>CM035143.1:61407668-62007668 GCA_020205605.1 Panax ginseng | reverse complement strand
AAAAGATTTTACTATGCAAACACTATGCAGGCACTATACAAATACTATGCATAATAAAATATAATATATTTTAATTATTGTTTAATAAAACAAATAACTTTATAAAAGTATTCATTTTATATAAAAAAGATTTTACTATTAGTCTAATAAAACGAATAACTTTATAAAAGTATTTTATTTTATATAAAAGCTTTTACGCTTTTATTACATTAATAATACTAATAAAACAAAACTCATCATCATTATTATAATTCACAATATTAATCGACCGTGTCGTTTCCGTGAAAGAGGGGCTTTCTAATAAGGATTTCTCCCCATTGGCGCAATTAGGTGACCAAACATCTCCTTCGATGAACTTCTAGACATCGTTAATATTGCAAATAATAATATTAATAACTTTGTCATCTCAATTATTGATTATAAAATATTGACAATAATTGAATCAAATAACGTGAGATACTATGCAGCAATTATTGTAACAATAATTGAACAAAATTGAGTGACTTCTCACGTAAGCATCAATAATCAATACTGTGTGCTACTGTGCAACTACGTATATTACTGTACTTTTAACATCGGGTGTTTCAACAGTTAACGGTAAAACTTCCGCCGTTATTTTCATAAAGTATTTTTGTCGTTTTCTCAATTCGACAATAATTCCGATTCATGGGTCCACCAATGATCATGTCTTGGTTGTATTTAATATTCCTATTAAAACGAATATTCCCTGACCAATCGAATATTATATAACAACTTGCGTACTTTGCAAAATTTATAAACATTACCCACAACTATAACATTATATAAAATTCATTCCATAATATTCAAAAATGATATTTATAGAAAATTCATCTTTATTCATAAAAGTTGGGGTCTTACAACCTCCCCTTCTTATGAAATTTTGCCCTCGAAATTAGGGTACGTACCTGGTATGTCGAAGAGGTAAGGATACCTTGATTTCATTTCATATTCTAACTCCTAAGTCATTTCCTCAACATCGTGGTTTCTCCACAAAACTTTGACTTAAGGTATAACCTTGGAGCGCAGAATATGTTCCTTCATATCCAAGATTTTGAACAGGAACCTCTTCATAGGTCAAATCTTCCGCTATTTCGTCTAGTTCTAACTCAATAATGTGGTTCGGGTCTTCCACATATTTACGTAACATGGATATGTGAAAAACATTATAAACACGAGACATAATTGGCGGTAAAGCGAGTCTATAGGCCACAATTCCTACTCAATCGAGGATTAATAATGGGCCGATGAATCGAGGATTGAGCTTTCCTCTCTTTCCAAATCTCGTAACTCCTTTCCATGGAGCAACACGTAACAAAACATGATCTCCTATATCGAATTCCACGTCCTTTCGATGAAGATCAGCATAACTCTTTTGTCGATCTTGTGAGGTTTTTATACGTTGTCGGAGTTTGAATCTTTTCCGTAGTCATACGTACCAACTCCGGTCCCAACAATGTTGCTTCAACCACCTCATCCCATCATATTGGAGAACGACACTTTCTTCCATAAAATGCCTCAAATGCAGCCATGCCAATACTTGCTTGATAACTGTTGTTGTAGGAAAACTCCACCAATGGTAAGAACTTATCCCAACTTCCCTTGAAATCAAGGACACAGAGTCTTAATAAATCTTCAAGAGTTTGAATAGTCCTCTCCGACTGCCCGTCCGTCTGAGGATGATATGCTGAGCTAAATCGTAAATTTATGCCCATAGCTTTCTGCAAACTAACCCAAAATCGTGAAGTGAATCTTGGGTCTCAATCAGGAACTATGGATATTGGAATACCAGGCAGTCTTACAATCTTGTTTATGTATATACGAGTAAGGTGTTCAAGTGTATTTGTTTCTCGTATCGGTAAGAAATGAGAAGACTTGGTCAATCTATCAACAATGACCCAAATCGCATCTATACCTTGAGAAACCGTAGGAAGACCAGTAACGAAATCCATGGTAATGTGCTCCCACTTTCATTCTGGAATTTCAAGTGATTGCAATGGACCTTTTGGTACTTGATGCTCTGCTTTAACTCGTTGACAAGTTAAACACCATGAGATAAACAGCGCTATCTCTCTCTTCATATTGCTCCACCAAAATGTATGACGAATATCATGATACATTTTGGTACTCCCAGGATGGATTGCAAACGGTGTGTTGTGCGCCTCCATCATGATTTTATACTTTAAATTAGGGTTTTTAAGAACACAAAGTCTAGAGTTGACTCGAAGTATTCCTTCTTCATCGATTCTTGCTTCTGGCATAGCACCTTCTTGCACTTTTTTCCTCATACGCATCACCTGTGTCCGTAGCTTGAAAGCGACTTTAACTTTATCAATTCAAGTCAGTTCTACTCATATATTCGCCATCATCACATGGGTCACTGGAGTCTTTAACTCTATCTCCATCCTTTGCAAGTCACACAAAATGGGCCTTTGTGTTGACAATATCGCACTCGTACTTGCATATGATCTTCTACTCAATGCGTCAGCTACCACGTTCACTTTTCCAAGATGGTATTGGATGGTATGGTCATAATCTTTCAACAGTTCAAGCTAACATCGTTGTCGCATGTTGAGTTCCTTTTGAGTGAAGAAATATTTGAGGCTTTTATGATCCGTAAAGATCTCCACCTTCTCCCCATACAAGTAATGCCTCCAAATTTTAAGTGCGAAGACAATAGCTGCTAACTCTAGGTCATGAGTAGGATAATTCCTCTCATATTCTTTGAATTGTCTTGAGGCATAGGCTATGACTTTCCCATGTTGCATGAGAACACATCCCAACCCTTTTCCCGAAGCATCACTATAGATGACAAATCCCTCCGAGCCAGATGGTATTATCAGAACAAGTGCTGAAATGAGTCTCGTCTTGAGTTCTTGAAAACTCTTCTCACATTCTTCGTTCCAACCGAACTTTGTATATTTCCGAGTAAGCTGAGTTAATGGAGTAGCTATTCGAGAAAATCCTTCCACGAATCTCCGATATTAACCAGCTAAGCCGAGAAAGCTACGTACTTCAGTTACTGATTTAGGTTGCTCCCAGCTTTGAATTGCTTCAATCTTTGCTGGGTCAACAGATATTCCATGACTTGATACTAAGTGCCCAAGGAATGCTACTTCCTCAAGCCAGAACTCATATTTCTTCAATTTGGCATAAAGCTTGTATTCACGAAGCTTTTGGAGTGTCAGTCTCAAGTGTTGCTCATTATCTTCACGGCTTTTGGAATAAATAAGGATGTCATCAATAAAGACGACCACAAAGTGATCCAAATATTCCTTGAATACTCGGTTCATTATATCCATAAAGGCAGCAGGAGCAATAGTCAATCCAAAGGACATGACTAGGAATTCATAATGCCCGTACCGAGTTCTGAAAGACGTCTTTGGAATGTCATCGGTTCTGATCTTCAATTGGTGATATTCAAAACGAAGATCAATCTTTGAAAAGAATTTGGCTCCTTGCAACTGGTCAAACAGGTCATCAATACGTGGCAATGGGTACCTATTTTTGATGGTGACATGATTCAACTCCCGATAATCAATACAAAGTCGCATACTCCCATCTTTCTTCTTCACAAATAGAAGAGGAGCACCCCAAGGAGACGTACTAGGACGAATGAAACAAATGTCTAACAATTCTTGCAATTGGGTCTTTAATTCCTGAAGTTCAATAGGAGCCATTCGATATGGGGCTTTGGAAATGGGTTTTGTACCGGGTTCAAGGTCGATAGAAAATTCAATTTCACGCTCTGGGGGTAGGCCAGCAAATTCTTCAGGGAATACGTCAGGGAATTTATTAACAATAGAAATATCATTCAAACTGACGTATTTTTGTTTGATCCGTGACATGAGCTAAGAAAAGCTTGACATCCGTTTTTCAATAAACGAATAGCTTTATGGCTTGAGATGACAGTGATTGATTTTAATGGTTTGGTTGCTTGAATTCGCATAATAGTCAATTTTAGCATGATGAGTAGTTAACCAATCAATCCCTAAAATCACATCAAATGCAAGTATTTTCAATAAAATAAGATCGACAGGTAATGTGAGGGTACCGATTTGAACCAAACAAGACTTATAAACAGTGGATGTAATGAAAGTTTCTCCCAATGGAGTCAAATTTAGTCGTTGAGCGCAAGTAGGAGAAATAAAAAAATAGGTAGAACCGGTATCAAATAAAGTATAGACTTCGCTAGAGTTTATGATAAGCTTACCCGTGATGACCTCATTTAGATTCCTTACTTTCTGGGAGGTCACAACAAACGCTCTCCCTTGCACTACCGGCTTTGAGTTTTTTGGGACGGCCTTTGGTGCCTCCATCCTGGCTGAACTTATCTTCGGTGAACGACAAAATCGAGCTAAGTGACCTTCTCTTCCACAATTATAACATGCTTTGGACGACATCGCGTAGTTTGGAATGATGTGTCCCTCCCCTCCGCATTTGAAGCATATGATAGGTGGTCGTTCTCATTCCTTAACAACGGGTACTGGTGCTGACGTCTTTCCATCATTGTTGAATCTCCTCTTCTTGAAATGTCCATTCTTATTGTTTTGACCCTAATTACCACCGAAGTGGTTACCACTTCTGGCCTGTTGATTCACTCCACGCTTGTTGTCACCGCTCGATGATCGCTCTCTCTTTGGTATTATCATTTTTCAATTTGCTCTCTTTTGGTTGCGTTGACTCGTTATCGCCTTCTACTAACTGAGCCCTATTTACAACATCTGAATACAAACACAGTTTATGAGAAATAAGATGTTGACGTATCTCCGATTTTAAACCTCTTAAAAACATCCGCGTCATTCTCTTTTAATTATCCACCAAGTGGGACGCAAACCGAGACAACTCGGAAAACTTAGCTTCGCACTGCGACACGGTCATATTATTCTGCTCCAACTTTATGAACTCTACCTCTTTTATGTGACGAATACTTTCGGGAAAGTACTTGTCGTTGAATAGTTCTTGGAACTTCTCCCAAGACATCTTTATTGTGGCAGGTTGAGTACGCTTTACCGATTCCCACCAGTAATTTATCTCTCCGCGCAACATAAAGGCGGCAAAAGGAACCTTTTGCTCCTCAGAGCATCCCAAGACATCAAATATCTTGGTGATCTGCTTTATCCATACTTCCGCCTTAAGTGGTTTTGGCTCTCCAATAAACTCTGGTGGTCCCAGCTCCTTGAACTGTTTAGCGGTGACCGTCCGAGAGTTTCCAGCGTTTCCACCTACATTTTAGACAGGAGCCGCTCTCGCCTGCTGTTGCATGAATTCCATAAAGCCTCTAAACATTCCATCATTCATCATTTAGTCAGTGTTGTTGTTTGCATGAGGATTGTCGCCTTCACGATTATTGATATATGGTGAATCAACGGTCTCCTGTGCTCCATTGCTATTCTCAACATTCTCGGATGTCATTTTTAGATACTATCACAAAACAAAGGTTAATTGATATGTAACATATTATCCCTATATTCTGACCGACCAATTAAATACCAAATAAACTTAGGTATGTCATACTAGCGAAGGAATTCCCGTCTCTCCCTCCTAGTTCTATTCTCACATCTTAGCAGGATCATATCCCTAAGCTTTGATATTAATCTGTGACGCCCCCAAAATCGGTATACATCACCTATTTTGAGTCGCCAAATACATAGTACAAAATTCAAATACAACTTAATTATACAACAGTCGTGTAAAATATGACTAAACATATGTTGTGAGTTTTAATACAAATATTGTCATCTAGACAATATACAAACTCAATGGGGTCCTCATTACATTTATTATCACACTATTTTATAGAATAGTGAGGACTACTAATGCTATTATCGGACCCACTCACTGCTTTCTCCGACTAGTCCCCCGCTACATTCTCATTTTCTCAAGAGAACAATGAAAGCAAAAGGTGAGCTCAACTAGCCCGAAGAAGAAATATTACGACTAAGATAATGCGAGAATAAATTATCATTAGCCTTCAATAGTGTTAAACTGATAAAATATAACAAACATCAAGTTTAACTGCAGCGGAACAAGCAATCCATTAGAAGAGTCAAGTAGAGAATAAAATCTACTATCTTCTATGATTTAAAAGTTTTTTCATGACTTTTATCGCAGAGACTCAACTTAATAAATAATCCACATCATCCCTGCACTACGTCCAATGATATTCATTAGTATCGCAACAACAAATTATCCATGCACCACAGCCAAGGATATTCGTGTATTCATCAATGGCCATGATCATGCCAACAACTATCCATCAATGCACTACGGGTCAATGAGGACTTTTTTCACATCATTTGTAACATTACGGTCATGATTACACCGAATAATCCCTGGTCATAATCATACTAAGTCCATTTATGCACTACAGGCCATAGATGACTTTCAACATAATATAAACATGAGGATGATGACAATGATATAAGAATTCAATAAAAACAAGTTCAAGAATTAATTTATCCAGGAACTAATAATGTCCAAATTGTCAACATAATACTTCTTTGTAGAGTAACACTCAAGAATGCTCAGAAGAATATTTCCATGAAAAGATACTGGATGAAGCGCAAATATCAAGGATATTCCACTAATTTCATGGAGTATAGAAGTCCAAAATTTAACCAACTGAGTATAATAAAGAATGGAATAACAAAAGAAATAACCAGGCATGTGATAGATCGCATAGATAGGTTATTCCAACAGAATAATAAATAATGGAACCAGGTCATGCGTAAACGCACTGACATGATATTCCAACAGAATAATAAATAATGGAACCAGGTCATGCGTAACAGATAAGATGTTCCAACAGAATAATAAACAACGAAACCAGGTCATGCGTAAACGCGCAGACATGATGTTCCAACAGAATAATAAATAATGGAATAACAGAAGAATTTCACCAAGTATAAGGTATCCCGCGTATACAGGTTATTCCAACAGAATAATAAATAATGGAATAACAAAAGAATTTCACCAATAAGAAAGAAGGAATACCCCTAACAAGTACAATAAATAATATCCCTTACCGTAAAAGAAGAGTATTTTGACTGGTAGGGCGAGGATATACTCAAAGAAAACTTGCACTACGCTCAAAGCTTTCTTAAAATCTAAAGAAATACGCTCAAGATTATAGAAGAAGAAATCTCTCTATAGTTTCTTTCTCTATAGTTTCAGTGAATTCGTAAGAAATAATGAAGGAATGAACTTCTATTTATAGAAGAATGGACTGCATAGTAACTAATCCATGAACGGTCCAGATTGATTTACTTTAAACGGACGGTCCAGATTGGTTTATAATAAAATATAATATATTCTATTTATAATCTAATAAAATGAATAACTTTATAAAAGTATTCTGTTTTATATAAAAAGATTTTACTATACAAACACTATGCAGGCACTATACAAATACTATGCATAATAAAATATAATATATTCTAATTATTGTCTAATAAAATAAATAACTTTATAAAAGTATTACATTTTATATAAAAAGATTTTACTATTAGTCTAATAAAACGAATAACTTTATAAAAGTATTCATTTTATATAAAAAGCTTTTCTATTTTATTACATTAATAATACTAATAAAACAAAACTCATCATCATTATTATAATTCACAATATTAATCGACCTGTGTCGTTCCCGTGAAAGATGGGGCTTTCAATAAGGATTTCTCCCCATTGGCGGCGCAATTAGGTGACCAAACCTCTCATCGATGAACTTCTAGGCGTCGTTAATATTGTAAATAATAATATTAATAACTTTGTCATCTCAATTATTGATTATAAAATATTGACAATAATTGAATCAAATAACGTGAGATCTTATCGCAAAGAATTATCGTAATAATAATTGAATAAAACCGAGTGACTTCTCACATAAGCATCAATAATTAATACCGTATTGCTCTTTGTGCAACTACTGGCAGACATCGTACTTTTAACAACCGGTGTTTCAACAGATTAACGGTAAAACTTCCGCCGTTATTTTCATAATTTTTTTTTGTCGTTTTCTCAATCTGACAATAATTCCGTTGTGGGGTCCACCAATGATTGTGCCATTGTACGAATATTCCCTATTAAAATGAATATTCCCCGACCAATCAAATATTATATAACAACTTGCGTACTTTGAAAAATTTATAAATATTACCCACAACTATAACATTATATCAAATTCATTCCATAATATTCAAAAATGATATTTATAGAAAATTCATCTTTATTCATAAAAGTTGGGGTCTTACAGCTACTATGTGACTCGGTATAATCTCTACCTGATTAACCGATCCTTCACTGACTACCTGTACGTCTCTATTTTCTCCTGACATCTACAATAACAAAAAAGTTTGATTAGTACACATTAGTAGAATAATAAAAACACGTAACATTTATATAATGCATTTTTATAAGGTTAACTTCCATTTTTATTCTTTGACATTTCTTAAGGTTATGACTTAAGGTTTTATTTCCCCCCTTAAGTTTTATAACCTATTGCTTTGATACCAACCTGTTACGCCCCCAAATCCGGGTATCTTCTAACCCGACAGATAGTGCTACACGGTGCTACAGTTCACATAAACATTCAATTGAAATGCCTCAAAAGAACGGATATGCCTTATATATATAAAAAGAATATTTACTTTTCTCAGGTTCTTTACAACCAATACCTTTGTCCTTGTCATAATATCAAATATTATTCTTACAAAACCTATACTATTACATATGAAATCTACGGGTTCGCCTTCGCCTTCGCCTTCCCTTTATCCTTGCTGGATCCATCGGTCCGTTCGGTCTTAGCTGCATTCATATGGTTCAAGCAAGGATGAGCCTAACTAGCTCAGCAAGTACAACAATTCTAGGAAAATAGCATGCTTGAAACATAGGAATTATATATCTTCATAACCGAACAATAGTTACGAAGTACTATCGACAATTCAACATTGCACTTCTTTTCATTCAAAACGTTTTACAACAACCATATTTAGTACATCAATTTCGGTTCAAGACTGTAAGTATTTCATAAGTACTTTGAAAAGGACGTCCCGACACTAAGTCCGTAAGTCCGGCATAGCTTACGAGCACGTCTAGGTGATCAGCCTATAGTACTCTATGTTGATCAACACTACTTTCATTAAACGTATATACGTTTAAGTTGTGGCAACCTCATGTGCCTATCGTTTGACGACAAAACAATTTAGCATACTCAGTCTACTTTTGAAAACAACAACAATATTAGTTTGGTAAATCCTTATCAACATTTAATAGATTAACATAACATAAGTCTAGCCGAAGTAATTGGCTTTAACTTCATCAGACATTAACTCATGCAGAGAATACATTAATCATAAAGACTTGTCCAGATCGAACTGGAACAAGGGTTAGAGTACTTGCCTTTAGCGTCTGCTACAGTTTATAACACGTGCACTTTAAGTCTTTAAGTCTCTACAATAGATAATAACATCACATAGCACATTAGGTCATAAGTAAACATACATAGTTTCTAAAGAATCTTACTCTTCTTCTCAATCTAATTACGTATTAGATTTGTTATTATAGGTTCCGGCTTTCCATTACGTTATCCTTACGTTCATAAATCACTGACTTTCTTTAACCCTAAGTGATCATGCTTAAGGCTTAAGTATGTCTTAATAATGTTTCATTAAGATCTTAGTTAAGTATTAATCATTTACTGTTCCTACTCAACATGTAAACATTTGTCACTTATGTGGTTCTTGAGGTTGAGTACAGTAATACCGGCTATTACTCTTGGTGTCGTATTTGCAGCCATCACCTCCTATTCCTCGAAAACCTGGACTTTGGTGACGTGGCGCGAGTCCCTTTGTTATCTGTCACAATGCGGCACGAGTTTGCAAGGGACTATGTCCACTTTGGCGTTGCAGCGCCGGACTTTTGGCTTGGAGTCGTGCCTCGGCGCGGACTCTGAGCCACATCAATTTAAGACAGATTTTTCAAATGTTGAGATTCCATGATTCTTAACTTCTTCGTTATAAGTCCGAATTGGCTCGTTCAAGAGCCTACGGTTCACAAATCACGTACTCTATGCGTTCATGCAAGAATTTTATCTATTCGACTTTGTTTGCTAAAATTTCACCTATTAGTCCATTTTTAACAAAAAATAGTAAACGTTCGTGAACGTTCAACGCTTGTTTCTTCGTTCTAAGTCAAAATCCGGCCATTTTTGAGTCCACAATTCTATAATGCCAAATATGACTTATCTCCATTGAAAACCAATGTTTCTGAGTTCAAATACAAAATACGACTTTTATTCCAAGAATTTCACAAATTCGACGATTATCGTCTAATCGTGTTAATTCCGGCAAAACATCATTACTAGTGATTTGTTCATCATTCTTAATACATTCATTTTATTATCTAGACATCTTAATTTACATGATACAACAACTTATTTTAGAATTAGGTTATGGCTTATTTCTTATTAGTTCATAAGTTAACAAAATATACAATACAAGACTTCCATTTTCTTATGACTTATTCTTTAATTAAGGCATTCAAGCTTTATGCTTATATCCTATTATTCATACAAATTCTTAAGTTAATCATATGATCATCTCATATGTGTATTCCATAAGTTCATAACTTATTTAGATTCAAGTTACTTATTCATAACTTCTTCGGCTTAGGTCCATTGCTTATCAACTTCCCTTATGTACTTAACAACAAAGTTCAGTAGTTACACTTCTCTTATCAACCTACCATGATAGAGATAGAAGAGACAAGATCAATTACCTTTGAAGATTACTTCTCTTGCTTTGGAAATCTACTACTGAAAGGTTAAGCTCAAAGTGCTTATTTGCTCTAACAATTAAGTTGTTTGTGAGAGAGTTTATTGGATGAAATAACAAGAAACAAATGAAAAATAAGCTAGATATTTATAGAAGAGCTAAGGTTAGGGTATTAAGGTCATTAGGCATCCCACCTCCTTACTATTCATGTCTTGGTCATTAAGTAATCTTGGCCATCACTTAAAGTACTTGCTTATCACACAAGGTTCTTTCCCACTACTTCACCCATGGGTTTCCCCATGGATCCTAATTAGTTAATGGATCATCCTTTAGGCTTACATCAATTAGCTTAGCTTATTCCTTTTGGACTTGCATTACCTTAGTCTGGACTTTTAATTATCAAACACTTGGGTTTGCTTTGATTTACCTTGGGCTTATCTTAATAAACACTTAGGCTTAATATAAATCTAACATAAGTTTACACCTTAGTCTTATTGGACTTATATATCATACAAAGTTACATTATTTCATTTCATTAGATTTTTAATACCTACATTCTCAATTTAAGTTCGCATGAGAATTATTGCATTTTCCATACCTAGATTATTATTATATAATCCATCTCGCCTTGATATTATAACATTACGTATTTCTCGGAAGTTCAAAAATAATTCCCGAGCAATAAACGGTGAATAGTGTTTTTCGTAAACTTTCTCCGAAAACCTTTATTTTCGTCTTGGAAATTCAAACACTTTAATTCATTCACGTGGTTCAAATACTACGATGTTTTGACGTTTTCTAGGTTATAGAACGACATACATCATATTAACACATATAATAAGAAATACTACTATTTTATTCATTATTTAATTCTTTCAAGTATTTTACAAAGGATCCGAATTTCTCGGTCGTTACAGAATGGCTTTGGAACGACCTCGTTCCAAGTATAACAAAAAAGATATGAGATTACAAAGTCAGCGTCTCAAACCAGTTTAAGACTTAGAAGCAAAAATAGAAGGGATCCCTGCTGGGGCGGGCATTGTTGAAGGTCAAACCCCCGTCGGGGTGGGGGTATGGGAAAGACCTAGAGAGGAGCTTTTAATTGCTCAACTCTTGGGGAAGTGTAAGGGAAGATAAAGAACACATAGTTCGCCTAAAGTAACACTTAATCAAGTGACTTAAACCTTTAATAAAGGTTGAATGAAATGATTAAACGAGATTAAAAGACAGAGAATGTAATGAGAATAAACGCAATGCTATTGCGATGAATGAATGGTCTTAGCATACAACGAACAGTATGGCTTCGACATTAAGAAAGAAAAATGAACATGGGATTCATGGGATGGATAACGATTGAAGGCGATTAAAACCTTGAGTAAAGGTTGAATGAGAGATTAAGAGACGAGCAACGTGAACGTTGAATACGTAAACGATCCTCGTGAATCGTATTCGCATCAGACGAACGATCTAAGTGTACAATGGTTGTATGACTTGGACGTAGTGAACGGTAATAAGAGTAATGAAAATCCGATATGGGTCGGATAAAGAACGAATGTAAGCGTTAAACACTTTAGCCGACATGAGGGTTGAGTGTACGCAAATATTAAATGAGAAGAACCTACACTCTGTGTATGGTTTGACCATAAGGTAATGAAGAATGAAGAAAATGAATTAAAGACAATAATGTATAACGTAAAGAAGCCGAGTTAATGATTGACGTTCCGAGTCGAACGAACCAGACGTTATAAGATATTAATAAGGTAACGTAAAATGCTTAACGCTATGAATGCGTAGAATTAATGTTGAATGATCGTTCCGAGTATACAAAAGACTATATGACTTAGGCGATAAAGAATGAATCCTGAGGTATGGCATTTAGTTTCCAGAAAGCCACAAGGAATAAGAATTTGACTCAACAAACAGTATAGTTTAATGGTTCGGATAGGTTAAGATAAAGTTAGGTTGTAGTACAATCGTAACCTTTGATGGTTGACATATGGGAGATGGGTTAAACAATTCCTTCAGAGAGCGGAGGTATATACGAAACTGGCTACCAATCTAACTCACTATGAAAGACAGTGTAGACGAGACGGGAACTTGTTTGTTGGTTATTTATGGGAAACCACTCAGAGTACCATATGGACTACTAGCAGAGACGCGATGTGTACCAAGTCTTAGAAAGGTTATAAGAAGAAGATAAGAATGTAAATCATCAAAGATGATGAATGTATGAATACGACATCTCCGTATGTCATGAAGCTATAAAGTGGTAGAAAAAAGTTGGTCACACAAACTTAGATTACAAGAACACAAACCCTAAGAAATAAAGTTAAGTAAACTAATGAGTAAGTAAAGTATATGACTAATTGGTGTATATGATATTTCCTTATATGTTATATAGGATTTGGAATGAACAGTCTAGCGTAAGCTGTAGCTGTTCGTAAGGCAAGTTTCCTAACTTGATTCATATTATATGAATGCTAGTTTCTTAAACTTCTCAGGCGTTGAACTTGAGAAGTCTTGTTTATGTGCATATGTGCGATGTATGTACAAGGTAGTAGTATGTATGAGGCCTTGTGCCATAATTTGAACATTTTGGTGTTTTTATGAGATGAACTATTTTATGATTGAACTGTTCAATATGAGTTTGTTCTGTTTATACATGAATCGTTATTGTTAAGTTTGTGCTAATGATTCTAGCCAGACAGGATGTGTATGGAAAAAGGTAGAAGAATGAAAGTATTTCAAAAAGTATGTGACTAATTTTTTAAGATGATAGGAATCGTGATTATTCCTATTATTTAAGCTGCTTTGTAACCTTTGTTCAGTTATTGAAGTCTTAAAAGAATGTTTAAATTCTTGAAGTTGTTTATTCAACTGATATGACTTGTTGGGCAATTGAATGCTCACACTTGCTTTAAATAAAAACATTTTTAGCGAACGATGTTAGAAAGAACTTAAGGATCCCTTAAAGAGAAAGCTGGTCGGTATCCAGACGAAGTTCCATTCAGTATGTGAATGAGCGTGAAGATCAAGCGAAGACTTGTAATGTAGAATAGCCTAATTAAACGATAGATTAGTTTAATGAACTGTTATGTATCGTTGGTGGCAGATAAAAGTCATTCTTGTAAGATGTAAAGAATAATGTAATTATCATTATTTGTAATGAATAAGGTTATAAGGTATTAGAACTTGGGATTTGAGAATGTATGTTGTTATATTTAGCTATATAATGATGTATGTTTGGAAGGAGATGGAATCGTGACGTACGGAATTCAGGTGTGAGAATAGACCAAATTTTAGGGCATTACAAAGTGGTATCAGAGTTGATAGGTTATAAATCTTAGGTATGAGTACCTAAGACTATAACCGTATGGAGAAGGATAAGAAAATCGTTGAGTTAAACGATTAAGGAAGAACATCACCACGTGATCATAGTAAATCGTAATAACAGTTGTTCTGTTAAATGATGGATGATTTATAGCTAATGATATAGATGAATGGTACTACTAAGTAGTGCAGGAAGGAGAACTCAAATTGAGTTATAAAGGTTAGCATACGAATTAAAGAAAATTCGTATTAAGTAAAGAGGAAGTAAGAAGTTCTAAGATTCCGATTGAAGACTCATGTGCTAGCTGAGTTGTATGAACCTTTATATGTGCAGAGGTTGTGCTTCGGTGTAACAACTGCTTAGCTTATTACACTGATAATCATTGGAATAGTATGTCGCGCTATCAATATGTATATGAAGAGAAGGTGAATCTTTTCTCATGTATATACTTGATAGGTAGAGAATGTTAAGATAGGTGCAAGTTCTTGAAACTCATACTTATGAAAATTTGTGACTCATAGTTATATGCTATGTTTCTGAGCCCTAAGCGTATGGACAGTCCTTGATTTGTTCTTGGATTACATATTGAAAAGATAAGTTCTTAAACACATATGGTTGTGGAAAGTTCCTAAACACATAGAGTGTGGTAAGTTGATGTACTATATTAGGGTATAGGAATGGTTAGATTGAAAATGAAGTATTTTTAGTATGCTTAGCATTGAAGGTGCTAGAGAAGATTAAGCATTATCACAAGTAAGACAATTAAGGAAGATGGAGAAATAGGATATTCCAAGTCATCTAGATATGCTAGATTTCTAAGTTTATTGAAATCGTGCTTACATGCGTGTTTTAAAAAGGAAAGAATTGGTTCAACTTTTGGAACCAATAGATTTTTTAAAAGAGCTATTCTTGGTATGTCTATGCTAATTGTTTTGACTAGACAGAAGTTTATTTGAAATATCAAAATTAATTTTATATCATCAATGCATTTGATGCAAAGATGGTAAATAGTTGGAGTTATTAATACAATTCTCACCTCAGGGGCTTGGAAGCTGACAGGCTCAACTTCTTTATTGAAATTGATTAGAGGTATATCACCTTGGAAAGAATTCTCTGGTTCAGCATTGACAGTGACCAGATTACTATTGATGATATACTTGAGTTGTTGATGAAGATTGGATGGGACGGCTCCCGCCATATGGATCCAAGGTCTTCCCAACAGTAAATTATATCATGTAGTGATTTTGAGCACCTAAAAGGATATGTAAAATGCATGTGGACCGATCTCCACTGGTAGTTCAATCTCTCCGACAGTATTTTGCTGAGATCCATCAAAGGCTTTGATTATTGTATGGCTGCTTTGCATCCGGTTGAGATTAATCTTCATCCTTTCCAATATGGCATAGGGTCAGATGTTTAGGGATGATCCTCCATCTATTAGCACACCTCCGACCACATATCCGAAAGATATCATTGCTATGTGTAGTGGCTTGCAATGACCCGTCCCTTCGGGAGGTATGTCATCATCGGTGAAAGATATCACATTGTTGTTGAAGATGTGATCTACCAGATGATGAAAATTTTCTACATCCACTGTCTTTGGCAAGTGGGCTTCTTCTAATGTCTTCAGTAAGACATTCTGATGATCTTCTAAAAAGAATACCAAGTCCAGAATAGATATCTGTTGAGGTGTTTCTTTCAAGATTTGCCCCACCTTGGCTTCATTATGTCCCATCTTGCGGAGGAATTCTTTAATTTTCTCCTTGGGCACCTTCCCCTTAGATCTGATGACTGGCTTCATTGCTCGTTGAGGGAGATATAACGGATCTTCTTTAGATACCACTGCAGTTGTGTTTGATGTTGATCCTTCAACCTCTCCATAGTTCCATGGGAGTTTCTTAAGGCTGATGATCAGATATTGTTGTGACGCCCCAAAAATAGGTATACATCACCCATCTTGAGTCGCCAAATACATGGTACAAAATTCAAATACAACTTAATAATACAACTGTCGTGTAGAATACGACAAGACATAACTGAGAGTTTTAATAAGAATATTATCATCTAGACAATATCCACACTCAATGGAGTCCTCATTACATTTATTATCACACTATTTAACAGAATAATGAGAACTACTAATGCTATCATCTGGACCGTCACTCCGTTCCCCGACTAGTCTCATCTACGTTCTCATTTCCTGAAGAGAACAGTGAAAGAAAAGGTGAGCTGAACTAGCCCAGCAAGAAATATTATGACTAAGATAATGCAGAATAATTTATCGTTAGCCTTCATGTGACATCCCAGATTTTTAAGCATTAATAAATGAGAATTTAATAAATAAAATTCTTATATTAAGATGTTTAAGTACGAGTATGTGTATATGTGTTATATATTGTGAAATATGTGAATTGGTGTGAAAAGAATTTAAATGTTAATTTAATATTTATTCAAGTAAATAAATATTTTATTTGAAATTTTATTGAGATTATGTGATTAATATGGAGTAATGTAATTAAGTGTATTATATTAATTAAATGATTATTTAATATTTAATTAATATGTAATGATTTTATGTCATAGTTCTAATTTAACTGAGATAATGTAGTGATGTGGTAATTGTTACATGAAGTTATAATTAGCGAGTAATTATAATGTGACAATTTTATGTGATTAATTGATGTTAAACTTTTAATTTATTAAATTAATGTTAAGATTTAATTAATTAAAAGATAACATTAAGAATATGTGTTAAAGGATCTACTAAAAGAGTTTAAAGAGTTTTTAAAACTTGTTTTAACCAAACAAGACCTTAATTATTGAAACCTGATTTTAAAATAATATGGTTTTGCCAAACAAGCCTTAGAGCTTTTAAAATTCTAATTTTGTAACTTATATATTAATTTGATAATTATTATATGTAATTATATTGGGAGTTACATATTCTATAATTATATGTGTTATATGTATAATTGTATATACACTAAGTTATGTTAGATTTCTAAACTTAAGTCTAAACTAAGAACAAAGAGAAGAAGAGAGAATATGAGGAAGAAGGCTGCCATTGTTGGAGAAAAAGAAGAAAGGAGAAAAAAATAATCAAAAATTAAGAAGGCTTGCAAGAAGAAAAAGGTAAGAAATTGAAAATTTATAATTTTTGTGCTCTTTTTTTGTTAGATCTTTATGAACCAAGCAACTTTTATTTTGGATCATTAAAAACTCATGATTTACATGAGTATTGGTGTTTTATATGTGTATCAAAGTATTTTTGAAATCAAAAGTTAGATCCAAAGTGAGAAAATCAAGTTTTGTACCAAAAGGTTTAAGAAAAAGCTTTCCTTTCTATGTTATATATATTTTTATGTTAGATTCTTTGGGTTCATGTGATTAATGGTTTAAAACATGTTAGCATGCTAGATACATGAGTTAAGGGAAAAATCCCTTTGGAATCACTCAAATATGTTAAGAAATGAGCAAGTTATGAATTAAATCCCAAACTACCTCAACTGTTGAACACAAGCTACTGATCAGTAACTTCTGTCCATTTTTCTGGGACCAAAACAGAACCAAAATAGATGTCTGATACATGGAAACTAATCCAACAATACCTATTGGACCTAAATACGATTTGTAGATTTCGTTTTATAAGCGTTTCCGTTAAGGACCCCAAATCTAAAAAATGAACCAAGCTACTTCAAGAAAACATTCGAAAGCGGTCACTTTGGGCCTAATTTCTGGGACCTAGCCAGATTCGAATTTGGTGTTTGATAACTAAAAACTGTAGTTCAAGAAGATACGGATCCAACGAGTCTGATTGGGCTTCAATCAGAGTTGTGAATCTCGTAATACAAGCGTTTCTGTAAAAGACTCCAAAACAGAAAATGTTTACAAGGCATGTAATGGTCAGTCGGTAGTGGCCTATTTTCAGGGTGCTATACTGGGCCAAATGGACCGTTTCTTGAGCCTAAAACATAGCTCGGGAAGTCACGGTTCTAACGATACCTAGTGGGCCGAAATCGGACATGTAGATTACCGTCTACAAGTGTTTATGTGGAGGACCCCAACTTTAAAAGAAAATTATAGAATAAATAGAAAATAAATATTAGAAATTCATAATAAATTTGTAAAAAAATTATTTTAAAGCCTAAAAATGGGTTTTTAATAATTTAGAATATATTTCATTAATATTTTTAAATATTAATGATAGTTAATTTATTTAATTATTATATTAAATAAATTACTTAAAAATGATTTTAATACTTTAAAAATCATTTGAAATTATTTTAAAGTGTAAGGAAATATTTGAAGTTATTTTAATGACTTTTAATATTTTGTAATGAATTTTATTAAAAATAATATTAATGATAATGGATTTATTTAATAAATATATAAAATAAATTATGGAAAATTAGAATTAATGTTTAAAAATAATATAAAAATGATTTAAGGGTTAGAAAAATATTTGAAGTCATAAAATATAACTTTTGATATTTTGTCATGAAAACACTAATATTTTAATATTAATAGCAATTATCGGATAATGAATTTAACTATTTAAAATCATATAAATATAATTTTATGGTATTAAAAATAGTTTGAAATATTATAAATATATTATAATATTATGACATGTATTTCATTAATATTTGATATGAAATAATATTAATGATAATGGAATTAAGTAGTATTTAATTCATATTAATATGATATTAATGATTAAAAAATCATGATAAATGATAATAATTATCTAAAAATTACTATAAGTCATTGAAAAATATTTTGACTGAAAATGAAATTATCTAAGGTAAATGTAAAGCATTTAGGCAAAGTCTTATGGAAATTAGACTCATGAATTATCCTACTAGACCGTCGGGATGTCAGAATTTGTACCAAATTCAACTCAGACTGAGATAATTTGACTTGCTACCGAATTTTAGGTATTTTATACACTGATAGGATTATGTGGTAATTTGTTAGGTTATATTATAATTGTATTTAACACTACTATACTGTGATGATATTATTCTAATATTTGGAGACTGGTATTATCTATATTAGGTCTTTAGAAAAAGCGATATAGGTTGCGTAACGGTGATCAATGGTACATGCAAGTTCTCTAACTCGATCTCGAGTTTATATTTTTGAAATATGCTTGGGGTTAATCATTACTGATTATACCATGTCTATGAATTATTGATTCGCACTCTGTGCACATTGCATGTATTCATCAGGTATGAAAGGCTGATCACCTTCATTACCATTTGGTCTAGTTGATTTATTCATGTTCATTATTTGTTCATCTATGAAAATTTATTCATTCTCTTTTGCAATATATATATCATAGAAAGTTAGCCAGCTTATTGTTCAATTCTTTCAATCGTGATATATCCTTAATTGAACTTATACTTGCTGGGCAAAATTGTTGCTCACCCTTGCTATATCATGATAAACATTGCAGATTATGACGAATACGTTGGTTACAGGAAAAGTCCAAGACAAGTCAGCTTTGGATTATATGTTCAGCTAAATTTGTAACAGTAATGTATGATAATAGCTTTGTATGTCTAATAGGATATTGATTTAGGTATTATGTGAAGGTTCTCGACCTTGGGGATAGTGTGTAATGTTTAATGTATAAACAATGTATGTTTATATCTTTCGTAATAGACATAGAAATAGTATACCAGATCCTTGGTGATTAGAACCGAAATCTGGGGATGTTACAGTTGGTATCAAAGCCAATAGGTTATACACCTTAGGTAAGAGTACCTTAGGCTATGACCTTAGGTTAAAAGAATAAGAAGTTAAGTTTAAGTTACGTATAATGAAAAGGTGATTCTTTTCACATACGTAGATGTATAGGATGAGTTTAGTCCTAGAAATGTTATAAGAAGAATATTATAATGGCGAGGGATAAAACTCGAATAAAATATTGAGTAACGTGAATAATTCACATCATCCCTACACTACGACCAAGGATATTCATTTGTATCATGACCACAAATTATCCATGCATTACGGGCCAAGGATATTTGTGTATTCATCAATGGTCATGATCATGCCAACAACTGTCCATCAATGCACTACGGCCAATGAGGATTTTTTTTACCATATCATTTGTAACATTACGGTCATGATTATATCGAATAATCCCTGGTCATAATCATACCAAGTTCGTCTATGCATTATAGGCCACAGATGACTTTCAACATATTCTAAACATGAGGATGATGACAATTTAATAAAAAAAAGTTCAAGAATAAATTTTAAAGATTTATAAGTTAATTTATCCTGAACTCAATAACGTCCAAATTGTCAACATGATACTGCTTTGTGGAATAAAATTCAAGAATGCTCAGAAGAATATATCCATGAAAAGATACTGGATGAACTGCAAATATCAAGGATATTCCACTAATTTCATGGAGTATATAAGTCAAAGCTTTAACCAACTGAGTATAAGAGAATATATGAAACTGCAAATGGATTTTTGTCCGCCATGCGATAATCCACTTAGACAGATAATTTCCACAATTTAATAAGGAATGAATACAAAGGATCATTCACCATGCATGTGATAATCCACATATGATAGGTTATTTCAACAAAATAATAAAAAATGGAATAATAGAAGAAATCACCATGCATGCGATAGACCGCACAAACAGGTTATTCCAACAGAATAATAAAGAATGGAACCATGTTATGCGTAATCCGCACAGACACGATGTTCCAACAGAATAATAAAGATGTAATTCAGTCATGCGAACGCCTTGCAGACGGGATGTTCCAACAGAATAATAAAGAATGGAATAATGAAGAATTTCACCATGTATGCGGTACTTCGCATAGACAGGTTATTCCAACATAATGATAAAGAATGGAATAACAGAAGTTCTCTTCATGAAGACGAAAGAAATAATACCCCTTACGAGTACAACAAATAATATCCCTTACCGTAAAAGAAGAGTATTCCGACTGGTAGGGTGAGGATATTCTTGAAGAAAACTTGCACTAATTTTTATGCTCAAAGCTTTCTTAAACTCTAAAGAAATACACTCAAGATTATAGAAGGTGAATTCTCTGAACTTCTGGTGTGATTTTAAATTCTAACTAAGCATCCTATTTATAGAAGAATGGAAAGGATACTATGCTGCACTATGCAATAAAATATAATATATTCTATTTATAATCAAATAAAACAAAAGTTTATAAAAAGTATTCTATTTTATATAAATAGTTTTATTATGCAAACACTATGCATGCACTATGCAACACTATGCATAATAAAATATAATATATTCTATTTATAGTCTAATAAAACAAATAACTTTATAAAAGTATTATATTTTATATAAAAATATTTTACTATGCAAAATACTATGCATAATAGAATATAATATATTCTATTTATAGTCTAATAAAATAGATACCTTTATAAAAGTATTCATTTTTTATATTATAAGCTTTACCATTTTATTACATTAATAATACTAATAAAACAAAATTTATCATCATTATTATAATTCACAATATTAATCACTTGTGTCGCTCCCAAGAAAGAGGGGCTTTCAATAAGGATTTCTCCCCATTGGTGGCGCAATTAGGTGACCAAACCTCTCCTTGACAGAACTTCTAGACATCGTTAATATTGCAAATAATAATATTAATAACTTTGTCATCTCAATTATTGATTATAAAATATTGACAATAATTGAATCAAATAACGTGAGATACTATGCAGCAATTACTATAACGATAATTGAACAAAACTGTGTGACTTCTCACGTAAGCATCAATAATCAATACAGTGTGCTACTATGCAACCACGAATACTACAGTACTTTTAAAACCGGGTGTTTCAACAGTTAACGGTAAAACTTCCGCCGTAATTTTCATAAAGTATTTTTGTCATTTTTTCAATCCGACAATAATTCCGTTGTGGGGTCCACCAATGATTGTATCGTTGTATGACTATTCCCTGTTAAAACGAATATTCCCCGACCAATCGAATATTATATAACAACTTGCGTACTTTGCAAAATTTATAAATATTACCCACAACTATAACATTATATCAAATTCATTCCATAATATTCAAAAATGATATTTATAGAAAATTCATCTTTATTCATAAAAGTTGGGGTCTTACAACCTCCCCTTCTTATGAAATTTCACCCTCGAAATTAGGGTACGTACCTGGTATGTCGAAGAGGTAAGGATACCTTGATTTCATCTTAGATTCTAACTCCCAGGTCATTTCCTCAACATCGTGGTTCTTCCACAAAACTTTGACTTGAGGTATAACTTTGGAGCGTAGAACATGTTCCTTCTTATCCAAGATTTTAACAGGAACCTCTTCATACATTAAATCTTTCACTATTTCATCCGGTTCTAACTCAATAATGTGGTGCGGGTCTTCCACATATTTACGTAACATAGATATGTGAAAAATGTTATAAACAAGAGACATACTTGGCTGTAAAGCGAGTCTATAGGCCACAGTTCCTCCTCGATCGAGGATTAAAAATGGGCCAATGAATCGAGGATTAAGCTTTTCTCTCTTTCCAAATCTCGTAAATCCTTTCCATGGAGCAACACGTAACAACACATGGTCTCTAATATCGAATTCCACGTCCTTTCGATGAAGATCAGCATAACACTTTTGTCGATCTTGTGAGGTTTTTATACATTGTTGGATCATTTGAATCTTTTCTGTAGTTAGACGTACCAAATCCAGTCCCACCAACGTTGCTTCACCCACCTCATCCCAGCATGTTGGAGAACGATACTTTCTTCCATACAACGCTTGGAATGGAGCCATGCCAATACTTGCTTGATAGCTGTTGTTGTAGGAAAACTCCACCAATTGTAAGAACATGTCCCAACTTCCCTTGAAGTCAAGGACATAGAGTCTTAATAAATCTTCAAGAGTTTGAATAGTCTTCTCTGATTGTCCGTCCGTGTGAGGATGATATGTCAAACTAAATCGTAAATCTATGCCCATAGCTTTCTGCAAACTAACCCAAAATCGTGAAGTGAATCTTGGGTCTCGATCAGAAACTATGGATACTAGCATACCATGCAGTCTTACAATCTTGTTTTTGTATATATGAGTAAGATGTTCAAGTGTATAAGTTTCTCGTATGGGTAAGAAATGAGCAGACTTGGTCAATCTATCAATAATGACCCAAATTGCATCTATGCCTTGAGAAACCTTAGGAAGACCGGTAAAGAAATCCATGGTAATGTGCTCCCACTTCCATTCCAGAATTTCAAGTGGTTGCAATGGACCTTTTGGTACTTGATGCTCCACCTTAACTCGTTGACAAGTTAGACACCTTGAGATAAACAACGCTATCTCTCTCTTCATATTGCTCCACCAAAATGTATGACGAAGATCACGATACATTTTGGCACTCCCGGGATGGATTGCAAACGGTGTGTTGTGCGCCTCCATCATGATTTTATACTTTAAATCAGGGTCGTTAGGAACATAAAGTCTGGAGTTGACTCGAAGTATTCCTTCTTCATCGATTCTTGATTCCAGCATAGCACATTCGTGCACTTTCTTCATCATACACATTAGTTCCAGGTCTATAGCTTGAGCAGCTTTAACTTTATCAATTAAAGTTGGTTCTACTCGTATATTCGCCATCATCGCATGGGTACCCAGAGTCTTTAACTCTATCTCCATCCTTTGCAAGTCACACAAATTGGGCCTTTGCGTTGACAATATCGCACTCGTACCCGCATATGATCTTCTACTCAATGCGTTAGCTACCACGTTCACTTTTTTAGGATGGTATTGGATGGTATGATCATAATCTTTCAACAGTTCAAGCCAACGTCGTTGTCGAATGTTGAGTTCCTTTTGGGTGAAGAAATATTTGAGGCTTTTATGATCCGTAAAGATCTCCACTTTCTCCCCATACAAGTTATGCCTCCAACTTTTAAGTGCAAAGACAAAAGCTGCCAACTCTAAATCGTGAGTAGGATAATTCTCTCATATTCTTTGAGTTACCGAGAGGCATAGGCTATCACTTTCCCATGTTGCATGAGAACACATCCTAACCCTTTGCCCGATGCATCACTGTAGATGACAAATCCCTCAAGAGCCGGATGGTATTGTCGAGCAGTCTTTGAAATGAGTCTCCTCTTGAGTTCTTAAAAACTCTTCTCACATTGCACGCTCCAACCGAATTTTATATCTTTCCGAGTCAGCTGAGTTAATGGAGTAGCGATTCGAGAAAACCCTTCCACGAATCTCCGATAATAACCAGCTAATCCGAGAAAGCTACGTACTTCGGTCATTAATTTAGGTTGCTCTCAACTTTGAATAGCTTCAATCTTTGCTGGGTCAACAGATATTCCATGAATTGATACTACTTGCCTAAGGAATGCTACTTCCTCAAGACAGAACTTACATTTCTTCAACTTGGCATAAAACTTGTTTTCACAAAGCTTTTGGAGTATCAGCCTCAAGTGTTGCTCATGATCTTCACGGCTTTTGGAATATATGAGGATGTCATCAATAAAGACGACCATAAAGTGATCCAAATATTCCTTGAATACTCGGTTCATCATATCCATGAAGGCAGTAGGTGCATTAGTCAATCCAAAAGACATGACTAAAAATTCATAGTGTCTGTACCGAGTTCTGAAGGCAGTCTTTGGAATATCCTCAGTTTTAACCTTCAGTTGATGATATCCAGAACAAAGATTGATCTTTGAAAAGAATTTTGCTCCTTGCAACTAGTCAAACAGGTCATCAATGCGAGGTAACGGATACCTATTCTTGATGGTGACATGGTTCAATTCCTGGTAGTCAATACAAAGTCGCATACTCCCATCTTTCTTCTTCATGAATAGAACAGGAACACCCCAAAGAGACGTACTAGGACGAATGAAACCAATGTCTAACAATTCCTGCAATTGGGTCTTTAACTCCTGAAGTTCAATAGCAGCCATTCGATATGGGGCTTTGGAAATGGGTTTTGTACCGAGTTCAAGGTCGATACAAAATTCAATTTCACACTCTGGGGTAGGCCAGGAAGTTCTTCAGGGAATACTTCAGGAAATTTATTAACAATAGAAATATCATTCAAATCTGACGTGTTTTTGTTTAAATCTGTGACATGAGCTAAGAAAGCTTGACATCCATTTTTCAATAAACGAACAACTTTATGGTTTGAGAAGACAGTGATTGATTTTAATGGTTTGGTTGCTTGAATTCGCATAATAAGTTGGTTAGGAATATGAAAGCTAACAACCTTACAAAAACAATCAATTTTTGCATGATGAGTAGTTAACCAATCAATCCCTAGAATCACATCAAATGCAAGTATTTTTAATGAAATAAGATTGACAGGTAATGTGAGGGTACTAATTTTGTAATGCCCCGAAATCCGATCTACTTTCAAACCCAGACTCCGTGCATCACGATTCCATTTCCTTCTAAACATACCTCATTATATAGCTAAATATAATGATATACATTCTCAAATCCCAGGTTCTTGGAAACTTATAACCACTTTCATTACAAATAATGATAATTACATTATTCTTTACATCTTACACTAGTGACTTTCATCAGCCACCAAGGATTCATAACTGTTCATTAAAATAGTCTATAGTTTAATTCTATCATTCTATATTACAAGTCTTCACTCGGTCTTCACGCACATTCATATACTGAATGACACTTTTTCTGGATACTGCTCAGCTTGATCTTTACGGGATCCTTAAGTTCTTTCTAACATCGTTCGCTGAAAATGTTTTTCATTTAAAGCAAGTGTAAGCATTCAATTTCCCAGCAAGTCATAACAGTTGAACAAACAACTTCAGAAGTTTAAACATTTTTTAGAAATTCGATAACCGAACAAAGGTTATGAAGCAGCTTGAATAATGGGAATAGTCTCGATTCCTATCATCTTAAAACATTCAGTCACTTTCACTTTGAAATACTTTCATTCTTCTACCTTTTTCATACACATCTTGTCTGGCTAGAATCATTAGGCCAGACTTAACAATAACGGTTCATGTATAAACAGAACATACTTGTATTGAACAGTTCATCATAGAACAGTTCATCTCAAGAAACACCGAAGTGTTCAAATTATGCCACAAGGCCTCATACATACTACCACCTTGTACAAATATCGCACATTTGCACATAGACACAACTTCTCAAGTTCAACATCTGAGAAGTTCAAGAAACTAGCATTCATATAGTATGAATGAAGTTAGGAAAGTTGCCTTACGCACAACTACATCTTACAGTTTACGCTGAACTGCTCATTCCAAATCCCTATATAACACATAAGGAAATCACACGTACACCAATTAGTCATATACTTGACTTACACATTGGTTTACTTAAATTTACTTCTTAGGGTTCGCGCTCTTGTAATCTAAGCTTACGCGACTAACTTTCTTCTATCGGTTTACGGCTTCATGACATACGGAGATGTCTTAACTTAACACGTTCATCATCTTTGATGATTTACATTCTTACCTTCTTCTTATAACTTTTCTAGGACACAGCGTACATCGCTTCTCTACTAGTAGTCCATATGGTACTCTGAGTGGTTTCCCACAAACAACAAACAAACAAGTTCCCGTGTCATCTACACTGCCCACACAGTGAGTTAGATCAGTTGCCAGTTTTGTATATACCTTCGCTCTCTGAAGGAATTGTTTAGCCCAGCTCCCATATGTCAACTATCAAAGTTACGTTTGTACCACAACCTAACTTCTCTTAACTTATATGAACTATTAAACTATAATGTTCGTTAAGTCAAATTCTTCTTTCTTACGGCTTTCTGGAAACTAAATGCCATACCTCAGTATTCATTTCTTATCGTCTAAGTCATACAGTCTTTTTTATTCTCAAAACGATCATTCAATGTCAATACTATAAGGTCATAGCGTTAAACATTTCACATGAACTTATTCATACCTTACAATGTCCAGTTCCTTCAACTCGGAACGTTTATCCAAGTTGTACTTATTAACTCGGCTTCTTAACGTTATACGTTATTATCTTTAACTCAGTTTCTTTGTCGTTCACGGTTAAACAACATTCTTCATTATCTTACGGTCAAACCATACACGGAGTGTAGGTTCTACCCATTTAATATTCATATACACTCAACCCTTACATTGGTTAAAGCGTTTAACACTTACATTTCATTCTAACATTCTCTATCCGACTCACATCGGACTTTCATTACTCTTATTACTGTTCGCTACGGCTTTTTACGATAATTCCTATCTTCCTTACTACTTTCGTCACGTCCAAGTCATACTACCATTGTATACTTAGAATGTTCATCCGACGCAACTACGATTCACGAGGATCATTTACGTATTCGATGTTCATGTTGATCGTCTCTTAATCTCTTACTCAACCTTTACTCAAGGTTTCAATTGCATTCATCGTTATCCATCCATGAATCCCATGTTCATTATTCATTCTTAATGTCGAAGCCATACCGTTCGTTGTATGCTAAGATCGATCGTTCATCGCAACAACGTTGGGTTCACAGCGTCTATACGCTTTAAACTTATCTCTCATTATCACAACATAACATCGAAATGTTACTTGTTACCTTCGTCACTCAACGTCTAAGGAATCACAATCATAGTAATCCCCCACGTTCGTTCATCGCGACTACGGTCCCTGGATATCGGTTTCGTAACCCGTGTTTTCATCCTTTTAGTCTCGTTTAATTTTTCATTCAACCTTTACTAAAGGTTTAACTTGCTTGCTTAAGCGTTATTTTAGGTGAACTATATGTTCATACTTCTTTCTTTCACATCCTCCAGTAATTGAGAAATAAAAATTTCATTTCTGGGCATTGACCTGCACCGACGTTGCGGCGCCGTGCCCCTTCCTCTCTCTCGCGCATTGAACCTTTTGGTACTTGATGCTCCGCCTTGACTCGTTGACACGTTAGACACCTTGAGATAAACAGCGCCATCTCTCTCTTCATATTGCCCCACCAAAATATATGTCGAAGATCATGATACATTTTGGTACTCCCAAGATGGATTGTAAACTGTGTGTTGTGCGCCTCCATCATGATTTTATACTTTTAATTAGGGTCGTTAGGAACACAAAGTTTGGAGTTGACTCGAAGTATTCCTTCTTCATCGATTCTTGCTTCCAGCATAGCACCTTCTTGCACTTTCTTCCTCATACGCATCAGCTCCAGGTCTGTAGCTTGAGCAGCTTTAACCTTATCAATTAAATTCAGTTCTACTCATATGTTCGCCATCATCACATGGGTCCCTGGAGTCTTTAACTCTATTTCCATCATTTACAAGTCACACAAAATGGGCCTTTGCGTTGTCAATATTGCAATCGTACCCGCATATGATCTTCTACTCAATGCGTCAGCTACCACATTCGCTTTTCCAAGATGGTATTGGATGGTATGATCATAATCTTTCAACAGTTCAAGCCAACATCGTTTCGCATGTTGAGTTCCTTTTGAGTGAAGAAATATTTGAGGCTTTTATTAATCCGTAAAGATCTCCACTTTCTCCTCATACAAGTAATGCCTCCAAATCTTTAGTGCAAAAACGACTGCTGCCAACTCTAGATCATGAGTGGGATAATTCCTCTCGTATTCTTTGAGTTGTCGTGAGGCATAGGCTTTGACTTTCCCATGTTGCATGAGAAAACATCCCAACCCTTTGCCCGAAGCATCACTCTAGATGACAAATCCCTCCGAGCCAGATGGTATTATCAGACCAGGTGCTGAAATGAGTCTCCTCTTGAGTTCTTGAAAACTCTTCTCACATTCCTCGTTCCAACCGAATTTTGTATCTTTCCGAGTCAGCTGAGTTAGTGGAGTAGCGATTCGAGAAAATCCTTCCACGAATCTCCGATAATAACCAAACTAAAGCCGAGAAATCTCGTACTTCCTTCGATTTTAGGTTGCTCCCGACTTTGAATAGCTTCAATCTTTGCTGGGTCAACAGATATTCCACGACTTGATACCACATGCCCAAGGAATGCTACCTCCTCAAGCGAGAACTCGCATTTCTTCAACTTGGCATAAAGCTTATATTCATGAAGCTTTTGGAGTATCAGCCTCAAGTGTTGCTCATGATCTTCACGGCTTTTGGAATAAATAAGGATGTCATCAATAAAGACGACCACAAAGTGATCCAAATATTCCTTGAATACTCGGTTCATCATATCCATGAAGGCAGCAGGAGCATTAGCCAATCCAAAGGACATGAATAGGAATTCATAATGCCCGTACCGAGTTCTGAAAGCCGTCTTTGGAATGTCATCGGTTCTAATCTTCAATTGGTGATATCTGGAATGAAGATCAATTTTTGAAAAGAATTTGGCGCCTTACAACTGGTCAAACAGGTCATCAATACGTGGCAATGGGTACCTATTTTTGATGGTGACATGATTCAACTCCCGATAATCAATACAAAGTCGCATACTCCCGTCTTTCTTTTTCACGAATAGAATAGGAGCACCCCAAGGAGAAGTACTAGGACGAATAAAGCCAATGTCTAACAATTCCTGCAGTTGGGTCTTTAATTCCTGAAGTTCAATAGGAGCCTTTCGATATGGGCTTTGGAAATGGGTTTTGTCTTAGGGTTCAAGGTCGATACAAAATTCAATTTCACGCCCGGGGTAGGCTGGAAGTTCTTGAGGAATACATCAGGAAATTCATTAACAATAGAAATATCATTCAAAACTGACGTATTTTTGTTTAGATCCGTGACATGAGTTAAGAAAGCTTGACATCCATTTTTTAATAAACGAATAGCTTTATGGCTTGAGATGACAGTGATTGATTTTAATGGTTTGGTTGCTTGAATTCGCATAATAGGTTGGTTAGGAATATGAAAGCTAACAACCTTACAAAAACAATCAATTTTTTGCATGATGTGTAGTTAACCAATCAATCCCTAGAATCACATCAAATGCAAGTATTTTCAAAGAAATAAGATCGACAGGTAACGTGCAGGTGCCGATTTGAACTAAACAAGACTTATAAATAGTGGATGTAATGAAGGTTTCTCCCAACGGAGTTTCAACAGATAAGTCAAAAACTAATTTCTCTGGAGTCAAATTTAATCGTTGAGCGCAAGTAGGAGAAATAAAAGAATGGGTAGAACCGGTATCAAATAAGGTATAGACTTCGCTAGAGTTTATGATAAGCTTACCCGTGATGACCTCGTTCGGGTTCCTTGCTTTCTGGGAGGTCACGACAAAAGCTCTCCCTTGCACCACCGGCTTTGACTTTTCTGGGACGGCCTTTGGTGCCTCCATCCTAGTTGAACTTGTCTTCGGTGAACGACAAAATCGGGCTAGGTGACCTTCTCTTCCACAATTATAACACACTTTGGATGGCATCGCGCAGTTTGGACTGATATGTCCCTCCCCTCCGCATTTGAAGCATATGATAGGTGGTCGTTCTCCTTCCTTAACCACGATTGTTGGTGCTGACGTCTTTTCATTATTGTTGAATCTCCTTTTCTTGAAATGTCCATTTTTACTTTCTTGGCCATGATTACCAACGAAGTGGTTACCATTGCTGGCATGTTGATTCCCTCCACGTTTGTTGTCACCGCTTCGATGACTGATGCCACTGATATTTTCATGCTGCCGGGTGCTTTCTCTTGGTTGCGTTGACTCATTACCGCCCTCCAATAACTAAGCCCTATTTACAACATCTAACTACAAACACAGTTTATGAGAAATAAGATATTGATGTATCTCCGGTTTCAAACCTCTTAAAAACATTCGCGTCATTCGCTCCTCATTATCGACCAAATGGGATGCAAACCGGGATAACTCCGCAAATTTAGCCTCGTATTGTGAGACGGTCATATTGTTTTATTCCAACTTGATAAACTCCACCTCTTTCATGTGACAAATACTCTCGGGAAAGTACTTGTCGTTGAATAGCTCTTGGAACTTCTCCCAAGACATCTTAAGTGCGTCAGGCTGGGTACGTTTTATAGATTCCCACAAGTAATCTGCCTCTTCACACAACAGGAAGGTGGCGAAGGGGACCTTTTGCTCCTCGGAGCATCCCAAGACATCAAATATCTTGGTGATCTGCTTTATCCATGCTTCCGCCTTAAGTGATTTTGGCTCTCCAATAAACTCCGGTGGTCCCAGCTCCTTGAATCGTTTAGCGATGACCGTCGAGAGTTTCAAAGTGTTTCCACCTACATTTTGGACAGGAGCCGCTTTCGCCTGATGTTGCATGAATTGAATAAAGCCTCTAAACAATCCATCATTCATCATTTGGTCAGTGTTGTTGTTTGCATGAGGATTGTTGCCTTCCTGATGCACATTCTCCTGATTATTGATACGTGGAGACTCAACGGTCTCCTGTGCTCCATTGCTATTTTCAACATTCTCGGATGTCATTTTCAGATACTACCACAAAACAAAGGTTAATTAACATATAACATATTATCCCTATACTCCGACCGACCAATTAAATACCAAATAAACTTAGGTAGGTCATACTAGCGAAGGAATTCTCCGTCTCTCCCCTCCTAGTTCTAGTCTCACATCTTAGCCATGGATCATATCCCTAAGCTTTGATACCAACTGTGACACCCCCAAAATAGGTATACATCACCTATTCTGAGTCGCCAAATACATGGTACAGAATATAAATACAATCTTAATTATACAACAAGAGAGCTATGAGTTTAAATACAAATATTATCTTCTAGACAATATCCACTCTCAGAATAAGTCCTCATTACATTTATTGTCACACTATTTAACAGAATAGTGAGGACTACTAGCTAATACTATCATCCGGACCATCACTCCATTCTCCGACTCGTCCCAGCTACATTCTCATTTCCTGAAGAGAAAGTGAAAGAAAGGGTGAGCTCAACTAGCCTAGTAAGAAATATTATGACTAAGATAATGCAAAATAAATTATCATTAGCCTTCAACAGTGTTAAACTGATAAAATATAACAACATCAAGTTTAACTGCAGCGGAACAAGCAATCCATTAAAAGAGTCAAGTAGAGAATAAAATCTACTATCTTTTATGATTTAAAAGGTTTTCATCACTTTTATCATTTGGGACTCGACTTAATAAATAATTCACATCACCGAATCACCGCTGCACTACGACCAAGGATATTCTTTAGTATCACAACCACAAATTATCCATGCACTACGGGCCAAGGACATTCGTGTATTCATCAATGGTTATGATCATGCCAACAACTGTCCATCAATGCACTACGGGCCAATGAGGACTTTTACCACATCATTTGTAACATTACGGTCATGATTATCTTAAGAATAATCCTGGTCATAATCATACCAAGTCCATCTATGCACTACATGCCACAGATGACTTTCAAAAAAATATAAACATGAGGATGATGACAATGATATAAGAATTTAATAAAACAAGTTCAAGAATTAATTTATTCAGGAACTAATAACGTCCAAGTTGTCAACATGATACTGTTTTGCGCAGTAAAATTCAAGAATGCATAGAATAATATTTCCATGAAAAGATACTGGATGAAGCGCAAATATCAAGAATATTCCACTAATTTCATGGAGTATAGAAGTCAAAACTTTAACCAACTGAGTATAATAAAGAATAGAATAATAAAAGAAATCACCAGGCATGCGATAGACCGTACATGCAGGTTATTCCAACAGAATAATAATTAATGGAACTAGGTCCGGCGTAAAACGCACAGACATGATATTCCAACAGAATAATAAAGACAGAATCAGGTCCGGCGTAAAACGCATAAACAGGATATTCCAACAGAATAATAAAGCCGGAATAAGGTCCGGCGTAAAACGCATTATGACGAGGATATTCCAACGAGAATAATAATAAAGGCGGAATCATGTGGGTGTAAAAGCGCATGTGACAGGATATTCCAAAAGAATAATAATGAATGGAATAATGTAAGAATTTCACCAAGTATAGGGTAGCACATATATCAAGTTATTCCAATGAATAATAAATAATGGAATAATAGAAGTTCTCTTCATGAATACAAAAGAAATAATACCCCTTACGAGTAAAACAAATAATATTCCCTACCTTAAGAAGAAGAGTACTGAATATATGAGTAGTGAAGTAGCAGAATACTTTTCTTCTTTCTCTTTATACTTTATCTCTCTAGAGTTTCAGTGAATTCGTAAGAAATAATGAAGAAATGAGCTTCTATTTATAGAAAAATGGACTGCATAGTAACTAACTCATGAACGGTCCAGATTGATTTACTTTAATCTGAAGGTCCATATTTAAAGCAAAATCTTTTAAATAAAATATAATATATTCTATTTATAATCTAATAAAATGAATAACTTTATAAAAGATTTTACTATGCAAACACTATGAAGGCACTATACAACCACTATGCATAATAAAATATAATATATTCTAATTATTGTCTAATAAAACAGATAACTTTGTAAAAGTATTCTGCTTTATATAAAAAGATTTTACTATTAGCCTAATAAAACGAATAACTTTATAAAAGTATTCTGTTTTATATAAAAAGCTTTTCTGTTTTATTACATAAATGATACCAATAAAACAAAACTAAGTGACTTATCACATAAGTATCAAATATCAATACCGTGTGCTACTATGAAACCACGCGCATTACTGTACTTTTACTACCGAGTAGTTCAACAGTATTAATAGTAAAACTTCTGCCATTATTTTCAATAAAATATTTTTGTCGTTTTCTCAATCCGACAATAATTCTGTTGTGGGGTCCACCAATGATTGTGTCGTCGTACGAATATTTCCTGTTTAAAACGAATATTCCCCGACCAATCGAATATTATATAACAACTTGTGTACTTTGAAAAATTTATAAATATTACCCACAACTATAACATTATATCATTTTCACTCCATAATATTAAAAAATAATATTTATAGAAAATTCATCTTTATTCAAAAAGTTGGGGTCTTACAGTCGGGACGTTAGAATTTTATCGGAATCAAGATAGACTGTAATAGTTGAACTTGATATCGAGTTTTATGTGCTAAATAGACTGATAGGGTTATGGGTTATATGTTTAGGTTATTCTATTTCTATATATATATAATAGTATTATATTGTGATGATATTATTCTAATATTGGAGATCTATATTACTAATAGTAGGTCTTCGAATAAGGCGATATAAATTGTGTTGCGGTAATCAACGGTTCAGGCAAGTTTATTTTACTTAACTTTATTAAGCGTGTTTTATTCGGATAAGCTTATGGTTAATCATTGCTGGTTGCCATGAATTGTACTCTGTACATATTGCATGTATAAGTCAGGTATGAAAGGCTGATCACCTTCATTACTAGTTGGTTCAGATATATTTGTTCATGTATAATACTTGTTCAGTCATAAATTTGCTCCTGCTAGTTCACAATTATATTGTTGAATTATAGCCAGCCAATTATTCAAATCATTTCAATCATGATATATCGTTATATTGTTGAATTTAAACTTGCTGGTCAACTTTCATGCTCACCCTTGCTATATCATGATAAAACATTGCAGATTAAGACGAACACATCGGATACAAGGAAAGGTCCAAGACAGTTCTAGCTTTAGTATACGTGTGCAGTAGATTTGTAATAATTGTATAATAATAATGTTATGTGTTAAATAAGTTATGAATGTGATTAAGTTAAGGTTACTCGACCTTGGGGATTATGTGTAAGTTTAATGTATAAACAATTTATGTTTATATCTTCCGCAAATATAGTAATAGTTGTATAGAATGATCGAACTGGATCCGCGGTGATTCGGGACCTCAGATTTGGGGCCGTCACAGTTGGTATCAAAGTTGTAGGTTATGAACCTTATGTAGTAATACCTGAAACTAATAACCGCAGTGATTAGGATAAGTACTAACTCAAATAGAGTTAGTGTGTCGGTAAGATTCAAAGACGAATCTCGGCGAGTTATAAAGATACAGAGTTCCCTAACTCTGATAATAAAGTTGAACAGTAGCAGTGAATAGATGGAGTCTAAAAGGCTAAAAGTACAGTGATAGGAGATCGTAAAACAAGAAGATCATAGTATAGAAATGAATCGTAATATATACGATGAGATCACCCCGTGATCGGATAAGGTAATAGTATGGAGAAGGATCAAGCGAAGGATTAAAAGTTTCTGACAAGATTCTTTGGGTGTCGGTTATACTATGAATTGAGTATGTGATTCGGAAAGGATTATGAATACGAGTTGAATGAAATTCATATTGAGAATGGAGTTAGTGTTAGGTGGGGATTCAATTGAGGATTCAGCCGGTAATTTGAGTTATCCGATTCCTTATGTAAGGTGGAATTGTACTTGGTGTAACAACTACTTAGTTCTGACAATGATAATCATTGAAATGTTGTGTCGCGCTATTTGATATATGCATGTTAAGAGGGTGATTCCTTTCTCATGTGTATAACAGATAGATAGGTCATAGGTAGAGGATATAAGGTTAAGTACGAGTTCTTAAAACTCATACTTATGTGACATGCTTGACTCATAGTTATATGAAATGTTTATGAACCCCTCAGAGAATGGACGCCAAAGGTCTGTCTAGGAAAGTTCTTAAACTCATATGATTGTGGTAATTTATGGACTCATAAGTGTGGTTTTACGAACTGGGTATAGTTGTGTGTAAACAGAATATTGAGGAAATTAGGAACAGATAGATTGTTAAGCAAATGTTTATTAGTGGAGACATAAGTTTTCCAAAAATTCTAGCTATGCTAGATTTCGAAATGATTGACATCAAGCTAAATATGCACTATGTGCTTTTGAAAAAAAAATAAATGTAGACTCATAATCATTTTTGAAACGGTTTAAAGTATAGTCTATGCTACTTATTTCAGCTAGACGCAAATGATTTGAAATATCAAAATATATTTTATTTATCACTCATGTACCATGTAACCTGGTGCAGAGATGATAAAAATTTGATGGAGTTGTAAATACAAGAATACTTAGTGTGAATTTGATCTAAAGTCGTTATTCCACTATTGTATGATGTGTTATGACAAAGTCATACAATGACAAGATACTCAAAAAGAATTTAATACAAGATGCGGCATCATGACGTCATTCTCGAAAATCTTTTCAAAAATTATAATTTACCAACGGGGTTTGGCTACACTTAAATAATTCGATTGAATTGAATTATTGATATGAGTCTATGCTATTCGATTCAGCTAGACTAATGTTATGAAAACTCTAAAGTGTTCATTGAAAGAAATTTCTGAACCAAAATGTTTTTGGTGCGGAATCCAATAAGACTGAGGTAGAATTTTTGTGCCTATGGCAGAGACGAGAAACAGATCGGATCAAAGAAGATGCTTTATAAGTGCAGTAGGCATCTGGGTTAATTACCCACTATGTCTGTAGGTTAAGACGGTTTGTGGATGAATTTCCTATAACCTTTGTGAAAATGACAGACAATAGTCTGTAAAACCTCTCAGCACAATTTGAAAATTTTTACTCTTGTGAGTGGTGTATTGGGAAGCATGTGATGCTGTGTATGTATGGTGTAAGCAATATGGTGTAAGGTGTAAGGTAAATTTCAGGGACAAAATTTTTAGAAGAAGGGGTGAATGTGACAACCCGAGAATTTTGAATATTTTTAAAAATTTTATTAATTGATTTAAGGTTCAAAATTAGAACCTAGATAGAAAATTAGTGTATGCGTTTAATATTTTTAAGAATGAATTTTGAGGATTTAAAAATTCTGTAAAGGATTTAGGTGAATTATTCAGGATTAAGGGAATAAGCGTCTATGTTTTGTGTATATGTGTACAGTATGTGGTTAAGAGTCAAGGGTTGACCAGATAAACGATATCTGTAAAAAACCCAAATTATATATTAAAAACTTTAACATTCGGTTAGAAAACCCTAGCGTTTAACAAGAAACCCTAGAAACCAGTTCTGGAAACCCTAATTTCAGTTTCGGGAATCTGAAACCCTAATACGGTGCTTGAAACCCTAAATCGGGAACTTAATGGCGTAAATATAAATAATTATAGGATTAATTAGGGTTAATCTTAACAAATTGGTTACAAAACCCTAATTCCAAATTTGAAACCCTAATTACGGACTTGAAACCCTAATTTATAAATAGGGAAAAACCTAAGTATTAATTTAATACTTTAAATTTTAATTAGGATATATTTATTCTAATTTTCAAGTTAAGTAATTAGAAAACCATGATCTAATTACGAAATTAAATTTCTAATTTAGGAAAATTAATTTTCTATTAGAAACCCTAATTTTGGGTTATAAACCCTAATCCGTGATTTTGACCCTAATTGCTAAATTAGCAATTTTAATTAGGAAATACTAATCCTAATTAGCGAGATTTAAATTATGATTAAAATTTTTTAATATAATTAGAAAATTATAATTATAATTAAGAAATATTAATTTTCAATTTTGAAAATATAATTTGGAAATTTTAGAAATTAAATTGCAAACCCTAAATTTTACAAACCCTAAACCCTAATTTTTCTAAACCCTAAACCCTAAACCCTAAGAGTTTGGTCAAATGTCCAAATTGCCATTAAAATTAAATGCAAAATGTCCAAAATACCCTTGGTTGCATTATTGAAGGTTGCTTGTGTATCTTGCCATATATTGGTTGCTCAGCCACCCTAGATCAGCCACATGCTACAAATCTCAGCCATTCCAGTCGAAAATAATCATATCATAGCAACATGACAACATTTATAAGAGATTTAGAGAGAGAGAATGGCCACTTTATATTACATTTTTCTCCTAACCCTCCTCTCTCTAGAAATTCAGGATATAGAGTGATAGAGAGAGATAAGATGAACCATGATCAGTTAATAGCAAGTCAAAAACAAGATGAAAGATCAGAAATCAAAAATCAAGTTAGAAAGAGGTATAAACCCTAATTTTGAAAATCTTATGATTTGTTGTTAGATGTTGTAATTGATTGGTTAAAGTTGTGTATTAGGGTGTCTATAAGTGATCTGAGTTGTAAAATCCAAGATCCATAACATCAAAGTCCTCGAATCTAGCATTTTTCAAAATCTGGAAATCTGGAAAAAAATGGCCTGACAATCATATGTCAAAGGCCATAGATTTGTGTGTGTTTGGTGTTAGGTGTATTTTGTGTTATATATGTGTTCTATGTCATTAGGACTTTAATATGAAGATAGAACCAAGGCCAGATCATTAGTATATTGAAAGATATGAGCAGTCAAACTGCGTTGACCATTCACGAAATCTGGTTTCTGGGTACCTAGAAACCCAGAGATTTCTGACAACGATTTTTCAGGCCTTGGATCTTGCTTCTATTATATGTTTTGGCCACGTTATTGTGTTTTTGTTATATCCTGACATTAATACTACATACTGAAGCTTTTAGTTTACTCAAATCCTTAACATAATCGTTTATAATCAAGGTCAAAGTGCATTAACCGATTCGCCTTAAGAAGGTTTTTGGGAAACCCAGAACCTTCAAGAGCCGAAATTTTTAGTATGGTTTGACCAGCCCTAATCTGTTTATTTCTTTGTTGTTGTGATGATCGGTTGCTATAAGATTGTACCCTGACATGTGGTCTACAGTATTGAACCAATATTTCACCCAAACAAGTTACAAGATCCAGGATATGAGGATCTAAACCTAGTACCCTCGACTGTTCTTCATTTTCTGGAAAACCCAGAAATGAAGAACAGCGTTGTCAGATATTTTGGAGGCTTGAATATCTCAATTGTGATATGTTCTGACCATGACAACTATTTGTGGTTGTAGTATTGCATAAGTACTACACTCCTAACATTTTAGCCAGCCCAGAAACGTAATAATCAAGGATATATCACTGGTCAAACAAGGTAGCATGAACTCTGACATGAGTTTCTAGAAATTGGCCAAGAACACCAAAAACACATTCAGCGACGTTTTTTGTCGTCTAATGTCCCTATAGCGACAGATTATTTAAGAAATTAATTAGTTTAATTTAAAACTAGAAATAAATAGTTTTTAATTATTAAAAATACATAATAAATTCTAAAAAAATATTTTAAAGTTCAAAAAATAGTTTTTAATTATTTAGAGTATATTTCATAAATATTTAATATTTTTGGAATATAAATGGTATTTAATTTATTTAAGTATAATATTAAATAAATTATTTAAAATGATTTTAATACATGAAAAATCATGAAAATTTATATTATGATATTAGAAAATATTTGAAGTTATTTTTGATGACTTTTAATATTTTTGATGAAATTCATTAATTAATCAATATTAATGGTAATTAGTTTATTTAATAAATATATTAAATAAATTAAGGAAAAATAGAATTAATGGTTTATAAATCATATAAAAATGATTTAAGTATTATAAAAATATTTGAAGTTATGAAATATAACTTTTGATATATGGTTTATAAATCATATAAATCGGTTGCTTTTCTGTTTTATTACATAAATAATACCAATAAAACAAAATTGAGTGACTTATCACATAAGCATCAATAATCAATACCGTGTGCTACTATGCAACCACGTGTATTACTGTACTTTTACTACTGAGTAGTTTAACAGTATTAATGGTAAAACTTCCGCCATTATTTTCAATAAAATATTTTTGTTGTTTTCAATCCAAACAATAATTACATTTGTGGGGTCCACCAATGATTGTCTTGGTAAATACGAATATTTCTTGTTTAAAGCGAATATTCCCCGACCAATCGAATATTATATAACAACTTGCGTAATTTGTAAAATTTATAAATATTACCCACAACTATAACATTATATCATTTTCACTCCATAATATTCAAAAATAATATTTATAGAAAATTCATCTTTATTCAAAAAGTTGGGGTCTTACAGTCGGGACGTTAGAATTTTATCAGAATCAAGATAGACTGTAATAGTTTGACTTGATATCGAGTTTTATGTGCTGGATAGACTGATAGGGTTATGTGTTATGTGTTATGTGTTTAGGTTATTCTATGTCTATATATATAATAGTATTATATTGTGATGATATTATTATAATATTGGAGATCTATATTACTAATAGTAGGTCTTCGAATCAGGCGATATAAATTGTGTTGCGGTAATCAACGGTTCAGGCAAGTTTGTTTTACTTAACTCTATTAAGAGTGTTTTATTCGGATAAGTTTATGGTTAATCATTGCTGGTTGCCATGAATTGTACTCTGTACATATTGCATGTATAAGTCAGGTATGAAAGGCTGATCACCTTCATTACCAGTTGGTTCAGATATATATTTGTTCATGTATAATACTTGTTCAGTCATAAATTTGTTCCTGCTAGTTCACAATTATATTGTTGGATTATAGCCAGCCAATTATTCAAATCATTTCAATCATGATATATCGTTATATTGTTGAATTTAAACTTGTTGGGCAACTTTCATGCTCACCCTTGCTATATCATGATAAAACATTGCGGATTAAGACGAACGCGTCGGATACAAGGAAAGGTCCAAGACAGTTCCAGCTTTAGTATACGTGTGTAGTAGATTTGTAATAATTGTATAATAATAATGTTATGTGTTAAATAAGTTATGAATGTGATTAAGTTAAGGTTACTCGACCTTGGGGATTATGTGTAAGTTTAATGTATAAATAATTTATGTTTATATCTTCCGCAAATATAGTAATAGTTGTATAGAATGATCGAACCAGGATCCATGGTGATTCGGGACCCGGATTCAGGCCGTCACATTTAGAACACAGGAATTGAATTTATATGCTATTATATTTCAAAGTATATAATGATGTATGTTGGATGAATGATGTATCAGGTGACGTCACGAAATCCGGGTGTGAAGATAGACCGGATTTCGAGGCATTCTACAAGTTGGTATCGAGGCGATAGGTTATAAACCTTAGGTATGAGTACCTAAGACTATAATCGTAAAGAGAAGGATAAGAAGATCACCACGTGATCATAGTAAATCGTAATAACAGATGAGCTGTTAAACGATGAATGATTTATAGCTAATTCTATGAATGAATGATACTACGAAGTAGTACGGGAAGAAGAAATCAAATTGAGTTGAAAAGGATAATATATGAATTAAAGAAAATTCGTATTAAGTAAAGAGAAAGTTAGAAGTTGTAAGATTTCAATTATGGACTCATGTGATGGTTGAGTTGTATGAATCTTTGTATGGGCAGAGGTTTGTGCTTAGTGTAACAACCACTCAGTTTATTATAGTGATAATCATTGAAATTGGTCGCGCTATCAAGATGTATATGACGAGAAGGTGAATCTTTTCGCATGTATATACTTGATAGGTAGAAAATGATAAGATAAAGGGTTCTTGAAACTCATACTTATGAAAAGTTTGTGACTCATAGTTATATGCTATGTTTCTGAGCCCTAAGCATATGGATAGTCCTTGATTTGTTCTTGGATTACATATTGCGAAGATAAGTTCTTAAACACATATGGGTGTGGAAAGTTCCTAAACACATAAAGTGTGGTAAGTTGATGAACTATACTAAGGTATAGGAATGTTTAGACAAAAAGTAACTATTTTCAGTAGACTTAGCATTGAAGGTGCTAGAGAAGATTAAGTATTGTCGTAAGTAAGATAATGAAGGAAGATGGAGAATAGGATATTCCAAGTCATCTAGCTATGCTAGACTTCGAAATTTCTTGAAATCGTGCTGATGTGCGCATTTTGAAAATGAAAGAATGGGTTCAATTTTTTTGAAACCAATTGATTTTAAAAGAACTATTCTTTGTATGTCTATGCTAATTATTTCGGCTAGACAGAAATTGATTTGAAAAATCAAAATGAATTTTATATCATCAGTGCATTTGATTCAAGGATGGTAAAGGGATGGAATTATTAATGCAATTAAACCTGGTGTTGGATTTGATTTTAGGATCAACAACCCACCATGGTATGATGCATAATGATGAAGTCATAAACTGACGAAGTCATCAATATACTGTGAAAAGTGCGGTATCATGACGTCATGAAACGTTTTGATGTATTGCAAAAGAATTTAAAAAGTAGTCGATGTCAAGCGAGTTGACTAGACGAATGTTTCAAGTTGATATCCAATTTATTGGTATGGTCGAGGCTATTTGATTTGGCTAAGACAAATGGTATGTCATGATTAAAAGAAAATCGAGCTTTCTTTAAAGAGCTATGCCGAACCAAATTGTTTTGGTGCGGAATCTAAGTCTGAGGTGAACATACACTGAAATGGGGTTATACGATAGGCTGATCACCTACGTATGGAAGAGGTAGTTTATCTTCTTTGTGATTGTAAACTTACCGTGTAAGAAAGGTTTACGGCGAGAGTCTATTTAACCTAGTAAGAGTTCATGGTCAATGTGACCCCTCAACAAAAGTATGAAATGTTTTAAAAGAATCTTTATATTCCTTGTTATTCCTTTCACTTCATGATTCTTCATAAGTTATGAAGGGTAGGGAATGTTTGAAAGATAGTAACTTCTTTGAAGAGAAGTTGAGAAGAAGAGTAAGTTAAAAATTTTGAGGGCGAAATTTTGTAAAGGAGGAGTGAATGTGATGACCCGGGAATGGGTGTGGTTTGAAGAAATTCCGAGGACGGAATTTTTATAAGGGAAGAAGGATGTGACAACCCGGAAATCCGGATTGTCCAGAAATTAAGATTTTAAAGAATTAGTTATTAATAAAATAAATTTTTATTAATAATATTACGTGTTATGTGTTTATTAATCATTCTAGAGCCTAGAATGATTATTAACTGGGAGGATTCTAGCTACGAGCTAGATTGAACGAGTAAGAATTTTCAAGATGAAAATAAAATTTTTCCAGGAAAAAATATTTTCGGGGAAAAAAAGACGAAATAGGCACTATTCACCCGACGAAACCTAAAGGTTAGGGTTTGAATAACCTAAGCCTTTCCGAGAGTTCGGTATGTCGAAATGACATTCCTTCGAAAGATTTGACGATAATATACTGTGAAAAGTTAAGTAAGCCGATAAAAGTTTTTTCTCAAAAAACATGCAGAAATCGGACAAAATAAAAACGACGAAAAGTACTGTTATGTACTTTTCATTCGTTTAGCTACGTTAGGGAAAAACGTGAAGGAAAGCGCTGACGCGTAAAAAAGTGTTTTCAGCTTTTTAGAAATCCAAGAATACGTAAAAGTTAATCGGTAAAGAAAAAGGCGAAATATCCAAAATTATTTGGATTAGAGAATCGCAGATTTTTAAAAGCGTTCGGACCGAAACCCCAAAAAGGCGGGACTACGAAACTTAAGGGCTAAGCAAACTTGAGGGCTAAGTTAACTTAGTCCTTCAGTCTTGAATAGTAAGGAGGTTTGAATTGTGATTTTAGGGGCGAAATGACTATTTTTCCCCTAGCCTTGAAAATCTATAAATAGGAAGCTTAATTTCATTTATTTGGAAATTTAAAAGTTGTCAAACATTTGAGAGAGAGAGAGAGAGACTTCGGATGAAGGAGAAAAGGAAGAGGAAGAGGAAAAGTTGGCTCGTGAGCAAACTTGTACGACGGAATGAAATTAAAGAAGGAAGGTAATCCGAAACCTATTCTTCTATAATTTTTCTTTAAGTTTTTATGTTCAAAAACATAGCTTAATGAAAATAAGGAGTAAAAGATATTGAGAATGAATTCCTATGGTTGAAATCATGAGAAAAGAAGAAATAAGAAATTAGATATTTAGTTTATATATTTCTTAACGAAGTATAAGATTCGTAAGGATTTTGAGCGATCCAAATGAATCTTATGAATGAGTAGGTCAATTAAGTAAGGAATGGTATTTTATAACATCAAATTCCAAGAAAAAGTAAAATCGTAATACAAAATATCGATTAAAATGAAGAACGAACGAAGAACGCAAAGAACACGCGAAGAACACGAAGAACGTTATTGATGGACAAATTTAAAACCATCGTAGTATAAATGTTGTTGATGGACAAGTTTAAAATTATCGCGTATAAGTTAGATGCTTATTTCTTTGTTATGAACGTTAGAAACGTTCATGAAGAACGGATTAAAACTAAGCTATAATGAAGTTATGGCGAAAATTTCAACCAACTTTGAGAGAGAGAGAGAGAGAGACTTCGGATGGGAGAAGAGAAGGAAGAGGAATAGGAAAAGCTAGCTTGATTGCACGCTTTGTCCGACGGAAGGAGATTAAAGAAGAACAGTAATCCGAACCCTAGTTCTTCTAATTTTTCTTTAAGTTTTTATGTTCAAAAAAATAACTTAATGAAGATAAGTATTAGAGGAAGTTAAGAATGATTTCATATGGTTAAAATCATGAGAAAACAAAGAAATAAGAATTAGAAATTTAGTTTATAATTTTCTTAAGGAAGTGTAAGATTCGTAAGGATTTTGAGCGATCCGAATGAATCTTATGAATGAGTAGGTCAAATAATTAAGGAATGATGTTCTATAACATCAAATTCCAAGAAAAAATATAATCGTAATTGAAAAGGAAGAGGAAGAGGAAAAGTCAATTAGATATTCGTGTTCAAATGATGTTGGATAACGATGAAAGCAATTGAAACCTTGATTAAAATTTGAAAAATAAGAGAATTAAGAGACGAGTAACGTGAACGTTGAATACGTAAACGATTCTCGTGAATCGTATTCGTGTTGGACGAACATTCTAAGTATACCCTGGTTATATGACATAGACGTTGACGAAGGTAGTAAGTAAGATATGAATGGTATCGAGAAAGCCGTATCGAACGGTAATAAGATTAATGAAAGCCGAATGTGGTTCGGATAAGAATGAGTCCTGAGGTATGGTAATTGCTTGCCAGAAAGCCATAAGGAATAAGAAATTGACTTAACGAACATTATATTTAATAGTTCATATAAGTTAAGATAAGTTAGGTTGTGGTACAATCGTAACCTTTGATGGTTGACATATGGGAGTTGGGCTAAACAATTCCTTCAGAGAGCGAAGGTATATACAAAACTGGCAACCGATCTAACTCACTGTGTGGGCAGTGTAGATGAGACGGAAACTTGTTTGTTGGTTGTTTGTGGGAAACCACTCAAAGTACCATATGGAATACTAACAGAGAAGCGATGTGTGCTAAGTCCTAGCGAAGTTATAAGAAAAAGATAAGAATGTAAATCATCAAAGATGATGGATGTATTGAGTAAGACATCTCCGTATATCATGAAACCGTAAACCGGTAATGAAAGTTAGTCGCGTAAGATTATATTGCAAGAACGCGAACCTTAAGAAGTAAAGTTAAGTAAATCAATGAGTAAGTCAAGTATATGACTAATTGGTGTATGTGTTATTTTTCTTATGTGCTACATAGGAATGGGAATTAGCAGTTCAGCGTAAGTTGCTGCTGTGCGTAAGGCAAGTTTCCTAACTTCATTCATATTTTAAATGAATGATAGTTTCTTAAAACTTCTCAGATGTTGAACTTGAGAAGTTCTGTCTATGTGCAAATGTGTGATATTTGTGCAAGGTGGTAGAAACGATATGAGGCCTTGTGCCACAATGTGAACACTTCGATGTTTACGTGAGATGAAGCTGTTTCTATGATTGAAATCATTCAATAAAAGAATGTTTTATTTATACATGAACCGTTATTGTTAAGTTTGTGCTATTGATTCTAGCCGGACAGAATGAGTATGAAAGATAGTAGAGAATGAAAGTATTTCAAAGTGAATGTGACTAATGTTTTAAAATGATAGGAATCGAGATTATTCCTATTGTTCAAGCTGCTTCATAACCTTTGTTCGGTTATTGAAGTTCCAAAGGAATGTTAAACTCTTGAAGTTGTATGTTCAACTGCTATGACTTGCTGGGCAATGGAATGCTCACATTTGCTTTAAATGAAAAACATTTTCAGTGAACGATGTTAGAAGAACTTAAGGATCCCGTATAGATCAAGTTGACGGTATCCAGATGAAGTGCCATTCAGAATGTGAATGAGCGAGAAGATCAAATGAAGACTTGTAATGTAGAAAGATGAAAATTAAACTATAGACTAGTTTAATGAACTGTATGTATCCTTGGTGGCAGATAAAAGTCACCCTTGTAAGATGAAAGGAATAATGTCATTATCATTATTTGTAATGAGGAAGGTTATAAGGTTTTAGAACCTGGGAATTCAGAATGTATGTTATTATATTTCAGTATATAATGATGTATATTGGATGAATGATGTACTCGTGACGTACGGAATCCGGTTGTGAAGATAGACCGGATTTCGGGGCGTTACATTATTCCCACCTCCTCCAACACTTAGCCACCAAGTAAACTTGTTCACCCTTACTTGGTGGCCAAGTGGTCGGCCCACATGCCCATGGATCACCCCATGGATTGCCCCATTGGTTCTTACCCATCCGTTTACCCATTGGTTCAATCCGCGATTTCTTTTCTTGGTTTGGGCCTTAACCCTAATTCTTATTGGGCCTATATTGGGCTTGATTTCACAAATCATTGGGCTTGACATAATCCAAGTTCCATTGGATTCTACAAAGTCCATGAACTCAAAGTCCATTAAGACTAGTCGTATTCTACGCATTCTATTCTCATTTTCTCATAATCTCTTCGAATTTAGCTCGTACGATATTCGTATTATACGTCTTACTATTCTTCTTTCTATACTCGTATAATAACTCGTATCATACTCGCATTTCTCACGCATAATAACCCTAGTTATTATACGTACTCATTACATTCTCGGAACTCACTTTTCCTAACCCTTAGGTTTTGAGTCCGCAGGCGAAAACTTCATTTTTGCCATAACTGAAATATTATTGAATATTCCATCAAGTCTCAACATTTTACGTAATCAATAACTTCTCGGAATTTCAAAATAAATCTCCGAGCAGAAACGGATAAATAGTGCCTATTTCCTCTTTTTCCCCGAAAAATATTTTGTTCCCGGAAAACTTTCATTTTCGTCTTGAAAATTCTTACTCGTTAAATCTAGCTCGTAGCCAGAATCCTCCCGACTTATAATCATCCTAGCTTATAGAACGATTAATAAACACATAGTACATAATAGTATTAATAAAAATTCCTTTTATTAATAACTAATTCTTTAAACCTAAATTCTGGATAATCCAAAATTCCGGGTTGTTACATTCTTCCCTCCTTATAAAAAATTTCATCCTCGGAATTTCTTAAAACCAACCCTTACCCGGGTCATCACATTCTTCCATTCTTCACAGAATTTCGTCCTCAAAATTTTAGCTTAGTCTTCTTCTCAACTCTCTTCAAAGAAGTTCTTATCTACCCATCATTCCTAACCTCCATAACCTATCAAGAATCATGAAGTAGAAGGAATAGCGAGGAATATAAAATATCCTTTAAAACGTTTCATACTTTTGCTGAGGGGTCAAATTGACCATGAACTCTTACTAGGTTAAACAGTCTTTCGCCGTAAACCTTTCTTTCCACGGTAAGTTTACAATCACAAAGAAGGTAAACTACCTCTTTCCATATGTAGGTGATCAACCTATCGTATAACCCCATTTCGGGATATGTTCACCTCAAACTTAATGCCAAAAATTTGGATAACTCTTGAAATATTCGTCTAGTCAACTCAATTGACATCGACTACTTCTTTAAATTCTTTTTACAATACATCAAAACGTTTTATGACGTCATGATACCGTACTCTTCATAGTACGTTGAGGACTTTGTCAGTTTATGACTTCGTCATTATACATCATACCATAGCGGTTTGTTGATCCTAAGATCACATCCCATCAGGTTCAATTGCATTAACAACTCCATCTTTTTAACATCGTTGCATCAAATGCACAGATGATATAAAATTCATTTTGATATTTTAAATCAATTTCTGTCTAGCCGAAGAAATTGGCATAGACATAGAAAACATAGCTCTTTTAAAATCCATTGGTTCAAAAAGTTGAACCAATTCTTTCTTTTTCAGAATGTACATTTCCGCACGATTTGAATAAACTTCAAAATCTAGCATAGCTAGAGGATTTGGAATATCCTATTCTCCATCTTCCTTCATTGTCTTACTACGACAATACTTAAACTTCTCTAGCACTTTCAATGCTAAGTCTAATGAAAATACGCCGTTTTTCGGCCTAAACATCTCTATACCATAAATGTACCCATCAACTTACCACACATTATGAGTTCAGGAACTTTCCAAAATAATATGAGTTTAAGAACATCCAGACAGACCTTAGGCGTCCATTCGCTGAAACATTCAAAAACATACCATATTATTATGAGTCACGAACTTACCATAAGTATAAGTTTCAAGAACTCACACCTACCTTATCATTCTCTACTTATCAAGTATATACATGAGAAAAGATTCACCTTCTCGTCATATACATCTCAATAGCGCGACCAATTCCAATGATTATCATTTGAATAAACTGAGTAGTTGTTACACCAAAGCACAAACCTATGCCCATAACAAAGGATCATACAACTCAGCCATCACATGAGTCCTCAATTGAAATCTTACAACTTCTAAATTTCTCTTTACTTAATACGAATTTTCTTTAATTCGTATGCTAACCTTTATAACTCAATCTAAGTTCTTTTTGCCGTACTACTTCGTGGTACCTTTCATTCATAGCATTAGCTATAAATCATTCATCGTTTAACAGCTCATCTGTTACTACGATTCACTATGATCATGTGGTGATCTTCTTCCTTAATCGTTTAACTCAACGATTTTCTTATCCTCTTCTCTACGATTATAGTCTTAGGTACACATACCTAAGATTTATAACCTATAGCTTTGATACCACTCTGTAACGCCCCAAAATCCGATCTACTTTCAGACCCAGACTCCGTGCGTCACGATTCCATTTCCTTCCAAACATACCTCATTATATAGCTAAATATAATGACATACATTCTCAAATCCCAGGTTCTTGAAACCTTATAACCTCTTTCATTACAAATAATGATAATTACATTATTCTTTACATCTTACACGAGTGACTTTCATCCGCCACCAAGGATTCATAACTTTTCATTAAACTAGTCTATAGTTTAATTTTATCATTCTATATTACAAGTCTTCACTTGCTCTTCACGCACATTCATATACTGAATGACACTTCATTTGGATACTGCTCAACTTGATCTTTACGGGATCCTTAAGTTCTTTCTAACATCGTTCGCTGAAAATATTTTTCATTTAAAGCAAGTGTGAGCATTCAATTGCCCAGCAAGTTATAACAGTTGAACAAACAACTTCAGAAGTTTAAACATTTTTTAAAACTTTGATAACCGAACAAAGGTTATGAAGCATCTTGAATAATAGGAATAGTCTCGATTCCTATCATCTTAAAACATTCAGTCACTTTCACTTTGAAATACATTCATTCTTCTACCTTTTTCATACACATCTTGTCTGGCTAGAATCATTAGCCCAGACTTAAAAATAACGGTTCATGTATAAACAGAACATACTTGTATTGAACAGTTCATCATAGAACAGTTCATCTCAAGAAACACCGAAGTGTTCAAATTGTGGCACAAGGCCTCATACATACTACCACCTTGTATAAATATCGCACATTTGCACATAGACACAACTTCTCAAGTTCAACATCTGAGAAGTTCAAGAAACTAGCATTCATATAGTATGAATGAAGTTAGGAAACTTGCCTTACACATATTCTGACTTACGAGTTTACTTTATTTGAAGCGCTCATTCCAAATCCCTATATAACACATAAGGAAATCACACGTACACCAATTAGTCATATACTTGACTTACACATTGGTTTAATTAACTTTACTTCTTAGGGTTCGCGCTCTTGTAATCTAAGCTTACGCGACTAACTTTCTTCTATCGGTTTACGGATTCATGACATAAGGAGATGTCTTAACTTAACACGTTCATCATCTTTGATGATTTACATTCTTACATTTTTCTTATAACTTTTCTAGGACACAGCGTACATCGCTTCTCTGCTAGTAGTCCATATGGTACTCTTACTGGTTTCCCATAAACAACCAACAAACAAGTTCCCGTCTCATCTACACTGCCCACATAGTGAGTTAGATCAGTTGCCAGTTTTGTATATACCTTCGCTCTCTGAAGGAATTGTTTAGCCCAGCTCCCATATGTCAACTATTAAAGTTACGTTTGTACCACAACCTAACTTCTCTTAAATTATACGAACCATTACACTATAATGTTCGTTAAGTCAAATTCTTATTTTTACGACTTTCTGGCAACTAAATGCCATACCTCAGGATTCATTTCTTATCGTCTAAGTCATACAGTCTTTTGTATACTCGAAATGATCATTCAATGTCAATACTATAAGGTCATAGCATTAAACATTTCATATGAACTTATTCATACCTTACAACGTCCAGTTCCTTCAACTCGGAACGTTTATCCAAGTTATACTTATTAACTCGGCTTCTTAACGCTATACGTTATTATCTTTAACTCAGTTTCTTCACCGTTCATGGTTAAACAACATTCTTCATTATCTTATGGTCAAACCATACACGGAGTGTAGGTTCTGCCTGTTTAATATTCATATACACTCAACGCTTACATTGGTTAAAGCGTTTAACACTTACCTTTCATTCTAACATTCTCTATCCGACTCACATCGGACTTTCATTACTCTTATTACTGTTTGCTACGGCTTTTTACGATAATTCCTATCTTCCTTACTACTTTCATCAACGTCCAAGTCATACTACCATTGTACACTTAGAATGTACATCCGACGCAACTACGATTCACAAGGATCGTTTACGTATTCGAGGTTCACGTTGATCGTCTCTTAATCTCTTACTCAACCTTTACTCAAGGTTTCAATTGTATTCATCGTTATCCATCCCATGAAACCCATGTTCATTATTCATTCTTAATGTCGAAGCCATACCGTTCGTTGTATTCTAAGACCGATCGTTCATCGCAACAACGTTGCGTTCACAGCGTCTATACGCTTTAAACTTATCTCTCATTATCACAATATAACATCGAAATGTTACTTGTTACCTTCGTCACTCAACGTCTAAGGAATCAACATCATAGTAATCCCTCACGTTCGTTCATCGTGACTACGGTCCCTGGATATCGGTTCCGTAACCCGCATTTGCATTCTTTTAGTCTCGTTTAATCTTTTCGTTCAACCTTTACTAAAGGTTTAACTTGCTTGCTTAAGCATTATTTTAGGTGAACTATATGTTCATACTTCTTTCTTGCACATCCTCCAGTAATTGAGAAATAAAAATCTCATTTCTGGGCATTGACTGCACTGCCGTGACTGCTACTGCGTGCCTCTCTCTCTCTCTCTGCTGTACGCGCCTATTTCACCTTCTTCCTTGGTCTGGTACTGCGGTGCCAAACTCTTTGTTATCTTTTTAGCATTGCTGTATTTCACTCTCCTAAGTTTATGGCGAGTTCGCATGAACTTCTCAAAGCTTCAATTCACCATTGCTGGCCCGAGCTTAAACCCTAGAAAAATTTCTAAGTCTTGCATTAAGTTTGAGACGCGTACTTTATGATCTCATAACTTCTTCATTATAACTCGGAACGAGGTCGTTCCAATGCCATTCTCTTCCTTATCTTACGTACTTTAATACCCATTGAGCATAAATTCATTCTAAATCCATTACGTGCCATTCGATTGGCTTGATCTTCACCCTTTGTTCATTTTACGTTTTTAACGCTCTTCGTTCGTTCGTCCGTAATTCGTTCATCCGAACTCGGAACTCGTTCGTTCTTGAGTCTACGACTCACATTTTTTTTACATTCTCTTACTTCCTTATGAAACCCTACACGTTCGGGTTCATTTTCTAACTTTCTAATTCTCGTTCGTCTTTTACGAAAATTTCGCCATAACTTCGTTATAGCTAAGTTTTAATCCGTTCTTAATGAACGTTTCTACCGTTCCTAACCAAGCAATAAGCAACTAACTTATATGCGATGGTTTTAAGCTTGTCTATCAACAACAATTATCCTACGATGGTTTTAAATTTGTCCATCAAAAACAATTATCCTACGATGGTTTTAAATTTGTCCATCAACAACATTCTTCGTGTTCTTCATTCGTTCTTCATTTCAATAGATATTTTGGATTAAGATTCTACTTTTTCTTGGAATTTGATGTTATAGAATATCATTCCTTACTTATTTCACCTACTCGTTCATATAATTCATTCGGATCGCTCAAAATCCTTACGAATCTTATACCTCCTTAAGAAATTTATAAACTAAACTTCAAATTCTAATTTATTCGTTTTCTCATGATTTCAACCATATGAAATCATTACTAATATCTTTTACTTCTTATTCTCATTAAGCTATGTTTTTGACATAGAAAACTTAAAGAAAATATTGGAAGAAACTAGGGTTCGAATTACCGTTCTTCTTTAATCCTCTTCCGTTATACAAAGCCGGCGATTGCAAGCTTTTCTATTTCACGATCACTTTTGATCCGAGCATTAATGCTCAAACTTTTCCTTCTCCCTCTTCATCCGAGTTCTCTCTCTCTCTCTCAAGTTATAGGATTTTCAAAATCCTAAAAAATGAAATCTAGCTTCCTATTTATAGAAAACCAAAGCTTAGGGCAAATTGGTCATTTCGCCCCCACCTCCTTACTATTCCCACCTCCTCCACCAAGTAAACTTGTTCTCCACCCTTACTTGGTGGCCAAGTGGCCGGCCCACATGCCCATGGGTCACCCTATGGGTTGCCCCATTGGTTCTTACCCATCCGTTTACCCATAGGTTCGATCCGCGGTTTCTTTTCTTGGTTTGGGCCTTAACCCTAATTCTTATTGGGCCTATCTTGGGCTTGACATAATCCAAGTTCCATTGGATTCTACAAAGTCCATGAACTCAAAGTCCATTAAGACTAGTCGTATTCTACGCATTCTATTCTCGTATTCTCGTAATCTCTTCATATTTAGCTCGTACGATATTTGTATTATACGTCGTACTAATCTTCTTACTATACTCATATAATAACTAGTATTATCCTCGTATTTCTCACGCATAATAACCCTAATGATTATACGTGATCATAAAATTCTCGGAACTCACTTTACCTAACCCTTAGGTTTTGAGTCCGCAGGCGAAAACTTTATTTTTGCCATAACTGAAATATTATTGAATATTCCATCACGTCTCAACATTTCACGTAATTAATAACTTCTCGGAATTTCAAAATAAATCTCCGAGCAGAAACGGATGAATAGTGCCTATTTTGTCTTTTTCCCCAAAAAATATTTTGTTCCCGGAAAACTTTCATTTTCGTCTTGAAAATTCTTACTCGTTAAATCTAGCTCGTAGCCAGAATCCTCCCGACTTATAATCATCCTAGGTTATAGTGTGACGCCCCCAAAATAGGTATACATCTCCCATCTTGAGTCGCCAAATACATGGTACAAAATTCAAATACAACTTAATTATACAACAGTCGTGTAAAGTACGACTAAACATATGTTATGAGTTTTAATACAAATATTGTCATCTAGACAATATACAAACTCAATGGAGTCCTCATTACATTTATTATTACACTATTTCACAGAATAGTGAGGACTACTAATGCACCATCTAGGACCATCACTCTGTTCCCCGACTAGTCCCTACTACGTTCTCATTTCCTGAAGAGAACAATGAAAGCAAAAGTGTGAGCTCAACTAGCCCAGTAATAAATATTATGACTAAGATAATGCAGAATAATTTATCGTTAGCCTTCAACAGTGTTAAACTGATACAATATAACAAACATCCAGTTTAACTGCAGCAGAACAAGCAATCCATTATAAGAGTCAAGTAGAGAATAAAATCTACTATCTTCTATGATTTAAAATATTTTTCATCACTTTAATCGCTGATACTCAGCTTAATAAATAATACACATTATCAAATCATCCCTGCACTACAGGCCAAGGATATTCTTTAGTATCACGACCACGAATTATCCATGCACTACGGGCCAAAGATAATCATGTTTTCATCAATCTGGCGGTCTGATCATGCCATAAAATAATTCATCTTTGCACCCTTAGTCAAGAGAATCCATAGCCATAATCATACCAAAATCATCCATCAATGCACTACGGGCCAATGAGGACTTTTTTCCACATCATTTGTAACATTATTACCATCATGATTACACCGCATAATCCTCGGTCATAATCATACCAAGTCCATCTATGCACTCTAAAGCCCACAGATGACTTTCAACATAATATAAACATGAGGATGATGACAATGATATAAGAATTCAATAAAACAAGTTCAAGAATTAATTTATCCAGAACCAATAACGTCCAAATTGTCAAGTAAAAATTCAAGAATGCTCAGAAGAATATTTTCATGAAAAGATACTTGATGAAGCGCAAATATCAAGGATATTCCACTAATTTCATGGAGTATAGAAGTCAAAACTTTAACCAATCGAGTATAATAAAGAATGGAATAACAAGCGAAATCACCTGCATGCGATGATAGACCGCACGGACATGTTATTCCAACAGAATAATAAATTATGGAACCAGGTCATGCGTAAACGCACCGACAGAATATTCCAACAGAATAATAAATAATGGAACCAGGTCATACGTAAACGCACCGACATGATGTTCCAATAGAATGATAAATAATGGAACCAGGTCATGCGTAAAGCACAGACAGGATGTTCCAACAGAATGATAAAGAACGGAATAATAACAGAAATCACCAAATATAGGGTAGCCCGCGTATACAGGTTATTCCAATAGAATAATAAAGAATGGAATAACAGAAGTTCTCTTCATGAATACAAAAGAAATAATACCCCCTACGAGTACAACAAATAATATCCCATACGAGTACAACAAATAATATCCCCTACCTTTGAAAGAAGAGTATTCTGACTGGTAGGGCGAGGATATACTCGAAGGAAACTTGTACTACGCTCAAAGTTTTCTTAAACTCTAAAAAAATACGCTCAAGATTATAAAAGAAGAACTCTCTCTATAGTTTCTCTCTCAGAGTTTCAATTGAATTGTAAGTAAGAAATAATGAAGGAATGAGCTTCTATTTATAGAAGAATGGATCGATAGTAACTAATTCATGAACGGTCCAGATTGATTTACTTTTAATCGGACGGTCCATATTTAAAGCAAAATCTTTTAAATAAAATATAATATATTCTATTTATAATCTAATAAAATGAATAACTTTATAAAAGTATTCTATTTATATAAAAGATTTTACTATGCAAAACACTATGCGAGCCTTATGCAACACTATGCATAATAAAATATAATATATTCTATTTATAGAATAACTTTATAAAAGTATCTGTTTTATATAAAAAGATTTTACTATGCAAAACACTATTCATAATAGAATATAATATATTCTATTTATAGAATAACTTTATAAAAGTATTCTGTTTTATATAAAAAGCTTTTCTGTTTTATTACATTAATAATACTAATAAAACAAAACTGAGTGACTTATCACGTAAGCATCAATAATCAATACCGTATGCTAATATGCAACCACGCGTATTACTGTACTTTTACTACCGAGTAATTCAACAGTATTAACGGTAAAACTTCCTCCGTTAATTTCATAAAATATTTTTGTCGTTTCTCAATCCGACAATAATTTCGTTATGGGGTCCACCAATGATTGTACCGTCGTACGGATATTTCTCGGCAAAAAGAATATTCCCCGACCAATCGAATATTATACAACAACTTGCATACTTTTCAAAATTTATAAATACTACCCACAACTATAACATTATATCAAATCCACACCATAATATGCAAAAAATTATTTTGAGAAAATTAAATATTTATTCATAAAATCTGGGGTCTCACAATGTAACGCCCGAGAATTTTGAATTTTCAATGAATTAAATTTTTATTTGATTATGTGAATTGAATAAATTTAATTGATTTGTTATGTGAGTAAGATGTTCGAAGGTCGTTCTATGACCTAGAATATACGGATGTGGTTAGTGTTTTGGCTTTGTGCTAGAATTAATTGTTGTGAATTATCAAGACAAGAACGAAGGTTTTCTGAGATTGTTTGCGTAAAAACACTATTCATCTGATGTCGTTCGGAGCTAGGGTTTGAAATTCTGAGAAACGCGTAATGTTAGAATATGACGATATTATGGAATATCCAATAATATTTTCGTAATGGCAAACGAAGTTTTTCCCTGCGGACTTAAAACCTAAGGGTTTGTGAAAGAGGTTTCCGAAAGGGAAATGTAATGTGTATAGTCATTTGGATTGTTATACGTATGAAATATGAGTATTATACTAGTATGTATATGAGTATGGCATAAAGAATAGTACGACATATAATACGATTATTATATGAATATTATACGAAGAGAATACGTGAATAATACGCGTAGAATACGAGTTGTATTATTAGAGTATGAGCTAAGGATTTTATCCAATCCAATTGGACTTGGATTAAGAACAAGCCCAATGAATTAAGTATATAAGCCCATGTCAAGGCCCAATATTATATTGGTTAAAGCCCAATGTTTATTAATGTCAAGCCCAATCCAAAGAATTAAACCGTGGGTCGAACCGGCGGGTCAAGGGATGGGTAAAACCCATGGGGCAACCCATGGGGATGACCCATGGGCAAGGTGGGCCGGCCACTTGGTGTGCAAGGCAAGTGAATCACTTGGTCACCAAGTATTTTACTTGGTGACAAAGTGGTAAATAAGTGAGGAGGTGGGGAATTGGACTATTTTGCCCCTCATATGGTTTTCTATAAATATAAGGCTTATGTTGGCCATTTAGTTGTTTTACAAAGTTTGTCCAACATATTTGAGAGAGAGAAAAGAGCTAGAAACTTGTAATCCTTCTACTTCCAAGCAAACCATTAGACGTTTATCAACAACGTTAACTACTTCAAGGTAAATTCTCATAAACCGTACTCTTCATCTTTTTCGATTTCTTTCTCATAGAAGAATCATAGATGGGTGGAGCATGTTTATTGAGGAGAGATAAGGATGCCTAGTAATGACCAAATCATTGATAGGTCATGACCAAATAGAAATCGTAAGTACGTGAGTTAAAACCATAAAAAAGTCTTGAACGTGAACTTAGTTTTGAATGAACGTTTAAGAATCGATATAGCTAAGGATGGTGCATCTTGATTGGTTAAGATGTGGATATAAAGTCCATGGAGTATTCCATGTGATTTGGCTTGGAGAACATTAGTAACGAAGTTATGGCGAATTGTACAGAAATAGACGTTAAATGTCGAAAACGTATAAAGTCCGGATTAAAGGTCAAAGTTACCGTGTGACTTGAAAACGTTAGTTTCCAATGTTAACACGTGAGATAAAGTAATTAAGAGTCGTTGGCGAAAGAATCGTTGCATTCTGACTCATAACGAAGAAATTGAGTATTGGACGGACGAAAACGTTAAACGAACGCTCAAAAATGAACTTAAAGGTGAATTCTGAGTTAACGAATTCGAAAATATGTAATTCTTATATGAACACGTAAAGTATGTAATTCCTGACTTGTACGAATTTGAATGGGTCAATTCAGATGTAAAATGAACAAATTAGGAAGCCGGGAGTTTCGTTAAGAAACCAAACTATTTTGGTTAATCGGTGGTGCATTGAGTTCGAAAGCCATGGCAAAACCTCGTGTTATCATCACGTCGCGCCGCCGATTATGGCCAGAGAGAAAATAAAAGGGTTCGAGACTCATGTGCATGGCTAAGAGTTTGTACATGGACTTGTCTTGCAGCCGCCAAGTCCCGCAAAACTCTCTGGAGAGTGGCGAATTAGATATAGATAGATGTCACGGTAGCAATGACAAGAGAAAAAGGTTGACCAAGTTAGTTTTTTCCCTTTTTGAATAAACACTTAATGTAATATATTGAAGGTACTTAATGTACATTATAAGACTTACCTTAACTCACTTGTAAGGTGTTAATGTAAGAAGATTTAGTAAGGTTTAATAGTAATTAAACGAAGAACATAAAGACGTAATGAGTGAACCATGAATGACGTTCAACGTTGGTAATTAACCATTTATGATCGAATGTCGGTTAAGGATGTAAGAACGTTAATGAAACATAACGAAGTATAAAGAGTTGAATCGACTTTAATAACGAAGTTAATTCAAATAAAACATAGAAGAGAAAGAAGTTGGTTAGAACCGTAAAGATAGTTTATGTGATAACTAATTACAGTGTGCTATGTGAATGTATCATGTAGATCCTGTAAAGACTGAGAATTGTTGAATTGTAAATTTGAAGACGCTTGAAGGCAAGTCTTTCTTGACGCTTGTCTAACCTTCGTATTGAAGAGTTCATTGATTTGTTTACAAGTCTATTGATATAGAACTGTTAACGCTATCCTATGCCAAGTATTTGGTACGGATGAGAAGGTAAGTTTGTCTATGAACAAACAAAAGTATTTTCATCAATTATTCGATGGGCACGCGAGGTTGCCAAATGTTGAACGTAAATACGTTTAACGTAAGAGTGTTGATCAAAATAGAGTACAATAGGTTGATCACCTAGAAGTGCTCGTAAGTAAAGACGGATGGATGGCCTTAGTGCCGAATGTCCTTTTCAAGTATGAAAACGAAAAGAGTATGTTTATGGTCTATTGACCGGTTCATCATTCCTAAGCTATTATATAGACTCAAGAATTGTTGTATGAGAAGTATTAGTCAAGTATTTCATAATGCTTCGTAAATAATTGTTCAGATATGGAGATAAATCATGTAATTATTGATGTGATATTCATATGATTATGTGTTAAGACTTGCTGAGCTAGTTATGCTCATTCTTGCTTGAACCATATGTTGCAGCTAAAGCCGAACGAACTGAGAGTTCTAAGAGAGATAAAGGCAAGGCTAAGATGGACAATTAATCGTCCTGTAATAGACTAGTGTATTGTATGTAATATACTTATGAAGAACAACGAATGTATTCGGTTATGAACTTTGGAAAGGATTTATTATGAATGTAATACAAAGATAGTAATTACAATCATTTTGTTGTTGTTTCAATGCAATGTTTGTATAAAATGTAGTATCGTGGAGCACCATCTGTCGGGTTGGAAGATACCCGAATTTGGGGGCGTCACAAGTTGGTATCAAAGCATTAGGTTATAAAACTTAAGAGGGGAAGAACATTAGGCTAATAACCTCGTAGGAAAGGAAGAGTCCGAAGAAAGTTAACTCGAGTCAAATGAGTTAGTAAGGTATTGAGGAAACTCAGTACCAAAAGATTTAAAAGATGAAAAGTAACCCTAAATGGATTAAATGTGATTTGTGCTTATATTATTATGTATTATGTACTAATCAATTTATTATGTGTTATTGTAGATGTCGGTTGATAGCTTGATGTATAGGGATATACATGTGATCAGCGAGGAGTCCGTGAACCTAGTCGAGACAGTACCTGTGCCTATAGCAGACATACCTATAGTGATTCTAGAGGAGTCAGAGCCCGAGGAATATTACTCGGAGAAGGACTATTCTGAGGAGACCATGGGGATAGCATCATATTTGAATATGATGATTGATGTGGAGGATGACATGGAGGTGACATCGATTAATACGGTGATGCATGCCCTAGAGTCTACACCTACCGATACTATGAGGGCAATGTACCTCTCAGTGCTTGACCGTAACGTGCAACTACACAATATGGTGCAGCACCAGAAGGAAGAGATCAGTGATCTCTATGGGGCGAAAGAGTCTGCAGAGTCAGACTATGAGATAGAGCACGATGAGAAAGTGCTCATGACTGACAAGGCCCAGGACTATAAGAACGAGGTCATAAAACTTCACAAGAAACCGGTTGAAAAGACGAGAAGATATATTTAATGTCATATATAAATGACAGTGCGCATGAGGATTTCAAGCTTAAGATAACTTGTTATTCTATTGAGTCGGGACAGACTCGACATACAATAAGTCGAGATATTGTGTCGATTCTAGCGAATCAGAAGCATGAGAATCCTGTTAGACAGTATTAAGAGTAGTATGGTGAATACTTTTGTGTAGTGACGTAAAACCCTCTTTTGTATAATTAAAGGGTAGTCTTTTTGTAAATCCCAATTTTTGTAAAAGTCAATCACGGGATAAATATGTAATAGCTTTTGGGCTATGGAAAGCAACTTGTAAATAGTTTTGAACTATAAAGAAGCATTTTAATATAAAGAAGTTTTATTTTTAATTTGCTTTGTTGTGTATAAGTTATTGTCCAATTGTTTGATGACTAATAATGAAGTAAGTAAATAAGTAATAACGGAAATTTATTTATTTAATCAGAAATGCCACCAAGAAGAAGACAACGTAACCAAGAAGCGGAATCGCATAATGAGAACGAGGGGGGTCCTAATAACCCAATGCAAGAGTTCGTTAATTTATTAACGGCTACATTTAACCAAGCTGGGGGTAGAGCACCCGCAAGACCTAGGGTAGCCCGAACGAGTACCTTTAAGGAATTTAAAAGTGTAGGTCCACCCGAATTTAAGGGAACAACGGACCCAATGGAGGCCCAGACATGGGTCAAGGAAATAGAGAAGGCGTTTGTTATTACAAACGTAGCTGAGGCGTAAAAGACCTCTTTTGCGACCTATATGAGGAAGGGGGAAGCTAACTACTGGTGGGAGGCTCACTAGGGTGGGGTTGGAGCAAAAGTTGTTACATGGGAACAGTTTAAGAAGGTATTCTTCGAGAACTATTTTCCTACTAGCATGCAAGGGAGAATGGAGATTAAGTTCTTAGAACTTAAGCAGTGGGACATGACTGTTCCCCAATATGCGGCCAAATTCAATGAATTGGCGAGGTTCGCTCCACACCAAGTAGACACAGAGGAGGGGAAGGCTCGTAGGTTTGAGCAGGGCCTAAAACCCTGGCTCTATAGTAGGATATCGGTTTTTCAGAGTGCTTCCTACGGGACCATTCTGGAAAAGGCGATAATAGCGGAGGGTGGTAGCGAGGCGTTGACCCAGTACCACAAGGATAGGAAGAATAAGGGTAAGAGAGAGGGAGGAAATAAGGCAGAGGTTGCCAGTGGAAATGATAATATGCCTAAGAGGAAGAATTTTAACCCTGGGAATACTGGGGAAAAATAAGGGGATCCTAAACGTAGGATGGAGGCATGTAAGACATGCGGTAAGACTCATCTGGGAGTCTGCCTGAAAGGGAAGACCGGTTGTTATAACTGTAAAGACCCCAAACTCGGGTACTTGAAACCCGAACTCGATTCTTCACGATACCATTTCTATGAGCGGAATAATACTAATAATAAAAACAATAATATAAAGATTAACTTAATTTACATATCATCAGAGTCTAATCCCAAAAACGTAACTGAGAGTAATCATTACAAACCATGAATATATATCATTCTTGTCTTAATAATATTAAACTATTACATAAGATAACGTTCATTCATTCAGCAACATTTCCCTTTCCATTGTTCTTAGCAGAGCTCTCTGATCGTTCACACTTAGCTGAAAACATTTAAATTAAGCAAGGATGAGCATTTGAGTGCCCAGCAAGTAATAATTATATATATATAAGCTAAAAGAATTTAAATGTTTTCTTCGTATTATTCTTCTACAACAAGTCAATAGTTGTGAAGTATTCTGAATCGATAATAATAACATAACAACTCTCTTTCAAATTTTTGAAACTACATATTGACTATAACTGGGGTTATGGTGACATGCCATTAACATTGTTTTCATTTTCGAAAAGGTTAAACATAAATTCATCTGTAAACCGTCATAACTTACGGGCACGGGGGGTGACCAGCCCGTTATGCCCTACATTGATCAATACTACATTACAAGAACAATAGGATCGTTCACTCTGTCCACCTTGGGTGTATAAACAGTTTTCCCGTGTAGGGATGTTCATACTTGTCTAGGTTACAAATCAAAGGTTTTATCTTGTTCAACAATAATCTATAATCCAACATATATCTATACGGGTAATTGACAAAGGTATATCAACATGTGATTAAATACAATGATTATCCAAGTGGGGACATTTGTATAACCATTTATAGAAATTAACGAACAGAATATATATATCTGAATTATCATATACTAAAATGTTGATATTCAATGAGCGTATATAATATAAGGTTAATATTCTGTACAGTAATAATATAGTTTAAAAACATTCTTACTCATGTCCATTGCATAAAGAAAATGCAAAGGTAAAATACTTGCCTGATGCGCTGCTTACAGTTCGAAACTTAGTTCTATCTTTTATATCACGACCTATCATTAATCAGATCATTCGTTCGATTAGAAAACGGTATACTATAACACATGTAATCGCATTTACATGATCAACACATAATCTAATCACATTGTCACATATGTTCTACAACCATTGAATCACAAATAAACACATATACAGTCAAAATATCTAAGTCCAGATCAATTTCTGAAACATGTCGGTGTACCGACAGCTTTATCGGGTAATTATCGAGTCTAAGACTCTATTTTGTAACTCAATATCCGTACGTATCAGTCATATTATTTTTAAATGACTTATAATAAATTTTAAAACATTTATTATAATTTATCATGAATTTTCAAACATAGGAATCATTATTAAATGATTTAAGTATTAAACAATCATATTATCATTAATATTTAATTAATATTAAACTATTAATGAAATCATTTTCAAAATGTTAAAGTTATTTATAATAACTTGAAATACTTTTAAAGTATTAATATTACCCTTAAATGATTTTTAAAAATTTAAAATCATTTTTAAATAATTATCATTAATATTAAAGTATTAATGTTTTATTTATCAAAATATTAAAAGTCATTAAGTGTAACTTAAAATATTTTTAATTCATTTATATCCCTTTTAAATGATTTTTAAATTAATAAAATCATTTATAAACTATTTATTTAATATAATTATTAAATAAATTTAATATCATTAATAATAAATTATTAATTATTAATATTAAATTATTAATGAAATTATCCTTTAAATATTAAAAGTTATATTTTATAACTTAAAATATCTTTAAACACTTTATTTTCATTTAAAATGATTATTATAATATTAAAATCATTTTTAAACTTAATTATTTAATATAATTATTAAATAACTTTAATATCATTAATAATAATTAATTAATGAAATTTACCTTTAAATATTAAAAGTTATATTTTATAACTTAAAATATTTTAAATACCTTATTATTATTTAAAATGATTTTTAATATAATAAAATCATTTTTAATTAATTTATTTAATTTATTTAGTAAATAAATTAATTATCATTAATATTAATTTATTAATAAAATTTATCACAAAAATATAAAAATCATTAAAAATAACTTCAAATATTTTCTTATATGAAAATAAAATTTTAAATGATTTTTCAAATATTAAAATTATTTTTAAATAATTTATTTAATATTATAATTAAATAAATTAAATAATTTTAATATTCCAAAAATATTAAATATTTATGAAATATATTAAAATATTTACAAACTAATTTTCGGAATTTAAAATAATTTTTAATAATTTATTTTGTATTTTTAATAATTAAAAACTATTTTTTTCTATTTCTTTATTAATTTTCGGAAAAATAATATATTATCTGTCACTAAAGACCACCTATAGTGACATAACTGTCGCTATAGGTGTTCTTCATGTTCTTCATACATTCATACGGCAGTTTCGTGGTTACTACTTTAACCAAACATTTTGATCCAATTTTGATGTTTCTGGGCACGTTAATGGTCAGATTATGTAGTATAATTACAAGACTACACGATTCAACAATACAAATCATTAAAACATGCATAACCAACGTGATCTGGAGCCTTGAACACATTGTCGAGAGTCGTTTCTTCATTTCGGGTTACTGTAAATTAAGAAACGATTATTTATTCACTTTGGGCTCCCATAACTTTCGATTCGGTATTGTTTTGTGATCTAAGTTTTTGCAAGATGTAGACAACATGTAAATCTAGAGATCCATTACATAAAAACGATAAAACAACAAACAAATCATAAATATATATGCTGGTCAAACCTTGTCAGAGATCATGCTCTTAAGTTTTCTGGATTACCCAGAAAATTAAGTTCGTGATCTTCTGGCTTGGTTTGACCTTTTACTGTCTTCGATCCGTTAGATATTTTAGCAATATAAAAGCTTAATATTGAAGTCCAAATACCATAGTACAAATCTATTACAACATCAACAACAAACAAGCTAACACCTGCAAGATACAAGACCATGAACCTACTGTTAGACCAACCTGGGAACTTTCTAGGTAACCCAGAAACGGCCTGGTCAATGCCGGTCAACGACCTTTAACCGGGTATAACTACTAATATACACATCTAATGACCCTGAGTCCACTTGAAGATTACAGACCACAATACAGGCTACATAACACAACTTAAAAATAACACAAATCATAAACGATCAAGGATCTGTGGCCACTGACATTCGTTGTCAAACCACAGAACCAAGTTTTTCCAGATTTTGCAAAAACTCAAATCTGAGCCTATAGATGTTTTGGATATAACATCTATCAACCCAGATCATCATTATACACTAGATTTAACATGTTTAACACAAAAAAAAACAACATCAAACATGGAATCATGGACAGATTTTTCTAGGGTTTGTTTATACCTTCTTGAGCAATCTCTGATTCTGGCTTCTGTTTTTCTTATGGATGTTGGTGGGGCTCGGTTGTTGACTGATCTTAGGAGAGAATTTCGTAGGTGGGGAGCTTGAGAGAAAAGGTTTGAGTGTTGGACAAAATGTAAGTTAGTAAATAGCTTTCTCTCTCCTCCAATCTATATATATGAGATAGATGCAATGTATGGCTGGTGTATTGGCTGATATGAAAAGATTTTGGCACATGGGATATCTAGGGTTGGTAAACAACCCAAATTATGGCAAGATTTGCAAGCAAGTTCAATTAAATAAATCCAAAAATGCTATTTTAGTATATTAACAAAGTAATTAAGGGTATTCTTGTCCATGGTACTTGAATCTAGGTTTTAATCACTAGATTTTAAACCTCAAGGTTTCCCAAATAATTTTAGGGTTTGAACAATTACGACTAAAGTTCAATAAAATTTTAATTATAACTTACTAATTAAAAATTAGGGTTTTAATAGAAAATTAGGGTTTTTAATAATTTAGGGTTTCTAGAACTTTAATTAGGGTTTACCTAATTAATCAAATCATTATATAATACACATCATAAAACATATAACACTGTCATATAACAGTCTTAAACTCATAGTTGATTTTCAAATTAGGGTTTCCCTCAATAAAATTAGGGTTTAACCAATTAATATTAGGGTTTTGAAATTAAACACCATAATTAACCAATCATCATCAACACGTACATACAATACATATACATATATTCTTCTACAAATCCTCATCCTTAAAATAAATAAAAAAATTTACGCAAAATTTCTTATTTATTTATATAGAAAATATCGGGTTGTTACATTCACCCTCCCTTATAAAGATTCCGTCCCCGAAATCACCGTTTTAAAAAACCTACACATATATGGTTACATAGCATACACAATCTTTGCAAGTAGATCTCGATCATAATTTGATCGAACTGATCTTTAACTATTCACTTAAAGCTTGTCTTTCTGATTAAACGGAAAAATTGGTTTCTAAAAGAACTCAAATTCCTCCTCAAAATTTCTTTATAAAATAATTTACTATATATAGGAAAATCATGTATAATAAAATAAAAGTTGTATGAATAATACCTGGTATTGCAGTGCCAGCTGTCATGGTATCCTGAACAGTCATATTGTAGATCCTTATTGTCAATTTTGTTGGTTTGTTCGATGACGTAGGTCCCGTGATTGCCAAAGTCCCGCTGCCAGTTCCAGTATTAACACTACCTGCCTCCACCCTCCTCTTCAGACAATCTTTCACCCTGTGCTCAGTCGATCCGCACAGAAAACATCCACTATTCATCCTAGGATTGGGGCAGTTGGGAGAGATATGGCCCTCCTGCCCGCACTTATAGCAAACAAATTTTCCTTTCAGACACTCCCCAGAGTGGTTCTTTTCACATGTCTTGCACGGTACCATCTGCTTCTTCGTACCTTCTTGTTTTACCTGCACACTTCCAAAATTGCTCCCCTTCCTCTTGCAATCTACACTCCTGCTCTCACTATTAATTCCTACCTTCCCAACTCCTTCTACCTTGCCTTTGTTCTTTCTCTCCTTGTTGTATAGGCTCATGGCCTCACTTCCCTCCTCAGCTATGTATGCCTTCTCCATGAGTGCTGCAAATGTAGGAATCTGCAACACTGCCACCTTGTTGTAGAGCCAGGGTTTTAATCCCAGCTCAAACCTTCTCACTTTCCTAGTCTCTGTATCGACTTGATGCGGGGCAAACCTAGCTAACTCATTAAATTTCGCAGCGTATTCTGACACCGTCATGTTTTCCTGCTTCAATTCTAAAAATTTAACCTCCATCATAGCCTGCATACTAGGTGAGAATTAGTTTTTGAAAAACAATGTTTTAAATCTATCCCATTTAACTACACCTTCTCCTTCCCTCACCTGATTCGTTTCCCACCAAAAATTTTCTTCGCCCTTCATCATGTAGGTGGCAAAAGCGGTTTTTTTCCCCTCAGCTATCCTAGCTACCACGGATTCTTTTTCAATCTCTTTAACCCAAGTCTGGGCTTCAACAAGGTCAGTTGTACCTTTAAATTCCGGCGGTCCTACAGCCTTAAAATCTTTGAAGTTCGCTAAGCGGTTGTAAAATTTGGTTTCAATGTTCGTATTTCCTTCTTTGCATAGCTTGTGCTACCATGTTGAAAAAGTGTTGCATCGGGTCTGCTTGTTGTTGTCCTTCAACGTTATTGACAGATTCTTCTGCCCTTTGATTGCGTGTTCGACGTCTTGGCGGCATTATCATAAATTTAACTTACATTCTAAACCTTATCACATAAGTTTAATATTTTAAACTTGTTTCATTTCTCAAACTTAGATTCATATTCATTCAACGAATATTTTACATAACATATCACATAATGCTTTAAACATCATTCATCCCTTTGTGACTACAAAAGTCGGGATTTACAGTCTTGGCTTAATACAAAAGTTTTAGAATATAACCTTACACAAACATACCAAGCACACATATTACATTAAACACACCTATACAACAGAACCTATACTACCTATTTATTACACCTTTTTCTTGGACACCCTCTCGCCTGATGACCTTCTATTCCACAGATAAAACATGCTCCTTTTTGTAGTCAGGACAATACAGAGTGGTATGTCCCTCATAGCCGCAAAGATAATATATTCTTTTCCATTTCTTCTTATTGGATTTTCCTAAGTCATGGTCTTCTATCTTTCTTTTCCCCTTCTTTTCCGGAGCTACACACGATGTGTTGCTTGTGGCTCCCATCTAACCAATTTGGATCTTAAGCTTATCTTGTCCTTCTATTGTTTCTATTAATGCTTGACGGAACTGACTATTCAACAGCTTTTCTATCTCCCACAGCCTTTCCAGAGAAGAAACCTTGTTCCTCAGATCCTGCACCTTCGTTGATGCTTGATCAGCTTGAACTTTAGTGTCTGAATCGGTATCTGTCAGCTCCACCATATCCGGATCTGGTACTACGTTTTCTACAATAACCACATCGTCTGAGTTGTTTTCATTGTGAGCCTTTATTTCAGCTATTGGCTTCGATATCAGCTCGAGTGTATGGGTTTGATCCTTCTTCATGCTATATACATATAACAAGCCTTTTCCACCAGACATCTACAAACATAAATTATCCTGATTAGCATATAGTATATACACACAACAAACAATAGTTTTATATGAGTTATCTTTTATTTTGTTTGACGATGAATTTATTCAATTAATCTCCTTTTAAACTCTATATGAGTTTTTTTTATATTTTCAACGTTTCCCTCTATTCTAAGGTTATAGCCTAAGGTCAATCCCTCCTAAGGTTTTTAACCCTAAGCTCTAATACCAACCTGTGAAGACCCCAGACTAGGGTACTTGAAACCCGAACTCGATTCTTCACGATACCATTTCTATGAGCGGAATAATACTACTAATAAAAACAATAATATAAAGATCAACTTAATTTACATATCATCAGAGTCTAATCCCAAAAACGTAACTGAGAGTAATCATTACAAACCATGAATATATATCATTCTTGTCTTAATAATATTAAACTATTACATAAGATAACGTTTATTCATTCAGCAACCTTTCCCTTTCCCTTGTTCTTAGCAGAGCTCTCTGATCGTTCATACTTAGCTGAAAATAATTAAATTAAGCAAGGATGAGCATTTGAGTGCCCAGCAAGTAATAATTATATATATATATAAGCTGAAATAATTTAAATGTTTTCTTTGTATTATTCTTCTACAACAAGTCAATAGTTGTGAAGTATTCTGAATCGATAATAATAACATAACAACTCTCTTTCAAATTTTTGAAACTACATATTGACTATAACTGGGGTTATGGTGACATGCCATGAACATTGTTTTCATTTTCGAAAAGGTTAAACAGAAATTCATCTGTAAACCGTCATAACTTACGGGCACGGGGGGTGATCAGCCCGTTATGCCCTGCATTGATCAATACTACATTACAAGAACGATAGGATCATTCACTCTGTCCACCTTGGGTGTATAAACAGTTTTCCCGTATAGGGATGTTCATACTTGTCTAGGTTACAAATCAAAGGTTTTATCTTGTTCAACAATAATCTATAATTCAACATATATGTATACGGGTAATTGACAAAGGTATATCAACATGTGATTAAATACAATGATTATCCAAGTGGGGACACTTGTATAACCATTTATAGAAATTAACAAACAGAATATATATATCTGAATTATCATATACTAAAATGTTGATATTCAATGAGCGTATATAATATAAGGTTAATATTCTGTACAGTAATAATATAGTTTAAAAACATTCTTACTCATGTCCATTACATAAAGAAAATGCAAAGGAAAAATACTTAGTTCTAAACTTAGTTCTATCTTTTATATCACGACCTATCATTAATCAGATCATTTCGATTAGAACAGTATACTATAACACATAGTACTGCATTTCACAGTCAGCACATAATCTAATCACATTGTCACATATGTTCTATAACCATTGAATCACAAATAAACACATATACAGTCAAAATATCTAAGTCCAGATCAATTTTTGAAACACGATTGTCTGAAAGCGACTTTATCGAGTAATTATCGAGTCTAAGACTCTATTTTGTAACTCAATATCAAATGACGTATCGATATATATTATTTTTAAATGACTTATAATAATTTTAAACCATTTATTATAATTTATCATGAATTTTCAAACATAGGAATCATTATTAAATGATTTAAGTATTAAACAATCATATTATCATTAATATTTAATTAATATTAAACTATTAATGAAATCATTTTCAAAATGTTAAAGTTATTTATAATAACTTGAAATACTTTTAAAGTATTAATACTACCCTTAAATGATTTTTAAAAATTTAAAATCATTTTAAATAATTATCATTAATATTAAAGTATTAATGTTTTATTTATCAAAATATTAAAAGTCATTAAATGTAACTTAAAATATTTTTAATTCATTTATAACCCTTTTAAATGATTTTTAAATTAATAAAATCATTTATAAACTATTTATTTAATATAATTATTAAATAAATTTAATATCATTAATAATATATTAATAATTATTAATATTAAATTATTAATGAAATTATCCTTTAAATATTAAAAGTTATATTTTATAACTTAAAATATCTTTAAACACTTTATTTTCATTTAAAATGATTATTATAATATTAAAATCATTTTTAAACTTAATTATTTAATATAATTATTAAATAACTTTAATATCATTAATAATAATTAATTAATGAAATTTACCTTTAAATATTCAAAGTTATATTTTATAACTTAAAATATTTTTAATACCTTATTATTATTTAAAATGATTTTTAATATAATAAAATAATTTTAATTAATTTATTTAATTCATTTAGTAAATAACTTAATTATCATTAATATTAATTTATTAATGAAATTTATCACAAAATATTAAAAGTCATTAAAAATAACTTAAAATATTTTCTTATATCAAAATAAAATTTTAAATGATTTTTCAAATATTAAAATCATTTCTAAATAATTTATTTAATATTATAATTAAATAAATTAAATAATTTTAATATTCCAAAAATATTAAATATTTATGAAACATATTAAAAATAATTAAAAACTAATTTTCAGAATTTAAAATAATTTTTAATAATTTATTTTGTATTTTTAATAATTAAAAACTATTTTTTTCTATTTATTTATTAATTTTCAGAAAAATAATATATTATCTGTCGCTAAAGACCACCTATAGTGACATAACTGTCGCTATAGGTGTTCTTCATGTTCTTCATACATTCATACGGCAGTTTCGTGGTTACTACTTTGACCAAACATTTTGATCCAATCTTGATGTTTCTGGGCACGTTAATGGTCAGATTATGTAGTATAATTACGAGACTACACGATTCAACAATACAAATCATCAAAACATGCATAACCAACGTGACCTGGAGCCTTGAACACGCTGTCAGAGTTGTATTTCATTTCTGGGTTACCCAGAAATGAAGAACAGTTCGACTGTTCACTTTTGGGCTCCCATAACTTCTGATTCAGGTATTGTTTTTGTGATCTAAGTTTTGCAGTATGTAGACAACATGTAAATCTAGAGATCCATTACATAAAAACGATAAAAACAACAAACAAATCATAAAGATATATGTTGGTCAAACCTTGTCAGAGATCATGCTCTTAATTTTTCTAGGTTACCCAAAAAATTAAGTTCGTGATCTTCTGGCCTGGTTTGACCTTCTACTATCTTCGATACGTTAGATATTTTAGCAATATAAAAGCTTAATATTGAAGTCCAAATACCATAGTACAAATCTATTACAACATCGACAACAAACAAGCTAACACCTGCAACATACAAGACCATGAACCTACTGTCAGACCAACCTGGGAACTTTCTGGGTAACCCAGAAACGGCCTGGTCAATGCCGGTCAACGACCTTTGACCGGGTATAACTACTAATATACACATCTAATGACCCTGAGTCCACTTGCAGATTACAGACCACAATACAGGCTACATAACACAACTTAAAAACAACACAACTCTTAAACGATCAAGGATCTGTGGCCACTGACATTCGTTGTCAGACCACAGAACCAAGTTTTTCCAGATTTTACAAAAACTCAAATCCGAGCCTATAGATGTTATGGATCTAACATCTATCAACCCAGATCATCATTATACACTAGATTTAACATGTTTAACACACAAAAAAACATCAAACATGGAATCATGGACAGATTTTTCTAGGGTTTGTTTATACCTTCTTGAGCAATCTCTGATTCTGGCTTCTGTTTTTGTTATGGATGTTAGTAGGGCTCGGTTATTGACTGATCTTAGGAGAGAATTTCGTAGGTGGGGAGCTTGAGAGAAAAGGTTTGAGTGTTGGACAAAATGTAAGTTAGTAAATGGCTTTCTCTCTCCTCCAATCTATATATATATGAGATAGATGCAATGTATGGCTGGTGTATTGGCTGATATGAAAAGATTTTGGCACATGGGATATCTAGGGTTGGTATACAACCCAAATTATGGCAAGATTTGCAAGCAAGCTCAATTAAATAAATCCAAAGATGCTATTTTAGTATATTAACAAAGTAATTAAGGGTATTCTTGTCCATGGTACTTGAATCTCGGTTTTAATCACTAGATTTTAAACCTTAAGGTTTCCCAAATAATTTCTAGGGTTTGAACAATTAAGACTAAGGTCCAATAAAATTTTAATTATAACTTACTAATTAAAAATTAGGGGGTTAATAAAAAATTAGGGTTTTTAATAATTTAGGGTTTCTAGAACTTTAATTAGGGTTTACCTAATTAATCAAATCATTATATAATACACATCATAAAACATATAACAACTTTGCTATATAACGCCTTCTTAAACTCATAGTTGATTTTCAAATTAGGGTTTCCCTCAGTAAAATTAGGGTTTAACCAATTAATATTAGGGTTTTGAAATTAAACACCATAATTAACCAATCATCATCAACACGTACATACAATACATATACACATATTCTTCTACAAATCCTCATCCTTCAAATAAAAATAAAAAAATCGCAAAATTTCTTATTTATTTATATAGAAAATATCGGGTTGTTACAATAACTGTGGGCAGGAGGGTCATATATCTCCAAACTATCCTAATCTTAAGAAAAGCCAGGGATGTTTTGTTTGTGGGTCGGTAGACCACATGGCAAGAAATTGCCCAAAAAAAGGGCGGAGGGTAGTAAGGATTCTGGTAGTGGTAATTTAGTCATTACTGGACCAACATCGTCATTGGGTAGACCCTCAGCCCGAACGTTTAATATGACAGTCCAAGATGCGGTTGCATATATGGACGTAGTAGCAGGTATCATTCCAGTCAACGAAATAAATGCTTACGTGCTATTTGACTCGGGTGCTACTTGTTCTTTTATAGCATGCGGATTTGCTCAACAATTGGGATTAAATCCTGAAAAGTTAGAAATACCTTTAGACGTTAAGGTAGCAAACGAGGAGGAAATTCCCATTGAACACATTCATATGAATTGTTTCGTAGATATCAGGGGTAATAGATGGACAATTAACCGTCCTGAGAGTTCTAAGAGAGATAAAGGCAAGGCTAAGATGGACAATTAACCGTCCTGTAATAGACTAGTGTATTGTATGTAATATACTTATGAAGAACAACGAATGTATTCGGTTATAAACCTGGGAAAGGATTTATTACGAATGTAATACAAAGATAGTAATTACAATCATTTTGTTGTTGTTTCAATGGAATGTTTGTATGAAATGTAGTATCGTGGAGCACCATCTGTCGGGTTGGAAGATACCCGGATTTGGGGGCGTCACATGTTGGTATCAAAGCATTAGGTTATAAAACTTAAGGGGGGAAGAACCTTAGACTAATAACCTCGTAGGAAAGGAAGAGTCCGAAGAAAGTTAACTCGAGTCAAATGAGTTAATAAGGTACTGAGGAAACTCAATACCAAAAGATTTAAAAGATGAAAAGTAACCCTAAATGGATTAAATGTGATGTGTGCTTATATTATTGTGTATTATGTATTAATCAATTTGTTATGTGTTATTGTAGATGTCGGTTGATAGCTTGATGTATAGGGATATAAATGTGATCAGCGAGGAGTCCGTGAACAAAAGTCGAGGCAAGACTACTGTGCCTATAGCGAGACATACCGTAGTGATTCTAGAGAGAGCGAGAGGCGAGGAATATTACTTGGAGGAGGACTATTCTGAGGAGACCATGGGGATAGTATCATATTTGAATATGATGATTGATGTGGAGGATGAAATGGAGGTGACATCGATTAATACGGTGATGCCTGCCCTAGAGTCTACACCTACCGATACTATGAGGGCAATGTACCTCTCAATGTTTGACCGTAACATGCAACTGCACAATATGGTGTAGCACCAGAAGGAAGAGATCAGTGATCTCTATGGGGAAAAAGAGTCTGCAGAGTCGGACTATGAGATAGAGCACGAAATGGGTGTTTGTGTTAACAACATCACACTCATAAACGCATACGATCTTCTACTCAACGCGTCAGCTACCACGTTCGCTTTTCCCACGATGATATTGAATGGTACGATCGTAATCTTCAACAGCTCGAGCCAACGTCTTTGGCGCATGTTACGTTCATTTTTGTTGAAGAAATATTTGAGGGTTTAAGAAATGGGTTTTGTACTGGGTTCAATACAAAATTTTATTTCACGCTTTAGGGGTAGGCTAAGAAGTCTTCAAGAATACGTCAGGAAATTTATTAACAATAGAAATATCATTGAAAACTATGACCCTCATCCAAGACTTGGATAGTACATCACATTGATACCTATCAACTTGCCATCGTCATTCACGACATCGCCTACAGAAAGTCTGGCTTTGGTGCATTCCACACAAGAAAGTCAACAACGAAAGGACCGAGGCTCTTTACTTATGGCTTGATATGACAATGATTGACTTTAGTAGTTTGGTTGCTTGAATTCGCATAACAGGTTGGTTAGGAATATGAAAGCTAACAACCTTACGAAAAGCATGATGAGTAGTTAACCAATCGATTCCTAAAATTGCATCAAAGGCAAGTATTTTCAAAGAGACAAGATCGACACGTAACGTGAAAGTGTTGATTTGAACAAGATTTATAAATAGTGGAGGTAACGAAGGTTTCTCCCAACTGAGTTTAAACAGATATATCAAAGTCTAACTTCTCCGGAGTTAACTTCAAACATTAAAAACAACTAGGTGAAATAAAAGAGTAAGTAGAGCCGGTATCTAACACGGTATAGACTTCACAAGAGTTTATGACTAACATACTTGTGATAATTTTATTCAGGTTCCTTGTCACGAAAAAAAATGCTCTCTCTTAAACTACCGACTTTAGCTTGTCTGGGACATCCTTTGGCATCACTATCCCAGCTGGACTTGACTTCACCATACGACAAAATTGAGCTAGGTGACCTTCTCTTCCGCAATTAAAACACGTTTTGGATTGCTGCGTACAGTTTGGATGGATGTGTCCCTCCTATCCGCATTTGAAACATACGATCGATGGTCGTTCTTCTTCCTTTGAAACGGGTGCTGGTGCCGATGTCTTCCCGTCATTGTTGAACCTTCTCTTCTTGAAATGTCCATTCTTATTGTTTTGACCATGATTACCACCGAAGTGGTTACCATTTCTGGCATGTTAATTCCCTCCATGCTTATTGTCACCGCTTTGATGGTTGTTATCACCGGTATTATCATTTTATCGGCTGATCTCTTTTGGTTGCATTGACTTGTTATCGCGCTCCACTAAATGAACCCTATTTACAACATCTGAATACAAACACAATTTATGAGAAATAAGATATTGACGTATCTCCGGCTTCAAACCTCTTAAAAACATCCACGTCATTCTCTCTTTATTATCAACCAAGTGGGACGCAAATCGGGACAACTCGGAAAACTTGGCTTCGTACTGCGACACGATCATGTTGTTTTGCTCCAACTTGATAAATTCCACCTCCTTCATGTGACGAATGCTTTCGGGAAAGTACTTGTCATTAAACAGCTCTTGGAACTTCTCCCAAGACATCTTGAGTACGTCAGGCTAGGTACATTTTACAGATTCCCACCAGTGATCTGCCTCTTCACGCAACATAAAGGTGGCAAAGGGAACCTTTTTCTCCTCGGAGCATCCCAAGACATCAAATATCTTGGTGATCTATTTTAACCACATGTCCTCCTTAAGTGGTTATGACTTTTTCAAAAACTCCGGTGGTCCCAGCTCCTTGAATTGCTTAGCGGTGACCAACCGTGGGTTGCCATTGTTTCCTCCTGCATTATGAACTGGAGCCACTTTCGCCTGATGTTGCATGAATTCTAAAAAGCTCCTAAATGTATCACCGTTCGTCAATTGATCAGTGTTGTTGTTTACAGGAGGATTATCGCCATCCTATTGCACATTGTCCTGATTATTGATCTGCGGAGAATCAACAGTCTCATGTGCTCCATTGCTATTCTCAACATTCTCGGATGTCATTTTCAGATACTGGCACAAAACAAAGGTTAATTGACATGTAACATATTATCCCTATATTCTGACCGACCAATTAAATACCAAATAAACTTAGGTAGGTCATACTAGCGAAGGAATTCCCCGTCTCTCCCCTCCTAGTTCTATTCTCACATCCTAGCCAAAGATCATATCCCTAAGCTTTGATACTAACTGTGACGCCCCCAAAATAGGTATACATCACCCATCTTGAGTCACTAAATACATGGTACAAAATTCAAATACAACTTAATTATACAACAGTCGTGTAAAGTACGACTAAACATATGCTGTGAGTTTTAATACAAATATGTCATCTAGACAATATGCAAACTCAATAGATTCCTCATTACATTTATTATTACACTATTTCACAGAATAGTGAGGACTACTAATGCAACATCTAGGACCATCACTCTGTTCCCCGACTAGTCCCTGCTACATTCTCATTTCCTGAAGCGAACAATGAAAGCAAAAGGGTGAGCTCAAATAGCCTAGTAAGAAATATTATGACTAAGATAATGCAGCATAATTTATCGTTAGCCTTCAACAGTGTTAAACTGATACAATATAACAAACATCCAGTTTAACTGCAGCGGAACAAGCAATCCATTAGAAGAGTCAAGTAGAGAATAAAATCTACTATCTTCTATGATTTAAAATGTTTTTCATCACTTTTATCGCTGAGACTCAGCTTAATAAATAATCCACATCATCAAATCTTCCCTGCACTACAGGCCAAGGATATTCTTTAGTATCACGACCACGAATTATCCATGCACTACGGGCCAAAGATAATCATGTTTTCATCAACGGTCCTGATCATGCCATAAAATAATTCATCTTTGCACCCTTGGTCGAAGAGAATCCATAACAATAATCATAGCAAAAACTGTCCATCAATGCACTACGGGCCAATGAGGACTTTTTTCCACATCATTTGTAACATTACGGTCATGATTACACCGCATAATCCCTGGTCATAATCATACCAAGTCCATCTATGCACTACAGGCCATAGATGACTTTCAACATAATATAAACATGAGGATGATGACAATGATATAAGAATTCAATAAAACAAGTTCAAGAATTAATTTATCCAGGAACCAATAACGTCCAAATTGTCAACATGATACTGCTTTGTGGAGTAAAAATTCAAGAATGCTCAGAAGAATATTTTCATGAAAAGATACTGGATGAAGTGCAAATATCAAGGATATTCCACTAATTTCATGGAGTATAGAAGTCAAAACTTTAACCAACTGAGTATAATAAAGAATGGAATAACAAAAGAAATCATCGTGCATGCGATAGGCCGCATGCATGATGAGTTATTCCAATGAATAATAAATAATGGAACCGGTCGTCATGTAAACGCACCAACAAGATATTCCAATAGAATAAAAAATAATGGAACCAGGTCATGCGTAAATGCACCGACATGATGTTCCAACAGAATGATAAATAATGGAACCAGGTCATGCATAAAGCACAGACAGGATGTTCCAACAGAATGATAAAGAACAGAATAATAACAGAAATCACCATGCATGCGGTACTTCGCATAGACAGGTTATTCCAACATAATGATAAAGAATGGAATAATAGAAGAATAACTTTATAAAAGTATTTTGTTTTATATAAAAAGATTTTACTATGCAAAACACAATACATAATAGAATATAATATATTCTATTTATAGAATAAATTTATAAAAGTATTCTGTTTTATATAAAAAGCTTTTCTCTTTTATTACATTAATAATACTAATAAAACAAAACTGAGTGACTTATCACGTAAGCATCAATAATCAATATTGTGTGCTAATATGTAACCACGCGTATTACTGTACTTTTACTACCGAGTTGTTCAACAGTATTAACGGTAAAACTTCCGCCGTTAATTTCATAAAATATTTTTGTCGTTTTCTCAATCGACAATAATTCCGTTGTAGGGTCCACTAATGATTGTACCGTGCATGCGGATATTCCCAAACAAAAGAATATTCCTGAACCAATCGAATATTATACAACAACTTGCATACTTTTCAAAATTTATAAATACTACCCACAACTATAACATTATATCAAATCCACACCATAATATTCAAAAAATTATTTTGAGAAAATTAAATATTTATTCATAAAATCTGGGGTCTCACATATAGAATGATTAATAAACACATAGCACATAATAATATTAATAAAAATTCATTTTATTAATAACTAATTCTTTAAACCTAAATTCTAGATAATCCAAAATTCTGGGTTATTACAGATTTGAACCAAACAAGACTTATAAACAATAGATGTAATGAAGGTTTCTCCCAACGGAGTCAAATTTAATCGTTGAGCGCAAGTAGGAGAAATAAAAGAATGGGTAGAACTGGTATCAAATAAGGTATAGACTTCGCTAGAGTTTATAATAAGCTTACCCGTGATGACCTCGTTCGGGCTCCTTGCTTTCTGGGAGGTCACAACACACGCTCTCCCTTGAACTACTGGTTTTGACTTGTCTAGAACGGTATTTTGTGTCACCATTCCAACTAGACTTGTCTTCGGTGCACGACAAAATTGGGCTAGGTGACCTTCTCTTCCACAATTATAACACGCTTTGGATGGCATCACGCAGTTTGGACTGATATGTCCCTCCCCTCCGCATTTGAAGCATATGATAGGTGGTCGTTCTCCTTCCTTAACCACGGGTGCTGATGCTGACGTCTTTCCATCATTGTTGAATCTCCTCTTCTTGAAATGTCCATTCTTATTGTCTTGGCCATGATTACCACCGAAGTGGTTACCATTTCTGACATGCTGATTCCCTCCACGTTTGTTGTCACCGCTTCGATGACTGCTACCACTGGTATTATCATTTTGCCGGCTGCTTTCTCTTGGTTGAGTTGACTCGTTATTGCGCTCCAATAACTGAGCCCTATTTACAACATCTGAATACAAACACAGTTTATGAGAAATTAGATATTGACGTATCTCGGGTTTCAAACCTCTTAGAAACATCCGCGTCATTCTTTCCTCATTATCAACCAAGTGAGACGCAAACCGGGACAACTCGGCAAACTTAGCTTCGTACTGCGACACGGTCATATTGTTCTGCTCCAACTTGATGAACTCTACCTCTTTCATGTGACGAATACTTTCGGGAAAGTACTTGTCGTTGAATAGTTATTGGAACTTCTCCCAAGACATCTTCAATGCGGCAGGTTGAGTACGCTTTACCGATTCCCACCAGTAATCTGCCTCTCCTCGCAACATAAAGGTGGTAAAGGGAACCTTTTTCTCCTTGTAGCATCCCAAGACATCAAATATCTTGGTGATCTGCTTTATCCACATCTCCACCTTAAGTGGTTTTGGCTCTCCAATAAACTCCGGTGGTCCCAGCTCCTTGAACTGTTTAGCGGTGACCGTCCAAGAGTTTCTAGTGTTTCCACCTACATTTTGGACAGGAGCCGCTCTCGCCTGATGTTGCATGAATTGCATAAAGCCTCTAAACATTCCATCATTCATCATTTGGTCAGTGTTGTTGTTTGCATGAGGATTGCCGCCTTCCTGATGCACATTCTCCTGATTATTGATATGTGGAGACTCAACGGTCTCCTGTGCTCCATTACTATTCTCAACATTCTCGGATGAAATTTTCAAATACTGCCACAAAACAAACGTTAATTGACATGTAACATATTATCCCTATACTCTAACCGACAAATTAAATACCAAATAAACTTAGGTAGGTCATACTAGCGAAGCAATTCCTCGTCTCTCCCTTCCTAGTTCTTGTCTCACATCTCAGCCAAGGATCATATCCTTAAGCTTTGATACCAACTGTGACGCCCCCAAAATAGGTATACATCACCCATCTTGAGTCGCCAAATATATGGTACAAAATTAAAATACAACTTAATAATACAACTGTCGTGTAGAATACGACAAGACATATGTGAGACCCCAGATTTTATGAATAAAGATTTAATTTTCTCGAAATATGTTTTTGAATATTATGGTGTGGATTTGAGATAGTGTTATTGTTGTGGGTAGTATTTATAAATTTTGAAAAGTATGCAAGTTGTTGTATAATATTTGAGTGGTCGGGGAATATCCGTACGACGGTACAATCATTGGTGGACCCCACTACGGAATTATTGTCGGATTGAGAAAAAGACAAAAATATTTTTATGAGAATAACGGCGGAAGTTTTACCATTAAAACTGTTGAACAACTCGGTAGTAAAAGTACAGTAATACGCGTGGTTGCATAGTAGCACACGGTATTGATTATTGATGTTTATATGATAAGTCACTCAGTTTTGTTTTATTAGTATTATTAATGTAATAAAACAGAAAAGCTTTTTATATAAAACAGAATACTTTTATAAAGTTATTCTATAAATAGAATATATTATATTCTATTATGCATAGTATTTTGCATAGTAAAATCTTTTTATATAAAATAGAATACGTTTATAAAGTTATTCTTCTATTATTCCATTCTTTATCATTATGTTGGAATAACCTGTCTATGCGAAGTACCGCATGCATGGTGATTTCTGTTCTTTATCATTCTGTTGGAACATCCTGTCTGTGCTTTACGCATGACCTGGTTCCATTATTTATCATTCTGTTGGAACATCATGTCGGTGCATTTACTAGAAGAACTTATTGATCAAAATGTGAGGAAGAAGAGGAACCTGAGGAGGATTTATTAGAAGAACTTATTGATCAAAATGTAGAATTGCAAAAGCGTATTCATGAGTTAGAAGAGTAGGCTGAAGAACGGAAGGCAGTCGTGGAGCAAAGGAATGTAACAATTCAAAATTGTATTACCCGATGTGTGATAGCTGAACAGGAGCGCTCTTTGACAGAGTATACTATATTAAAGCTGGAATCTGAGAACTCAAATGTCAAGGAGCAACTGAAAGAAGAAACAACTGAACGAGTGAGAATGAAAGATGCATGGGTAAAAGCCACATGACGCATTGATATTGTGGAAAGAGAAGTCCGATCCAAGAAAGCTAAAATAGATGATATGTATTTCTCTTTTTTGACAGCAATTGGGAGAACCCAACATCGAGTTTTGAATTACCCTATACATTGCGGTTAACCCCAATTCGATATGGATTGAAGGTTAATGATTCAGATCATGGAGCAGGAGTACGACGAAGCAGTTGAGGGTGGAATATGCCCTATAGCGAAAGTCAATTCCAGTGGTAATGATGACACCAAAGACTGTCCCGAACAAGTCAAATTCGGTAGTTTAAGGGAGAGCGTTTTTCGTGACGAGGAATCGAACGAAGTTATCATGGGTTAGTTAATTATAAATTCTTGCGAAGTCTATACCTTATTCAATACATGTTCTACCTATTCTTTTATCTCTCTTGTTTGCGCTCAACGTTTAAATTTGACTCTAGAGAAGTTAGACTTTGACTTATCGGTTGAAACTCCGTTAGGAAAAACCTTCATTACTTGTGTTATCCAAGTCTTGGATGAGAGTCACAGTTTTGAATGATATTTTTTTTGTTAATAAATTGTCTGACGTATTCTTGAAGACTTCTTAGCCTACCCCTAGAGCGTGAAATCGAATTTTGTATTGACCCCAGTACAAAACACATTTCGTAAACCCTCAAATATTTCTTCAACTAAAATGAACGTAACATGCACCAAAGACGTTGACTCGAGCTGTTGAAGATTACGATCGTACCATTCAATACCATCATAGGAAAAGCGAACATGGTATCTAACGCGTTGAGTAGAAGATCGTATGCGGTTACAAGTGCGAATATACGAACCCACGTGAAGATAGCGAATATACGAGTATAATCAACTTTAATCGATAAAGTTAAAGCCGCTCAAGCTACACACCCGGAGCTGATGAATGTGAAGAAGAAGGTTCAAGAGGGCATTATTCTAGAAGTAAAAATCGACGAAGAGAGAAAATCTCAACCCTCGATTTAATTGACCTATTTGAAATCCTCGATGAAGTAGGAACTGTGGCCTATAGACTCATTTTATCGCCAAGTATGTTGCGTGTTAAGAACATTTTTTTACGTATCGATGTTACGTAAATATGTGGACGACCCGAACCACATTATTAAATTAGAACTAAACGATATAGCAGAAGATTTAACGTATGAGGAGATACGTGTTAAAATCTTGGATAAGAAGGATCGTATTCAATACTCAAACGTTATACCTCAAGAATTAGAATCTAAAATGAAGTCAAGGTATCCTCACCTCTTCGGCATACCAGGTACGTACGTAAATTTCGAGGGCGAAATTTCATAAGGAGGGGAGATTGTGAGACACCAGATTTTATGAATAAAGATTTAATTTTCTCGAAATATTTTTTTGAATATTATGGTGCGGATTTGAGATAGTGTTATAGTTGTGGGTAGTATTTATAAATTTTGAAAAGTATGCAAGTTGTTGTATAATATTCGAGTGGTCGGGGAATATACGTACGACGGTACAATCATTGGTGGACCCCACAATAGAATTATTGTCGGATTGAGAAAAAGACAAAAATATTTTTATGAGAATAATGGCGGAAGTTTTACCGTTAAAACTGTTGAACTACTCGGTAGAAAAGGTACAGTAATACGCGTGGTTGCATAGTAGCACACGGTATTGATTATTGATGTGGGCAACTCTCCTTAATAATTAAGGAATTGGATTTTATTTTAATTAATTAAACTCCTTTAATTAATTAGGCTCCCAATCTTATTAGGAATAATTAATTAAAATCTTTTAATTAATTTACCTCCTAATCTTATTAGGAATATATGAGAGTACTTTGTAGATCAAATTTGTTAGGTTGATCTAAGCTCTTAATGTGTATCATTCTGAAAATGAATGTATAGATAGAAATATCAAAGCTGTTAGGTTGATCTTGAGATGTAATAGATAGGCTTTGAAGGATTCGTAGTGTATTAATCTGATCAACACTGCAGAAGTCAAGGCAGAAACGTAGAGCTTCAAAGATCGTAGTGTGCCTGCCTTAAAGTGCCTCTTCGGAAATCATAGAGTGGTCCCAACGTTTGCCGAGCCAACTTAGAGGTCGTAGTGTGCTCTCGAAAACGTAGAGTTTACAACTCAAGCAAGCGAAGATTGTGAGACCCCAGATTTTATGAATAAAGATTTAATTTTCTCAAAATATTTTTTTTAATATTATGGTGTGGATTTGAGATAGTGTTATAGTTGTGGGTAGTATTTATAAATTTTGAAAAGTATGCAAGTTGTTGTATAATATTCGATTGGTCGGGGAATATTTGTTTTATCAGGGAATATTCGTACAACGGCACAATCATTGGTGGACCTCACAACGGAATTATTGTCGGATTGAGAAAACGACAAAAATATTTTATAAAAATAACGGTGAAAGTTTTACCGTTAACTGTTGAAACACCCGGTGTTAAAAGTACAGTAATACGCGTGGTTGCATAGTAGCACACAGTATTGATTATTGATGCTTACGTGATAAGTCACTCAGTTTTATTTTATTGGTATTATTAATGTAATAAAACAGAATACTTTTATAAAGTTATTCTATAAATAGAATATATTATATTCTATTATGTATAGTGTTGCATAGTGTCTACATAGTGTTATGCATAGTAAAATCTTTTTATATAAAATAGAATACTTTTATAAAGTTATCATTTTTTATTAGACAATAATTAGAATATATTATATTTTATTATGCATAGTCTTTGCATAGTGCTGCGATAGTGTTTGCATAGTAAAATCTTTTATAAAGTTATTTGTTTTATTAGATTATAAATAGAATATATTATATTTTATTTAAAAGATTTTTCTTTAAATATGGACCGTCAGATTAAAGTAAATCAACTGGACCGATTCATGAGTTAGTTCTTATGCGATCCATTTTTCTATAAATAGAAGCTCGGTCATTCATTATTTCTTACAAATTCACTGAAACTCTAGAGAGATAAACTATAGAGAGAAAGAAGAAAAGTATTCTAGTACTTCACTACTCATATATCCTATGAGACCCCGAATTTTATGAAATAAAAGTATTCAAATTTTTTTTTCTATTTTGGTAAATAACACGGTATTGATTATTGATGCTTATGTGATAAGTCACTCAGTTTTGTTTTATTGGTATTATTAATGTAATAAAACATAAAAGCTTTTTATATAAAACATAATACTTTTATAAAGTTATTCTATAAATAGAATATATTATATTCTATTGTGCATAGTGTTTTGCATAGTAAAATCTTTTATAAAGTTATTCATTTTATTAGATTATAAATAGAATATATTATATTTTATTTAAAAGATTTTGCTTTAAATATGGACCGTCAGATTAAAATAAATCAATTTGGACCGTTCATGAGTTAGTTACTATGCAGTCCATTTTTCTATAAATAGAAGTTCATTCCTTCATTATTTCTTACGAATTCACTGAAACTCTAGAGAGAGAAACTATAGAGAGAGTTCTTCTTCTATAATCTTGAGTGTATTTCTTTAGAATTTAAGAAAGCTTTGAGCGTAGTGCAAGCTTTCTTCAAGTATATTCATACTACCGATTCGAAATACTTTTCTTTTTAAGGTAGGGGATATAATTGTCGTACTCGTAAAGGATATTATTATTATTTATTATTCTATTGGAATAACCTATATACGCGGACTACCCTATACTTGGTGAAATTCTTTTGTTATTCCATTCTTTATTATTATGTTGGAATAACATGTTTATGCGAAGTACCGCATACATGGTGAAATTCTTCTAATATTCCGTTCTTTATTATTCTGTCGGAATATATCACATGACGTTACGCATGCACTGGTTCCATTATTTATTATTCTTTTCGAATATCACATGCGTGCGTTTACGTGGGACTGGTTTCATTATTTATTATTCTGTTAGGAATAACTTGGTTGGTCTTGATCTATCGCATACGCATGGTGAATCATACATTATTCCATTCTTTATTATTCTATTAGAATAACTTTTGTTTATGTGGATTATCACATGCATGGTGAATGATCCTTCGTATTCATACTGAATAGTATTTTCATTAAAGGGGTTTTACGCGAGGCGATTCGTAATTTTTCGACCCTCAAAAATTCTGGAAAAATTTGAAATGATAATTTAATGAGTTTTCTAAATTATGTCACAAAATGGCAATTTTTGGATGTATAGATTAAGAGTTATTGATTTTATGGGAAAAAACTATTTTAAAAGCAAACTCTTATAACTCCTTGTGGTTAACTCCAAAATTGGTAAAAATTTTATTGTGAGTACATGTATATAACAGGAGTATACCCTGTAAATTTCGGAATTTTTGGACAAAAGTACAATTTATGATAAATGTCTAAATATTCGAAGTTTTAGCCATATGAAAATAGTAAATGAATTTTAAAATTCTAAGAAAATATATGTTCAAGATGGGACTATATTACGCTAAATCGAGAAAAAGAAATATTTTTGGGACTGATTTGGTATTTTTCATGAAAATGAACTGGTTATGAGAAAATGAATTAAATATGTTATGTGAAGTAATAAAATTGGAAAATAGGATTTTATGGCTTGAGAATCCTATATAGGGTATATGCAGATTTTTGATGAGGGATTTGATCATTGATGATGAAATATTATGAGTATGGCATTTTTGAATGATTAAATGCATTATTTGATAAAGTGTAAACAATTGAAATAAATTGTTTATAAGTTTAAGAAATGATTAAAATATTGTTATAATATTAATGATATTAGATTATGAGATTATTAAGTGATTGATAACATTTAATTATTATTGAACACTGGATAAATTGTATTATAAATGTTTAATATTTATCATTTATCTCATTTGATTGATTCTTATATCATTGTCATCATGCTCATGCTTATATTGTGTTGAAAGTCATCTTTGGCCATAGTGCATAGATGAACTTGGTATGATTATGACCAGGGATTATTCGATATAATCATGACCGCAATGTTACAAATGATGTGGAAAAAGTCCTCATTGGCCCGTAGTGCATTGATGGACAGTTTTTGGTATGATTATGGCTATGGATTCTCTTCGGCTAAGGGTGCAAAGATGAATTGTTTTATGGCATGATCAGGACCGTTGATGAAAACACGATTATCTTTGGCCCGTAGTGCATGGTAATTCGTGGTCGTGATACTAATGAATATCCTTGGCCTGTAGTGCAGGGATGATTCGATGATGTGGATTAATTATTGAGCTGAGTCTCAGCGATGAAATATTAATTAATGGATGTGATAATAATGAATATCTTTGGTAGTAGTGCATGGATAATTCATGGATGTGATACTAACGAATATCCTTGGTAGTAGTGCATGGATAATTCGATGATGTGGATTATTTAAAGTTGAGTCTCACGATAAAATATTAGTTATAAACTTTTAATTTGTAGAAGATAGTAGATATCATGCTCTACTTGACTCTTCTAAAATATAGTTGTATGTCTTTGGCTTGTAGTGCAAAGATGAATTGTTAATGAATATCTTTGGCCGTAGTGCAAAGATGAATTTATTAGTATGATTATGAACAAGAATTGTGATTTGGTATAACCATGATTTTTGATGTTTCAGGTGAAGATAGGTGATGAAAATTATCTTCGTCCTGGGTGCGAAGAGGAATTTAGAATCACAATTATGATTATAAGTTATTCATATGATTGTGGACATGAATTGTTGATTGATGTTACATGAATAAAATATTATTGGTGGACTTTTAACATAGAGAATATAATAGATCTGATGGTCTATTTGACTCTTCTAATGGATTGCTCGTTCCGCTGCAACTATGGTTGAAAAGTTTTATCATCTACCATATGTTCTGTGACGAACGAGATTTTTATAATTTAATTTTAATATTTATTGAGTTAAATAAATATTTTTTTAGATGATTTAATTATTGGATTAAATAATTAATTGATGTAATTGTGGTAGATTAATTTAATTATATGTGTTACATTTATTAAATTAATGTGGAGAATATTTATTATTCAAGTATGTAATTATGTCGTACTTATTGAATTAAATGATTTATTTAATTAAGCATGATGTTATTCTAATTTATTTATTTATTAATTAGAGATTTAATAATTTAATATAATTAATTAATGAGAAAATTAAATATATGACTATATGAATTTATGAGAAGTTATTATATTTTATTTATATTAAATAAGATATATGAATTATTGTGCAAGTGGGTGTGACATGAATTAAACTATATGATAAAGCTTTATTAAATTAAAGGAGTTTTGAAATCTATTATGCTAGCCAAACATGGCCTTAGTGGGGGGTTACTAGCAGTTACCCATGACTGGGTTAACTGACCATTATTGCGCATCAGTCGAGTTCTTATAATATGACGTTCTCTTTTCTTTTCTTTTATTATTCTAAGTCTGGAAGAGCAGAGAGGGAGAGAGATTGAGAATTTATCAGAGAAAATTTGTGAGAATTAGAGATATTGTGAGTGTGTAATCATCAGGTAATTGTGAAAGGATCATCTTGGATCACCTCTTCTTAATCTATACTCTGGGTAATTTCTCCAAACCAAATTCTATTTATACGTTGTTTGAGTTTTATGAAATTGGCTTTCATTCATACTGTAAAGCCTCTGTAATTGAGATAGGAGTAATGATTATGGGTTTTGTATGTGTTATGACACATCACATCGTATTTAATTATATATATTTTGTAAAACATATCATAAGTTTCATGTCGATGACTTGCTATTTCAAAATTTCTGAGTTTGGGTTTTGGCCATATGGCCTTATCGTGATATTTCATGTATTGAGCGTATATTATCCTAAATTTTACATTCGTATGTTGTTATGCATGTTGATCTGAAGAGACCAAAGTTTAAATAAACGGATTCGGTGTTATAACTTAATCAAGTAGTCGTAATTTTCATGTTTTATTTTCAAAACCTTCAAGAACATCAAGAACGGTGGAAGTAAATGTGTTGATTTTGCAAATTATGTGTTGTAACTTGTTAAAAATCATGCTAGATGGGTTAAGCAATGATTATATATGTATTACAATGGTTGGGTAAGTCTAAATTTGTGTAAAAATAACTAATTGGAAGTTATGGCCATATTCATGTATAATTTTACATGATTGATTTTTGGCCTAATTTGGCCTTGTTATGTTCATGAATGCTATGAATCGCAAAAAGCTAGAGAAAATGAGCACAGGTAACCAGCTTCGTACGTGCATGTTACCAAACTAAATTACCCCACCACGACGGTCAAAAAAAAAAAAAAAAAGTAGTTGATGAAAATTATTATTAAAATATTTATAAAATAAATTAAATATTTTAATTGAGATATTCTGGAATAAAATAAATATTTGATGAAAATTATTATTAAAATATTTATAAAATAGATTAAATATTTTAATTGAGATATTTATGGAATAAAATAAATATTTGATGAAAATTATTATTAAAATATTTATAAAATAAATTAAATATTTTAATTGAGATATTATGGAATAAAATAAATATTCGATGAAAATTATTATTAAAATATTTATAAAATAAATTAAATATTTTAATTGAGATAATTATGGAAGTAAATAAATATTCGATGAAAATTATTATTAAAATATTTATAAAATAAAGTAAATATTTTAATTGAGATATTTATGGAATAAAATAAATATTCGATGGAAATTATTATGAAATAATTTATTCGAGTGTAATAATAGTAAAAGAATGAAAATATTCTAATTTAATTAAGTAATTAAATTAGAAGGGTAATGATTTGTTAAATAAAGTGGAGTTTATATTAAATAATTAAGTGAAAATATAACTAATAAATGTCATGAATACATATGGTATGTGTGTAGGATTTGTGGTGAACGGAAGTAGTAATCGTTTAGCCTACGCACGAGGCAAGTTTCCTAACCCTACTTTTCATTATTGTTCAAGTTTATTATTTACCTCGAGTAAATTATCATTACTATTATTCAAGTTCAAATGTTATATTAAAGATTGATTATCTTTTCAAAGCATGATTTAGTTATACAATAATTGTCCTATTGTATACTTCCTGATATTATTATTCAATTTAAATATCATTATTATTGAACCTTAATAGACTAGCGAACCCTTATTGATTCGACTAGTCCATAGTTGATAAGCGTTCTAAATTTCGTAACCCTTGATAAATTATCCAAACCAAACTTCCTTTCTTTGCGGACTCGAATGTCAAACCGAGATGAACAACCCTGAAAGGATTTATATCGTTAGCGTTAAGATATTGTGCCGCATGTATAGTACTAAGGTTTGATCCCCTAAGTCACGAGTAGAAAGGTACATAGTCTTATGGTGTTAAAGGTTTCAAGTATAACCCTTGATAACCTAGGACATAGTTTAAGGTCTTATGACCCTCAGAATTCTTTTGATTCTTGTTATTCATTCTTGATTCAAAAGTTGAGCTTTTATTCAGATGTCTTTGATTTACTCGAATGTTATTATACTGTTATTTCATTATTATACTTGTGGGTAATAGTGCTCACTCTTGCTTGATAATAACATTGCAGTTAAGAACGAAAGAACTGATGAACCTTCCACTACTAAAGGCAAGGGCAAAGTTAGCAAGTGATGAAGACTTGTTGTTTATTTGATGATGTATTTTGTTTAAGACTTGATTTAATGATGTTGTTAAGACTTATTTGTTTATGATTCCGCACAGATGTTTAAGGTTAGTTTAACCTGGGATTGTATTATTATTATTTAGATGTTGTAACCCTTAAGGGGAAGATTTTTATTCTATCTATTGCATGGCTTGCATTTATTATGGGTAGATAGATAGATGATATTTCAGATGATGAACACCAAATCCTGTGGAATTGAAGTACCCGGATTTGGGGGTGTCACAAGTTGGTATCAGAGCTATAGGTTATGAACCTTAGGTGGGGGAACAACCTTAGGTAGCAGCCTTATAGAAAGAAGATAATGATGGAAAACTCTTTTCGAGTTATAAGAAATGAATTTATGTAATTCATTAAAGATAATAAAAGACCTTATGTGTTTATGTGTTAAAGTATGCGTTAGATGATACGACTTAGTAACTAAAACTTAAAAATTTTGTTGTCAGGATGTCGAATGTTGGAGAAGCTAGTCAAGCTGGGGAGGAAGAACCCCGAGTACTTATAGTACCTACTGAGGAGGAACCCAGTGTACCTATAAGACCGACAAGAGGAGGAGCCCCCGAGACATTCATGTCGTTAGGGAGCGGTGGTACAGAGGAGTCATCTCCATTGATCACCATTGTTGGTCGAGGAGCATGAGCTAGACCGATCCCGAGGAGGAATTTGTTGAGGGAAGAAAGAGGAAGAAGAGAAGTTACCACGGTACACCGTTGATGCTGAGATATATGACATGTTATACGACCGTAACGTGGAGTTACGAGACAAGGTCCAGGATTTGACTGAGCGAGCGGTTATTCAGCATATTACTCTAGAGCAGAAGGAGAGGGAGATTTGACTCTTCACTCTCGACTGGGAAATGTAGAATGGGATTTGGTCCATGAGAAGGGTCAAACCGAAGATAAGACCGAGGAGATAGAGAAAGCAAGAATAAATGAAGGAAACCTCAGAAAAGGTGAATATATAGAGGAAGGAAAATTTGGGTAAGAGAATCGCGTCGAGCTGATCGTGCAGAGGATGATAGTCATGCAAGAAAGCGAAGATTGGGGAAACGTACTCTACACTTAACAAGGCAATGAATGAGGCTCAAGATCGAGTTTTGAGGTACCCAATCCAGTTCGAAGGACTACCATTGTACATGATGGATCGCAGGATGATGTATCGCATCTTAGAAGACGAAGCGTGTATAAGGCTATTCAAAGACCTTAATAAAAGGTGATATGATTTGCTTAATTATGTAAAGAACTTAATTAGTTTTTAGATGTAAATTCTGACGTGTTTATGAAAGAAAGAATATTTGAATGTTTTAATCTTGTGGATTCTTTATTCCAGGATAGTTGATGTAAATAGCAGTTATGCTATCGTTTAATGTTAAAACTTTTGATTTAAATGAAAATATATCAAGTTGTTTGAGATTATGTGTTAAATGAGTATGTTAAATTGTCAAGTAATGCCTTAACTATTTAGAGAAATAAATAAAGTTCTAATAAAGTGTTTATTTAACAGAAAAATGCCGCCAAGGAGAAGACAACAATGTCAACCGGCTAAGGAAGAGTCAACCAATAATAACAATAATGCCAACGCTAATCCCATGCAGCAGTTGGTTAACTTACTGACTGGAGCCATGAATAACCAACCTCAAGCTCCACCAAACACAACGTTTAAGGACTTCAAGGCGGTGGGACCGCCAGAGTTCAAAGGTTCCATGAACCCAATCGAGGCTCAAACGTGGGTTATGGAAATGGAGAAGGTTTTCGATATTGCTAGGGTTAGAGAAGACCAGAAGACCGCTTTTGCAACGTTTATGTTGAAGTCTGAGGCTAGCTACTAGTGGCAAGCAAACAAAGTTCGAGGAGGTGCAGGCGTGATTACGTGGGAAAGATTTAAAGAGATGTTTTTTGAAATGTACCCAACTAGTTCGTAGAATCAGATGGAGGTTCAATTTCTGGAACTGAAGCATGGGAAACATGAGTGTACCTGACTACGCGGCTAAATTCAACGAGTTGGCAAGGTTCGCCCCTACCAAGTACACACCCATCGGAGAGAGAAGCGGAAGATTCGAACAAGGACTAAAGCCTTGGGTGTACAGCAAGGTATCCATGTTTCAGCTAAACACATTTGCCGGAGTACTGGAAAAGGCCATCCTCGCTGAAGGAGGAAGCGATGTGGTGACCAATTATAATCAAGATCAAAAGAAGAAGAAGAAGAATGAAGGTGAAACTAATAACAAGGCCAGTGGAAGTGGCACATGAGGTGGAAATTTCAATCAAAAGAAAAGGTGGAACGACAACTCATCATCGGGAATCAGCAAGGTAATCAGAAGAAAAGAATCGAAGCATGCCTAACTTGCGGAAAAGCCCGTTTGGGAGTTTGTATGAAAGGAAAAAGAGTGTGCTACAATTGTGGTCAGGAAGGCCACATAGCACCAAACTGTCCAAACCCAAAGAAGGGTGCTTGTTTTACTTATGGCTCGAAGGACCATCTGGCAAGAGATTGTCCCAAGAAAGGATCGGGAGGGTTAGGATCAGGAGGAAACCGGGGAAATAACAGTGGAAATGCCTTAACCATCACCGGACCAACCGCAACAAACCGACCAAACCTTGGGACTTTCAACATGACGGCAAGATGCGATTCAATCCGTGATGTGGTGTCGGTATCATTCCGATCAATAAAGTTAATGCTTACGTATTATTTGATTCGGGTGCTACTTGTTCCTTTATATCCGATGATTTTGCCAAGAATTTAGATTTGCCTAAGAATGAATTGGATTACACCATGAACATAGAAATTGCGAATAGAGAAATAATCCCTATTAAGTTTGTACATAAGAACTGTAGAGTGGATATTAAGGGTAATATCATGAACGTAGATCTTATTCTTATTCGACTCGGGGAATTTGACGTTATTTTGGGAATGGATTGGTTATTCAATTACGGGGCTGTAATTGATTGTCAAAAGAAGCGTATTAACCTTATGACTCCGTCAAAGGTTGTGTTTTATGGTAGCAAGTCGCCTAGACAAGCAAGTTGTACGACGATGATGATGCGTGCCGAAGTTTATTGAGACAAAGCCATGTAGGATACTTAGCTTACATAGTCGACAGTCGAAAAGAGAATCCAAAGGTAGAAGAGATACCGATTGTGATGGATTTCGTCAACGTATTTCCAGACGATTTACCATGACTTCCACCAGATAGAGAGGTAGATTTCGTAATCAATTTGGCGCCCGGAACTGCTCCAATATCGAAGGCACCATACCGAATGGCACCAGTAGAGAAGAAGGAATTAATGGTACAACTACAAGAATTGTTGGACAAGAAGCACATTCAACCGAGCGTATCGCCGTGGGGAGCGTCGGTGTTGTTTGTGAAAAAGAAGGGTGGATCGATGCGACTTTGCATTGACTACAGAGAACTGAATAAGGTTACGATTAAGAACAGATATCCATTACCGAGGATCGATGATCTGTTTGATCAGTTGAAGGGAGCAAGATACTTTTCCAAGATAGACTTGAGAAGCGGTTATCATCAACTGAAGGTGAGGCCAGAGGATGTACCGAAGACAGAGTTCAGAATGCGATACGGTCACTATGAATTTTTAGTAATGTTGTTTGGTCTAACGAATGCTCCTGCAGCATTTATGGGACTAATGAATGGTGTGTTCAAGCCGTTTTTGGACAAATTCGTAGTGGTATTTATAGATGACATTTTGGTATATTCCAAAACTAAAGAAGAACACGAAGAACATTTGAGGTTAACGTTGGAAGTATTAAGAAGTGAGAAGTTGTACACTAAATTTTCGAAATGCGAATTCTGGATCGAGCGAGTACAATTTCTTGGTCACGTAATCGATAAAAACGAAATTTCGGTAGATCCATCCAAAGTAGAAGTCGTGATTAACTGGGATCAGCCTAGAACGACGTCGGAAGTAAGAAGTTTTCTTGGATTGGCGGGATATTATAGAAGGTTCATACAAGACTTTTCCAAGATCGCAACTCCGTTAATGAATTTAACTTGAAAAGCTGTGAAATTTGTTTGGACGAATAAGTGTGAGGAAAGTTTTCAAGAATTGAAGAAGAGGTTGAGTACGGCCCCTGTGTTATCTCTTCCGGATTATACAGGAAATTTTGTTGTTTATAGTGATGCGTCGCATAAAGGACTTGGCTGTGTGCTAATGCAAAATGGCAAAGTCATTGCGTATGCATCACGACAATTGAAGGATTACAAGAAGGGATACCCAACCCATGACTTGGAGTTAGCTGCAGTTGTTTTTGCTTTGAAAATTTGGAGGCACTATCTATACGGGGAGAAGTGTGAGATATATACGGACCACAAGAGTCTGAAATATATTTTTACATAGAAGGATTTGAATATGCGTCAAAGAAGATGGTTGGAATTAATTAAGGATTACGACTGTGAGATTTTATACCATCCGGGGAAAGCAAATGTAGTTGTCGACACCTTAAGTAAAAAGGGTCGTGAGAAATTGATGATGTTAACTGCTTAGGAGGAGCTAATTTCAGAAATGGAGAAACTGGAGTTGGAAGTGAAGTATCCTATGGAGATTGATGAGAAGCTATTTCAGATGCAATCTGGTACACCTCTACTAGATAAAGTGAAGGAGGCTCAGCTTCAGGACGAAGAATATATTAAGGTGACAAAGAAGATATCTGAAGGAACCGAACCGAGATTTAAGATGGATAAGGAAGGAATATTGAGATTTGAGAGTAGAATTTGGGTACCGCCAGTACAAAAGATTAAGGAAGATATTTTGAGCGAGGCTCATAGTTCACGATATTCGATTCACCCTGGTAGTACCAAGGTGTACCAAGATCTTATACAACATTTTTGGTGGACGATATTGAAACGTGATGTTGCAGAATGTGTTGCCAAGTGTCTGACCTATCAGAAAGTAAAAGCAGAACATCATAGACCGAGTGGATTGCTACAACCGTTAGAGATCCCAGAATGGAAATGGGAACATATTACAATGGACTTCGTGGTTGGCCTTCTGATGACTCAGAAAGGTTACGACGCAGTATGGGTTATCTGAGACGCCCCCAAAATTAGGTATACGTCACCCATCTTAGGTCGCCACTTACATGGTACATAAATTCAAATACAACTTAATAATATAACTGTCGTGTACAATATGACAAAACATAAACTGTGAGTTTGAATACAAATATTGTATACTAGAGATTATACAAACTCAAAAGGAGTCCTTATTACAATTATTATTACACTATTTCACAGAATAGTGAGGACTACTAATGCTATCATCCGTCCGTCACTCAGATTACTCCGACTAGTCCCTGCTACGTTCTCATTTCTTGAAGAGAACAATAAAAGTAAAAGGGTGAGCTCAACTAGCCCAGTAGGAAATATTATGACTAAGATAATGCAGAATATATTATCTTTAGCCTTCAACAGTGTTAAACTGATACAATATAACAACCATCAAGTTTAACTGCAGTGGAACAAGCAATCCATTAAAAGAGTCAAGTAGAGAATAAAATCTACTATCTTTTATAATTTAGAAGGTTTTTCTTCACTTTTATCGCTGGGACTCAACTTAATAAATAATCCACATCATCGAATCACCCCTGCACTACGGCTAATGATATTCTTTAGTATCACGACCACAATTATCCATGCACTACGTACCAAAAATATTTGTGTATTCAATAATGGTTATGATCATGCCAACAACTGTCCATCAATGCACTACGGGCCAATGAGGACTTTTTCCACATCATTTGTAACATTACGGTCATGATTACACTGAATAATCCCTGGTCATAATCATACCAAGTCCATCTATGCACTATAGGCCACAGATGACTTTTAACAAAATATAAACATGAGGATGATGACAATGATATAAGAATTCAATAAAACAAGTTCAAGAATTATTTTATCCAGGAACTAATAATGTCCAAATTGTCAACATGATACTACTTTGTAGAGTAAAATTCAAGAATGCTCAGAAGAATATTTCCATGAAAAGATTTGGATGAAGCGCAAATATCAAGGATATTCCACTAATTTCATGGAGTATAGAAGTCAAAACTTTAACCAATTTGAGTATAATAAGGAATGGAATAACAAAAGAAATCACCGGGCATGCGATAGACCGACAGCAAAAGTTATTCCACAGAATAATAAATAACGGAATCAGTCCCAGTAAAATGCATGCACGAGGATATTCCAACGAGAATAATAAAGACGGAATCAGTCCCACGTAAATCATACCAAACAGGATATTCCAAATGAGAATAATAAAGATGGAATCAGGTCCGGCGTAGAACGCACCAGGTCCGGCGTAGAACGCACCGACAGGATATTCCAACAGAATAATAAAGACGAAATTAGGTCCGGCGTAGAATGCATAGACAGGATATTCCAACAGAATAATAAAGACGGAATCAGGTCCGGTGTAAAACACACAGACAGGATATTCCAACAAAATAATAAAGATGAAACCAGGTCCGGCGTAGAATGCACAGGCAGGATGTTCCAACAGAATGATAAAGAATGTAACAACAGAAGAATTTTACCAAGTATAGGGTAGCCCGCGTATACAGGTTATTCCAACAGAATAATAAAAAATGGAATAACATTAGTTCTCTTCATAGATAAGAAAGAAATAATACTCCCTACCTTGGAAAAACTGGATACTGGAATAGTGAGTAGCAGATTTCTCTTCTTCTTTCTCTCTATAATTTCTCTTTATAATAATCGCTCTAAAGATTTTGTGAATTGATGAGAAATGAAGGAAGAATGAGCTTCTATTTATAGGAAAATATAGTTTCGATAATTGCACATTTTGGGGCTCGAAAATTACAGTACAATACCTCCAACTTTTTTTTCATTTTTAATTTAGTCCTGCATGTATTATCAATCTTGCACCAACTCCCCTAATAGTAAATAATGTGAATCAATAGTTCAATCATGTGAATCAATAGTATAATCATGTGAAAAAATACGAATTACAGTATAGTACCTCCATCTATACCTCAATTTTTAACTTAGTCATGCAAGTATTATTAATCTTACACCAACTCCCCTAATAGTAAATAATGTGATTCAATAGTACACATATGTGATCAAATAGTTGTATAAACATGTGAATTAGTAGCAATTAATTGCTCATTTATCCGATAAATTATCCGATTTATCAATATAACCCCTAGACATCAATTATCATCGGAATAAATGTCGATTTTCACTAACACAAACAATTCCAACATAATGAAACTATTTTTATCAAAAATATAAATTTTGAAATTTTGAAGTTTGACTTTTCCCAAAAAAGTCAACTATTGACTTTTTGACCAAATAGTGAATCCTGGAAAATTTTGTGTTTATAGACTATTTTTACTAATTTCGTCGTTCCGGACTAAAATATCACGTCCGCGTCCCCAAATTCAACTCCGAACAACATTCATCATTAATATTATAACTCACAATATTTATCAACCAGGTCGTTCTCAGGAAAGAGGGGGTTTTCCAATAAGGATTTCTCCCTACTGGCACGCAATTAGGTGACCAAACCTCTCCTTGATAGAACTTCTAGACATTGTAAATATTGCAGTTTATAATATGAATAACTTTGTCTTCTCAAGTATTGATTTAATAAAAATACATTTTATGCAGATGATACTGACCATAATTGAATCCATAATATGATAGATATAATGCAGCAATTATTGTAGCAATAATTGAGTATAACTGAGTGACTTCTCACGTAAGTATCAATAATCAATACTGTGTGCTACTATGCAACCACGTGTATTACTGTACTTTTAACACCAGGTGTTTCAACAGTTAACGGTAAAACTTTCGCCGTTATTTTTATAAAGTATTTTTGTCATTTTCTCAATCCGACAATAATTCCGTTGTGGGGGTCCACCAATGATTGTGCCATTGTACGAATATTCCCTGTTAAAACGAATATTCCCCGACCAATCGAATATTATATAACAACTTGCATACTTTGCAAAATTTGTAAATATTACCCATAACTATAACATTATATCAAATCCACACCATAATATTCAAAAATATATTTCGAGAAAATTTAATCTTTATTCAAAAAGTTGGGGTCTTACAACCTCCCCTTCTTATGAAATTTCGTCCTCGAAATTAGGGTGCGTACCTGGTATGTCGAAGAGGTGAGGATACCTTGATTTCATTTCAGATTCTAATTCCCAAGTTATTTCCTCAACATCGTGGTTTCTCCACAAAACTTTGACTTGAGGTATAACCTTGGAGCGTAGAATATGTTCCTTCTTATCCAAGATTTTAACAGGAACCTCTTCATACGTTAAATCTTCCTCTATTTCATCTGGTTCTAACTCAATAATGTGGTTCGGGTATTTCAAATATTTACGTAACATTGATATGTGAAAAATGTTATGAACACGAGACATACTTGGCGGTAACGCAAGTCTATAGGCAACAGTTCCTACTCGATCGAGGATTAAAAATGGGTCAATGAATCGAGGATTGAGCTTTCCTCTCTTTCCAAATCTTGTAACTCCTTTCCATGGAGCAACACGTAACAACACATGATCTCCAATATCGAATTCTACGTCCTTTCGATGAAGATCAGCATAACTCTTTTGTCGATCTTGTGAGGTTTTTATATGTTGTCGGATCATTTGAACCTTTTAAAGTAGTCATACGTATCAACTCTGGTCCCAACAATGTCGCTTCACCCACCTCATCCCAAAGATAACCGGAGAACGACACTTTCTTCCATACAACGCCTCGAATGGAGCCATGCCAATACTTGCTTGATAACTGTTGTTGTAGAAAAACTCCACTAATGGTAAGAACTTGTCCCAACTTCCCTTGAAGTCAAGGACACAGAGTCTTAATAGATCTGCAAGAGTTTGAATCGTCCTCTCCGACTGCCCGTCCGTCTGAGGATGATATGCTGAGCTAAATCGTAAATTCGTGCCTATAGCTTTTTGTAAACTAACCCAAAATCTTGAAGTGAATCTTGGGTCTCGATCAGAAACTATGGATACTGGCATACCATGCAATCTTACAACCTCGTTTATGTACATACGAGCAAGACGTTCAAGTGTATAAGTTTCTCATATCGGTAAGAAATGAGCTGACTTGATCAATCTATCAACAATCACCCAAATTGCATCTATGCTTTGAGAAACTTTGGGAAGACCGGTAACGAAATCCATGGTAATGTGCTCCCACTTCCATTCTGGAATTTCAAGTGGTTGCAATGGACCTTTTGGTACTTGATGCTCCGCCTTGACTCATTGACAAGTTAAACACCTTGATATAAACTCTGCTATCTCTCTCTTCATATTACACCACCAAAATGTATGTCGAAGATCACGATACATTTTGGTACTCCCAGGATGGATTGCAAACGGTGTGTTATGCGCCTCCATCATGATTTTATACTTTAAATAAGGGTCGTTAGGAACACAAAGTCTGGAGTTAACTCGAAGTATTCCTTCCTCATCGATTCTTGCTTCCAGCATAGCACCTTCTTGCACTTTCTTCTTCATACGCATTAGCTCCAGGTCTGTAGCTTGAGCAGCTTTAACTTTATCGATTAAAGTCGGTTCTACTCGTATATTCGCCATCATCATATGGGTCCCTGGAGTCTTTAACTCTATCTCCATCCTTTGCAAGTCACACAAAATGGGCTTTTGTGTTGTGAATATTGCACTCGTACCCGCATATGATCTTCTACTCAATGCGTCAGCTACCACGTTCGCTTTTCCAGGATGGTATTGGATTGTATGATCATAATCTTTCAATAATTCAAGCCAACGTCGTTGTCGCATGTTGTGTTCCTTTTGATTGAAGAAATATTTGAGGCTTTTATGATCCGTAAAGATCTCCACTTTCTCTCCATACAAGTAATGCCTCCAAATTTTAAGTGCGAAGACAACAACTGCCAACTCTAGATCATGAGTAGGATAATTCCTCTCATATTCTTTGAGTTGTCTTGAGGCATAGGCTATGACTTTCCCATGTTGCATGAGAACACATCCTAACCCTTTTCCCGAAGCATCACTATAGATGACAAATCCCTCCGAACCAGATGGTATTGTCAGAACAGGTGCTGAAATGAGTCTCCTTTCGAGTTCTTGAAAACTCTTCTCACATTCCTCGCTCCAACCGAACTTTGTATCTTTTTGAGTCAGCTGAGTTAATGGAGTAGCGATTCGAGAAAATCCTTCCAAGAATCTCCGATAATAACCAGCTAAACCGAGAAAACTACGTACTTCGGTCACTGATTTGGGTTGCTCCCAACTTTGAATAGCTTCAATCTTTGCCGGGTCAACGGATATTCCATGACTTGATACTACGTGCCCAAGGAATGCTACTTCCTCAAGCCAGAACTCGCATTTCTTTAACTTGGCATAAAGCTTATATTCACGAAGCTTTTGGAGTATCAGCCTCAAGTGTTGCTCATGATCTTCACGGCTTTTGGAATAAATAAGGATGTCATCAATAAAGACGACCACAAAGTGATCCAAATATTCCTTGAATACTCGGTTCATCATATCCATGAAGGCAGCAGGAGCATTAGTCAATCCAAAAGACATGACTAAGAATTCATAATGCCCGTACCGAGTTCTGAAGGCAGTCTTTGGAATATCTTGATTTTAACCTTCATTGATGATATCCGTAAGCGAAGATCGATCTTTGAAAAAATTGTGCTCCTTATGGCGATCAAACAGGTCATCAATACGTGGCAATGGGTACCTATTTTTGATGGTGACATGATTCAACTCCCGATAATCAATACAAAGTCGCATACTCCCATCTTTCTTCTTCACGAATAGAACAGGAGCACCCCAAGGAGACGTACTAGGACGAATGAAACCAATGTCTAACAATTCCTGCAATTGGGTCTTTAACTCCTGAAGTTCAATAGGAGCCATTCAATATGGGGCTTTGGAAATGGGTTTTGTACCGGGTTCAAGGTCGATACAAAATTTAACTTCATGCTCTGGGGGTAGGCCAGGAAGTTCTTCAGGGAATACGTCAGGAAATTTATTAACAATAGAAATATTCTTCAAATCTGACGTATTTTTGTTTAAATCCGTGACATGAGCTAAGAAAGCTTGACATCCGTTTTTCAATAAACGAATAGCTTTATGGCTTGAGATGACCGTGATTGATTTTAATGGTTTGGTCGCTTGAATTCGCATAATAGGTTTATTAGGAATATGAAAGCTAACAACCTTACGAAAACAATCAATTTTAGCATGATGAGTAGTTAACCAATCAATCCCTAGAATCACGTCAAATGCAAGTATTTTTAAGGAGATAAGATCGACAGGTAACGTGCGGTTACCGATTTGAATCAAACAAGACTTATAAACAGGGGATGTAATGAAGGTTTCTCCTAATGGAGTTTCAATAGATAAGTCAAAGTCTAATTTCTCCGGAGTCAAATTTAATCGTTGAGCACAAGTAGGAGAAATAAAAGAATGGGTAGAATCGGTATCAAATAAGGTATAGACTTCGCTAGAGTTTATGATAAGCTTACCCGTGATGACCTCGTTCGGGTTCCTTGCTTTCTGGGAGGTCACAACAAACGCTCTCCCTTGCACTACCGGCTTTGACTTTTCTGGGACGGCCTTTGGCTCCTCCATCCTAGCTGAACTTGTCTTCGGTGAACGACAAAATCGGGCTAGGTGACCTTCTCTTCCACAATTATAACACGCTTTGGATGGCATCGCGCAGTTTGGACTGATATGTCCCTCCCCTCCGCATTTGAAGCATATGATAGGTGGTCGTTCTCCTTCCTTAACCACGGTTACTGGTGCTGACGTCTTTCTATCATTATTGAATCTCATTTTCTTAAAATGTCCATTTTTACTGTGTTGGCCATGATTACCACCGAAGTGGTTACCATTTCTGGCATGTTGATTCCCTCCATGCTTGTTGTCACCATTTCGACGATATTTATTACCTTTGGTATTTTCATGTTTACATTTGCTTTCACTTGGTTGCGTTGACTGCTACTGCTATGGCGCTCAATAATCGAGCCCTATTTACAACATCTGAGTACAAACACATTTTATGAGAAATAAGATATTGACGTATCTCCGGTTTCAAACCTCTTAAAAACATTCGTGTCATTCGCTTCTCATTATCGACCAAATGGGATGCAAACCGGGATAACTCTAAAAATTTATCCTCGTATTGCGACACGGTCATATTGTTTTGTTCCAACTTGATAAACTCCACCTCTTTCATGTGACGAATACTTTCGGGAAAGTACTTGTCGTTGAATAGGTCTTGGAACTTCTCCCAAGACATCTTGAAAAGCGTAAAAGGTCGAGTACGCTTTTCTGATTCCCACTAATAATCGCCTCTTCACGCAACATGAAGGTGGCGAAGGGAACCTTTTGCTCCTCGGAGCATCCCAAGACATCAAATATCTTGGTGATCTACTTTATCCATGCTTCCGCCTTAAGTGGTTTAGGCTCTCCAATAAACTCGGGTGGTCCCAGCTCCTTGAACTGTTTAGCGATGACCGTCCGAGAGTTTCCTGTGTTTACACCTATATTTTGAACAGGAGCCACTCTCGCCTGATGTTGCATGAATTGCATGAAGCCTCGGAACATTCCATCATTCATCATTTGGTTAGTGTTGTTGTTTGCATGAGGATTGTCGCCTTCCTGATGTACGTTGTCCTGGTTATTGATCTGTGGAGACTCAACGGTCTCCTGTGCTCCATTGATGTTCTCAACATTCTCGGATGCCATTTTCAAACACTGCCACAAAACAAGGGTTAATTGACATGCAACATATTATCACTATACTCTGACCGACCAATCAAATACCAAATAAACTTAGGTAGGTCATACTAGCGAAGGAATTCCCCGTCTCTCCCCTCCTAGTTCTAGTCTCACATCTTAGCTAGGGATCATATCCCTAAGCTTTGATACCAACTGAGACGCCCCCAAAATTAGGTATACGTCACCCATCTTGGGTCGCCACTTACATGGTACATAAATTCAAATACAACTTAATAATACAACTGTCATGTACAATACGACAAAACATAAACTGTGAGTTTGAATACAAATATTGTATACTAAAGATTATACAAACTCAAAAGGAGTCCTTATTACAATTATTATTACACTATTTCACAAAATAGTGAGGACTACTAATGCTATCATCCGGTCCGTCACTCCGTTCCCCGACTAGTCCCTGCTACGTTCTCATTACAAGAGAACAATAAAGTAAAAAGGTGAGCTCAACTAGCCCGAAGGGAAATATTATGACTAAGATAATGCGAGAATATATTATCGTTAGCCTTCAACAAAGTGTTAAACTAATACAATATAACAACCATCAAGTTTAGCTGCGATGGAACAAGCAATCCATTAAAAGAGTCAAGTAGAGAATAAAATCTACTATCTTTTATGATTTAGAAGGTTTTTCATCACTTTTATCCTTTGGGACTCAAATTTTAATAAATAATCCACATCATCGAATCACCCCACGCACTACTGCCAAGGATATTCTTTAGTATCACGACCACAATTATCCATGCACTACGTGCAAGAATATTTGTGTATTCAATAATGGTCATGATCATGCCAACAATCGTCCATCAATGCACCACTCACGGGCCAATGAGGACTTTTTCCACATCATTTGTAACATTACGGTCATGATTACAAGAATAATCCTCGGTCATAATCATACCAAGTCCATCTATGCACTATAGGCCATGGATGACTTTCAACAAAATATAAACATGAGGATGATGACAATGATATAAGAATTCAATAAAACAAGTTCAAGAATTATTTTATCCGGGAACTAATAACGTCCAAATTGTCAAACATGATCTTTGCTTTGTAGAGTAAAATTCAAGAATGCTCGAAGAATATTTCCATGAAAAGATCTTTGGATGAAGCTTTAAATATAAAGGATATTCCACTAATTTCATGGAGTATAGAAGTCAAAACTTTAACCAACTAAGTATAATAAGGAATGGAATATAACAAAAGAAATCACCGTGCGCGCGATAGACCGCAGACAAAAGTTATTCCAATGTAATAATAAATAACGAGAATCAGTCCGGCAAAAACGCATGCATGGATATTCAAATGTAATAATAAAGAATGAATCAGTCCGGCATAAAATGCACCGGCTGCGGATATTCCAATGAGAATAATAAAGACGGAATCGGCTCAGACGATAACGCACGCATGCACAGGATATTCCAATGTAATAATAAAGGCGGAATCGAAGTCCGCGTAAAATGCACAAACTGAGGATATTCCAAATGTAATAATAAAGACGGAATCAGGTCCGACGTAGAACGCACAGATAGGATATTCCAACAAAATAATAAAGAAAGAATCAGTCCCACAGAAACACACAGTATGCAGGATATTCCAACAAAATAATAAAGAGCGGAACCAAGTCCCCGTAGAAACGCCGATGCATGTGATGTTCCAATGAGAATGATAAAGAATAGAACAATGTAAGAATTTCACCAATTATAGGGTAGCCCACGTATATCGAGTTATTCCAACGTAATAATAAAGAATGGAATAATGAAGTTCTCTTCATAGATAAGAAAGAAATAATACTCCCTACCTTGGAAAAACTGGATACTGGAATAGTGAGTAGCAGATTTTTCTTCTTCTTTCACTATAATTTCTCTCTATAATAATTGCTCTAAAGCTTTTGTGAATTGATAAGAAATGAAGGAAGAATGAGCTTCTATTTATAGGAAAATATAGTTTTGATAATTGCACGTTTTTGGGCTCGAAAATTACAGTACAATACCTCCAACTTTTCTTTCATTTTTAATTTAGTCCTGCATGTATTATCAATCTTGCACCAACTCCCCTAATAGTAAATAATGTGAATCAATAGTTCAATCATGTGAATCAATAGTATAATCATGTAAAAAAAATACGAATTACAGTATAGTACCTCCATCTATACCTCAATTTTTAACTTAGTCATGCAAGTATTATCAATCTTGCACCAACTCCCCTAATAGTAAATAATGTGATTCAATAGTACACATATGTGAACAAATAGTTATATAAGCATGTGAATTAGTAGCAATTAATTGCTCATTTATTCGATAAATTACTCGATTTATCAATATAACCCCTAGACATCAATTATCATCGAAATAAATGTCGATTTTCACTAACACAAACAATTCTAACATAATGAAACTATTTTTATCAAAAATATAAATTTTGAAATTTCGAAGTTTGACTTTTCCCGAAAAAGTCAACTGTTGACTTTTTGACCAAATAGTGAATCCCGGAAAATTTTGTGTTTATAGACTATTTTACTAATTTAAATGTTAGGACTCAAATATCACGCGTCTCCAAATTCAACTCAGAACAACATTCATCATTAATATTATAACTCACAATATTTATCAACCAGGTCGTTCCTAGGAAAGAGGGGGCTTTCCAATAAGGATTTCTCCCTACTAGCGCGCAATTAGGTGACTAAACCTCTCCTTAACAGAACTTCTAGACATTGTCAATATTGAAGTTTATAATATGAATAACTTTGCCGTCTCAAGTATTGATTTAATAAAAAACATTTTATGCTGATGATACTGACTATAATTGAATCCATAATATGATAGATATGATGCAGCAATTACTGTAGCAATAATTGAGTATAACTGAGTGACTTCTCATGTAAGCATCAATAATTAATACCGTGTGCTACTATGAAACCACGCGTATTACTGTACTTTTAACATCGGGTGTTTCAATAGTTAACGGTAAAACTTCCGCCGTTATTTTCATAAAGTATTTTTGTCATTTTCTCAATCCGACAATAATTCTGTTGTGGGGGTCCACCAATGATTGTGTCGTTGTATGAATATTCCCTGTTAAAACGAATATTCCCCACCAATCGAATATTATATAACAACTTGCGTTACTTTGCAAAATTTGTAAATATTACCCATAACTATAACATTATATCAAATCCACACCATAATATTCAAAAATATATTTCGAGAAAATTTAATCTTTATTCAAAAAGTTGGGGTCTTACATTATCGTTGACCGATTGATGAAATCTGCACACTTCCTTCCGATCAAAATAAGATTCAACTTAGATCAGTTGGCGAGGCTATACGTAAAAGAGATTGTTTCGAGGCATGGAGTTCCGGTATTAATTGTTTCAGATAGGGATCCGCGCTTCACATCAAATTTCTAAAAACGTCTTCAGAAATGCATGGGTACGCAATTGCGAATGAGTACAGCTTACCACCCTCAAAAGCAGACGCAGGCAGAAGCGAGAACGATTCAAATATTAGAGGATATGCTAAGAGCACGTGTGATGGACTTTAAAGGAAATTGGGATGATCACCTACCGTTAGTAGAGTTTGGCTACAACAACAGTTACCACGCTAGTATTGGTATGCCGCCTTACGAAGCGTTATACGACATAAAGTATAGAACTCCGCTTTATTGGGATGAAGTTGGTGAGAGACAATTGCTAGGGCCAGAATTGATACAGCAGACATCAAAAATAGTCAAAGTGATCCGAGAAACACATTGGTAGTGGCTTAGAGATCGACGGAAAAATCTGTTGATCCACATCGTAAAAATATCGAGTTTGAATCAGGTAGTTATGTTTTCTTGAAGGTCTCTCCCTGGAAGGGGAAGATCAGGTTCGAAAAGAAAGGAAAATTGAGCCCAAGATTCATTGGACCCTTTGAAGTACTGAGAAGAATCGGAGAAGTTGCGTACGAGGTAGCCTTACCTCCAGCACTCGAGAATGTCCACAACGTCTTCCATGTTTCTGTATTACGACCATACAAAGCCGATTACAAGCATGTAATTGAATACGAACCCCTGCATTTTGAGAAAGACTTATCTTACGAAGAAATTCCTGTCCAAATTGTCGACCGAAAAGAACAAGTTCTCAGAAATAAAGTTATACCTTCTGTTAAGGTAATTTGGAGGAACCACAACGCTGAAGAAGCTACATGGGAACTCGAAGAGATTATAATGAAGAATTACCCTTATTTATTTACTTAATTATTTGTAAGCGATTCTGGGGACAGAATCTTTGTAAGGAGGGGAGAATGTAACAAGTCGAATTTATTGAGTCGTGATTCGGGGATGTAATCCTTTTAAAGAAGCTTAAAGATGTGATGAACGAGATTTTTATAATTTAATTTTAATATTTATTGAGTTAAATAAATATTTTTTGATGATTTAATTATTGGATTAAATAATTAATTGATGAAATTGTGGTAGATTAATTTAATTATATGTGTTACATTTATTAAATTAATGTGGAGAATATTTATTATTCAAGTATGTAATTATGTCGACTTATTGAATTAAATGAATTATTTAATTAAGCATGATGTTATTCTAATTTATTTATTTATTAATTAGAGATTTAATAATTTAATATAATTAATTAATGAGAAAATTAAATATATGACTACATTGAATTTATGAGAAGTTATTATATTTTATTTATATTAAATAAGATATATGAATTATTGTGCAAGTGGGTGTGACATGAATTAAACTATATGATAAAGCTTTATTAAATTAAGGGAGTTTTGAAATCTATTATGCTAGCCAAACATGGCCTTAGTGGGGGGTTACTAGCGATTTACCCATGGTCGAAAGTTAATGACCATTATTAAGGCGTCAGTCGAGTTCTTATAATACGACGTTCTCTTTTCTTTTCTTTTATTATTCTAAGTCTGGAAGAGCAAAGAGGGAGAGAGATTGAGAATTTATCAGAGAAAATTTGTGAGAATTAGAGATATTGTGAGTGTGTAATCATCAGGTAATTGTGAAAGGATCATCTTGGATCACCTCTTCTTAATCTATACTCTAGGTAATTTCTCCAAACCAAATTCTATTTTTACGTTATTTGAGTTTTATGAAAATGGCTTTCATTCATACTGTAAAGTCTCTGTAATTGAGATAGGAGTAATGATTATGGGTTTTGTATGTGTAATGGCACATCACATCGTATTTAATTATATTTTGTAAACTATATCATAAGTTTCATAATACGATGACTTGCTATTTCAAAATTTACAGAGTTTGGGTTTTGGCCATATGGCCTTATACGTGATATTTCATGTATTGAACATATATTATCCCTAAATTTTACATTTGTATGTTGTTATGCATGTTGATACGAAGAGACCAAAGTTTAAATAAAGCGGATTCGATTGTTATAACTTAATCAGAGTGACAATTTTCATGTTTTATTTTTAAAACCTTCAAGAACATCAAGAACAGTGGAAGTAAATGTGTTGATTTTGTAAATTATGTGTTGTAACTTGTTAAAAATCATGCTAGATGGGTTAAGTAATGATTATATATGTATTACAATGATTGGGTAAGTCTAAATTCGTGTAAAAATAACTAATTGGAAGTTATGGCCATATTCATGTATAATTTTACCTATGATTGATTTTTGGCCTAATTTGGCCTTGTTATGTTATGAATCGCAGAAGCTATAAACTGCAGAAAATGAGCACAGGTAACCCAGCCTACGTGACGTTACTAAACTAAATTACCCACCAAATGATCAAAAAAAATAATAAAAAATAAAAATACAAATAAAAAATATTTGATGAAAATTATTATTAAAATATTTATAAAATAAATTAAATATTTTAATTGAGATATTTATGAAATAAAATAAATATTTGATGAAAATTATTATTAAAATATTTATAAAATAAATTAAATATTTTAATTGAGATATTTATGGAATAAAATAAATATTCGATAAAAATTATTATTAAAGTATTTATAAAATAAATTAAATATTTTAATCGAGATATTATGGAATAAAATAAATATTCAATGAAAATTATTATTAAAATATTTATAAAATAAATTAAATATTTTAATTGAGATATTTATGGAATAAAATAAATATTCGATGAAAATTATTATTAAAATATTTATAAAATAAAAAAATATTTTAATTGAGATATTTATGGAATAAAATAAATATTCGATGAAAATTATTATAAAATAATTTATTCGAGTGTAATAATAGTAAGAGAATGCAAATATTCTAATTTAATTAAGTAATTAAATTAGAAGGGTAATGATTTATTAAATAAAGTGGAGTTTATATTAAATAATTAAGTGAAAATGTAACTAATGAATGTCGTGAATACATATGGTATGTGTGTAGGATTTGTGGTGAACTAAGTAGTAATCGTTTAGCCTCACGACGAGGCAAGTTTCCTAACCCTACTTGTCATTATTGTTCAAGTTTATTATTTACCTCGAGTAAATTATCATTACTATTATTCAAGTTCAAATGTTATATTAAAGATTGATTATCTTTTCAAAGCATGATTCAGTTATACAATAATTGTCCTATTGTATACTTCCTGATATTATTATTCAATTTGAATATCATTATTATTGAACCTTAATAGACTAGCGAACCCTAATTGATTTGACTAGTCCATAGTTGATGAGCGTTCTAAATTTCAGAACCCTTGATAAATTATCCAAACCAAACTTCCTTTGGTGCGGACTCGATTGTCAAACTGAGATGAACAACCCTGCAAAAGGGATTTACTTCTGCGTTAGCGTTAAGATATTGTGCACAGTATGGTACTAAGGGTTGATCCCCCTAAGTACGAGTAGAAAGGTCCATAGTCTTATAACTGTTAAAGGTTTCAAGTATAACCCTTGATAACCTAGGACATAGTTCAAGGTCTTATGACCCTCAGAATTCTTTTGATTCTTGTTATTCATTCTTGATTCAAAAGTTGAGCTTTTATTCAGATGTCTTTGATTTACTCGAATGTTATTATACTGTTATTTCATTATTATACTTGTGGGCAATAGTGCTCACTCTTGCTTGATAATAACATTGCAGTTAAGAACGAAAGAACTGATGAACCTTCCACTACTAAAGGCAAGGGCAAAGTTAGCAAGTGATGAAGACTTGTTGTTTATTTGATGATGTATTTTGTTTAAGACTTGATTTAATGATGTTGTTAAGACTTATTTGTTTATGATTTCAATACGGATGTTTAAGGTTAGTTTAACTTGGGATTGTATTATTATTATTAGGATGTTGTAACCCTTAAGGGGAAGATTTTTATTCTATCTATTGCATGGCTTGCATTTATTATGGGTAGATAGATAGATGATATTTGTCTAAGATGAACACCAAATCTGTGGAATTGAAGTACCCGGATTTGGGGGTGTCACATGTTCTAAATCTCTGATTTATTATTGATGAAAGCTATTGATAATTTAATTATCTTTAGTTATAATATTCCTTACTGGGCTAGTTGTGCTTGCGCTTTTCAAACTTCACAATTCCTTTGTGTAATAAGAGTATTCTTAGTAAGAGTGTTCTTAGAATCGAAGCGGGGATAATAGGGGAATAAAACAGTGGTCTCTAGCTGTGGAGGTTCTCCTTAAACAATATAGAAAAGTGTGTTGTATTCTATACAACATTTAGTAGTTATATTTGGTGAATCAAATAGGGTGAGGTGAACCCAACTTTGGAAGGGTGTTTTGCCACTATCATACAAGATGTCTAATGACATACAACCTCGTGTTATCATAAGACAGGGTTGTGCGCATCCACTTGTTGAGTATATTAACGGGCACTACCTATATGATCTTGGAGTTTCTTTGAAATATAATATTCACTTGGAGACAGTGGAGATAGTCATATGTCAACAGAAGACTCACCATTGGAAAAAAGATGATAGTAATCTTCTCATTTTTCTTTGAGGTCTATTGGGTCAACCAAGGATAATTCTGTGGCCATATGATATCTATTATAACCTAAACGCATGGCCTCCCATGTACGAAGGTTTCCTTGAGTACTTCCCAAAGATTTTAATTTTTAAAACAGTTTTTGACTATACTTTTATGTAAAGTACCATTGTAAGGTTGTGGTCGAGGCACCATGAGAGTTACATACATTTGTATTAAAACTCACAGTTAACTGTGGTCGTATTCTATACGACAGCTCAATAGTTGTATAAATGAAGTTGTATTTGAATTTTGTACCATGTATCTGGCGACTCAGAATGGGTGATGTATACCTAATTTTTGGGGCGTCACATATCCAGTACTCTTCTTCTTAAGGTAGGGAATATTATTTGTTGTACTCATAAGGGGTATTCTTTTTTGCTTATTCATGAAGAGAACTTATGTTATTCCATTCTTTATTATTACATTGGAATAACTTTGATACTCTGTGGGATACCCTATACTTGGTGAAATTCTTACGTTATTCCATTCTTTATTATTCATTGGAATATCTTTATGCAGGCGTTTTACGTCGGACTGGTTAAAATCTTTATTATTATTCTATTGGATTATCATGTACTGCGCATTTTTGTGGGACCGGTTAAAATCTTTATTAGTATTATGTTGGAATACTCATGCATATCGCGAAGTACCGCATGCATGGTGATTTTTGTTGTTATTCCATTCTTTATTATTCTGTTGGAACATCCTGTCGGTGTGATTTTTGCCTGACCTGGTTCCGTTAATTATTATTCTGTTGGACTAACCTGTCTATGCGAAGTACCACATGCATGGTGATTTCTTTTGTTATTCCATTCTTTATTATACTTAGTTAGTTAAAGTTTTGACTTCTATACTCCATGAAATTAGTGGAATATCCTTGATATTTGCGCTTCATCTAGTATCTTTTCATGAAAATATTCTTCTGAGCATTCTTGAATTTTATTCTACAAAGAAGTATCATGTTGACAATTTGGACGTTATTAGTTCCTGGATAAATTAATTCTTGAACTTGTTTTATTGAATTATTATGTCATTGTCATCATCCTCATGTTTATATTATGTTGAAAGTCATTTGTAGCATGTAGTGCATAGATGGACTTGGTATGATTATGACCAGGGATTATTCGGTATAATCATGACCGTGATGTTACAAATAATGTGGAAAAAGTCCTCATTGGCCCGTGGTGCATTGATGGACAGTTTTTGGTATGATTATGGCTATGGATTCTCTTTGGTCGTAGTGCAAAGATGAATTGTTTTATGGCATGATCAGAACCGTTGATGAAAACATGATTATTCTTGGCCCGTAGTGCATGGATAATTGTGGGCATGATACTAAAGAATATCCTTGGTAGTAAAAGTGGGGTGATTCGATGATGTGAATTATTTATTGTTTGAGTCCCAATGATAAAAGTGATGAAAACCTTTTAAATCATAAAAGATAGTAGATTTTATTCTCTACTTGACTCTTCTAATGGATTGCTTGTTCCACTGCGCAGCTTAAACTTGATAGTTATTATATTTTATCAGTTTAACACTGTTGAAGGCTAACGATAAATTATTCTGCATTATCTTAGTCATAATATTTCTTACTGGGCTAGTTAAGCTCACCCTTTCTTTCACTGTTCTCTTCAGGAAATGATAACGTAGCTGGGACTAGTTGGGGAACACAGTGATGGTCCTAGATGGTGCATTAGTAGTCCTCACTATTCTGTGAAAAAGTGTGATAATAATTGTAATGAGGACTCTTTTTGAGTTTGTATACTCTCTAGTAGACAATATTTGTATTCAAACTCACAGTTTATGTTTTGTCGTATTGTACACGACAGTTGTATTATTAAGTTGTATTTAAATTCTGTACCATGTATCTGGCGACTCAAGATGGGTGATATATACCTAATTTTGGGGGCGTCACAGTTGGTATTAAAACGTAGGGATATGATCCCTGGGTAGGATGTGAGAATAGAACTAGGAGGGGAGAGACGGGGAATTCCTTCGCTAGTATGACCTACCTAAGTTTATTTGATATTTAATTGGTCGGTCATAGTATATGGATAATATGTTACATGTCAATTAACCCTTGTTTTGTGGCAGTTTTTGAAAATGGCATCCGAAAATATTGGGATCAACAATGAAGCACATGAGACCGTTGAGACACCTTTAATCACTAACCAGGTTAATGTGATGTCAGACGAAGAAGAAATTAGAGATATCTATGTGGTGCGTGAAGAACTAATAGTTGCACCCGAGCTAGTTGAAGAGGTAGCAGCTGAGAGTGAGGAAAAAGAGGAAGAAGTGGAACCTGAGGAGAATTTATTAGAAGAATTTTATGATCAAAATTTAGCATTACAAAATCGTATTCATGAGTTAGAAGAGTAGGCTGAAGAACGGAAGGCGGTCGTGGAGCAAAGGAATGTAACAATTCAAAATTGTATTACCCGATGTGCGATAGCCGATTTGAGAGCGCGCTCTTTAAAAGAGTATACGATATTAAAGCTGGAATCTGAGAATTCAAATGTCAAGGAGCAGCTGAAAGAAGAAACAACTGAACGAGTGAGAATGAAAGATGCATGGGTAAAAGCCACACGACGCGTTGATATTGTGGAAAGAGAAGTCCGATCCAAGAAAGCTAAAATAGATGATATGTATCTCTCTTTTTCGACAGCAATTGGGAGAACCCATCATCGATTTTTGAATTACCCTATACATTGCGGTCAACCCCAATTCGATATAGATCGAAAGCTAATGATTTAGATCATGGAGCAGGAGTACGAAGAAGCAGTTAAGGGTGGAATATGCCCTATAGCGAAAGTTAATTCCAGTGGTAATGAAGACACCAAAGACTGTTCCGAACAAGTCAAATTCGGTAGTTTAAGGGAGAGCGTTTTTGTGACGAGGAATCGAACGAAGTTATCATGGGTTAGTTAATTATAAATTCTTGCGAAGTCTATACCTTATTCGATTCCGGTTCTACCTATTCTTTTATCTCTCTTACTTGCGCTCAACGTTTAAATTTAACTCCGGAGAAGTTAGACTTTGACTTATCGGTTGAAACTTCGTTAGTAGAAACCTTCGTTACCTCCACTATTTATAAATCTTGTTGATTCAAATCGACACTTTCACGTTACCTGTCAATCTTATCTCTTTGAAAATACTTGCCTTTGATGCAATTTTTAGAAATTGATTGGTTAACTACTAATCATGCTTTTCGTAAGGTTGTTAGCTTTCATATTCCTAACCAACCTGTTATGCGAATTCAAGCAACCAAACCACTAAAGTCAATCATTGTCATATCAAGCCATAAGTAAAGAGCCCCGGTCCTCTCGCTAGTGACTTCCTTGTGTGGAATGCACCGAAGCTAAACTTTTTGTAGGCGACGTCGTGAATGACTGTGGCAAGTTGATAGGTATCAATGTGACGTGATATCCAAGTCTGGATGAGGGTCACAGTTTTGAATGATATTTCTATTGTTAATAAATTTCCTGACGTATTCTTGAAGACTTCTTAGCCTACCCTAGAGCGTGAAATCGAATTTTGTATTGACCCCAGTATTAAACCCATTTCAAAAACCCTTAAATATTTCTTCAACTAAAATGAACGTAGCATGCGCCAAAGACGTTGACTCGAGCTATTGACGATTACGATCGTACCATTCAATACCATCGTAGGAAAAACGAACATGGTAGCTAACGCGTTGAGTAGATGATCGTATGCGGTTACAAGTACGAATCTACGAACCCACATGAAGATAACGAATATATGATTAGAATCGACTTTAATCGATAAAGTTAAAGCCGGTCAAGCTACATACTCAGCGCTGATGAATGTGAAGAAGAAGGTTCAAGAGGGCGTTATTCTATAAGCAAGAATCGACGAAGAGAAGAAATCTCAACCCTCGATTTAATTGGCCCATTTAAAATCCTCGATCGAGTAGGAACTGTGGCCTATAGACTCGTTTTACTACCAAGTATTATGCGTGTTCAAAATGCTTTTTTTACGTATCGATGTTACGTAAATATGTGGATGACTCGAACCACATTATTAATTTAGAACCGGACAAGATAGCAGAAGATTTAACGTATTCGGAGATACGTGTTAACATCTTGGATAAGAAGGATCATATTCGACGCTCAAAGGTTATACCTCAAGAGTTAGAATCTGAAATAAAGTCAAGGTACCCTCACCTCTTCGGCATACCAGGTACGTACGTAAATTTCGAGGGGGAAATTTCATAAGGAGGGGAGATTGTGAGACCCCAGATTTTATGAATAAAGATTTAATTTTCTCGAAATATTTTTTTTAATATTATGGTGTGGATTTGAGATAGTGTTATAGTTGTGGGTAGTATTTATAAATTTTGAAAAGTATGCAAGTTGTTGTATAATATTTGATTGGTCGGGGAATATTAATTTTATCAGGGAATATTCGTACAACGGCACAATCATTGGTGGACCCCGCAACGAAATTATTATCGGATTGAGAAAACGACAAAAATATTTTATAAAAATAACGGCGGAAGTTTTACCGTTAACTGTTGAAACACCCGGTGTTAAAAGTACAGTAATACGCGTGGTTGCATAGTAGCACACAGTATTGATTATTGATGCTTACGTGATAAGTCACTCAGTTTTGTTTTATTGGTATTATTAATGTAATAAAACAGAATACTTTTATAAAGTTATTATATAAATAGAATATATTATATTCTATTATGCATAATGTTACATAGTGTCTACATAGTGTTATGCATAGTAAAATCTTTTTATATAAACAGAATACTTTTATAAAGTTATTCTATAAATAGAATATATTATATTTTATTATGCATAGTATTGCATAGTGCCTGCATAGTGCCTGCATAGTAAAATCTTTTTATATAAAACAGAATACTTTTATAAAGTTATCTGTTTTATTAGACAATAATTAGAATATATTATATTTTATTATGCATAGTGTTTGCATAGTGCCTGCATAGTATTTGTATAGTAAAATCTTTTATAAAGTTATTCATTTTATTAGATTATAAATAGAATATATATTATATTTTATTTAAAAGATTTTGCTTTAAATATGGACCGCCAGATTAAAGTAAATCAATCTGGACCGTTCATGAGTTAGTTACTATGCAGTCCATTTTTTTATAAATAGAAGCTCATTCATTCATTATTTCTTACGAATTCACTGAAACTCTAGAGAGATAAACTATAAAGAGAAAGAAGAAAAGTATTCTGCTACTTCACTACTCATATATCCAGTACTCTTCTTCTTAAGGTAGGGAATATTTTTTGTTGTACTCATAAGGGGTATTCTTTCTTTCTTATTCATGAAGAGAACTTACATTATTCCATTCTTTATTATTTTGTTGGAAAAACTCAGATATCACGGGATACCCTATACTTGGTGAAATTCTTACATTATTCCATTCTTTATTATTACATTTGGAATATCACATCTATGCGTTTTACGCGGGACTGATTCCGTCTTTATTATTATTACGTTGGAATATCTTGTATGCATGCGTTTTACGCCGGACACGGTTAAAATCTTTTTATTAATATTCATTGGAATAACCCGTCTATGTCAAATACCGCATGCATGGTGATTTTTGTTGTTATTCCATTCTTTATTATTACATTGGAACATCCCGTGCCGAGGTGTGATTTTTGCTCGAATTCTGGTTCCGTTAATTATTATTCTGTTGGACTAACCTGTCTATGCGAAGTACCACATGCATGGTGATTTCTTTTGTTATTCCATTCTTTATTATACTTAGTTAGTTAAAGTTTTGACTTCTATACTCCATGAAATTAGTGGAATATCCTTGATATTTGCGCTTCATCCAGTATCTTTTCATGAAAATATTCTTCTGAGCATTCTTGAATTTTATTCTACAAAGAAGTATCATGTTGACAATTTGGACGTTATTAGTTCCTGGATAAATTAATTCTTGAACTTGTTTTATTGAATTATTATGTCATTGTCATCATCCTCATGTTTATATTATGTTGAAAGTCTTTTGTGGCATGTAGTGCATAGATGGACTTGGTATGATTATGACCAGGGATTATTCGGTATAATCATGACCGTGATGTTACAAATAATGTGGAAAAAGTCCTCATTGGCCCGTGGTGCATTGATGGACAGTTTTTGGTATGATTATGGCTATGGATTCTCTTTGGTCGTAGTGCAAAGATGAATTGTTTTATGGCATGATCAGAACCGTTGATGAAAACATGATTATTCTTGGCCCGTAGTGCATGGATAATTGTGGGCGTGATACTAAAGAATATCCTTGGCCGTAGTGCAGGGGTGATTCGATGATGTGGATTATTTATTAAGTTGAGTCCCAGTGATAAAAGTGATGAAAAACCTTTAAAATCATAAAAGATAGTAGATTTTATTCTCTACTTGACTCTTCTAATGGATTGCTTGTTCCACTGCAGTTAAACTTGATAGTTATTATATTTTATCAGTTTAACACTGTTGAAGGCTAACGATAAATTATTCTGCATTATCTTAGTCATAATATTTCTTACTGGGCTAGTTGAGCTCACCCTTTCTTTCACTGTTCTCTTCAGGAAATGATAACGTAGCTGGGACTAGTCGGGGAACAGAGTGATGGTCCTAGATGGTGCATTAATAGTCCTCACTATTCTGTGAAATAGTGTGATAATAATTGTAATGAGGACTCTTTTTGAGTTTGTATACTCTCTAGTAGACAATATTTGTATTCAAACTCACAGTTTATGTTTTGTCGTATTGTACACGACGTTTGTATTATTAAGTTGTATTTGAATTCTGTACCATGTATCTGGTGACTCAAGATGGGTGATTTATACCTAATTTTGGGAACGTCATAAAGATCGTAGTGTGCAAAGATTTAAGAGAAATCGTAGTTATCTCGGCTGATAGCATCAGACCACACTACTACAAAACAGTAAATAGACAACGCTTAAATTGATTACAGATGTGGGCAACCCTCCTTAACAATTAAGGAATTGAGTTTTATTTTAATTAATTAAACTCCTTTAATTAATTAGGCTCCCAATCTTATTAGGAATAATTAATTAAAATCTTTTAATTAATTTACCTCCTAATCTTATTAGGAATATATAAAAGTACTTATATTAATTAATTCCCAAACTCCTTTAAGAATTAAATAATAATAATAGTAATAATAATAATAAGACTCCTCTTATTAATTTATATTTAATATTTCTAAAATATTAAATAATAAATATTAAGCTATTTAATTTATTCTATCACCATAGATTAAATTAAATATACTTAACTTATTATTACGATTATGCCATTAACTTCTTAAATAATTATTCTTCTTTTTATGGTGTGACCCTTTAGGTTCTCCATATTAAACCGGTTGTGAATAAATCAATTAGAACAAATCTAATCTTATTTAAATAAATAAATTAAACAATTAATTTATTTAAATAAATAATATTTATTCTACAATAGGGATAAGCCTCCCTAGCGATCAACGACTTTCCAGATAATATAGATTTCAACATTAATCATAAAAGAACCTTTGAGTAAATAGTTATCATACAATTCAATCCTTCTACCATACAACGTCCCAATTAAATATAAGACATGGAATTATTGTCAAGTCTTATTTTATTTAATTATATATATTTTGACTCTTAAATGCACAACTCCAAATCATGCAAATTAGAAACTCTTTTCTAATTTCATTCTGCCTTGGCCAAGGACTACTGGGTTGTCATTTATCGAATCACATAAGACATTTCTCTTTTTTTACTAGATGCGGTAGATTCTTTATTGATCATACATTATCTCCATGTACAACTTATTATACCCAAGCATATACCCTTTGATATACCCTAAGGGTCTTAAGGAATAAGTCAAAGTATAACTCATCATACACAAGATACTATGATGATCTCAAGTCCAAGGATCACTTGTACTACTATCACTATAGGAATTCCTATTGACAGACAAGTAATACTCCATTAGATATTCCTTAGCGAGCCACGTTCACTGAACTTATTCTCTAATAAGCACCTACATACTTGCTTTAGTGTCTCCACACAAATCATCCAATGAGCAAGCAACGTATGTACCAATCTATCCGGATTCACTAATCCCCAAATTAGTAATCCAATGACTGGGAACTATTTTAGTTTTAAGCTTTCTAAGAATTTAGATCTCATTAGAATGATCATCATCATTATTCTAAAAGCATTACTTAAAACTATGAGTTTATCACATATTATAAAACAGCATCATGTAGATAATTAAAAGCCTTTAATTAATTAATACTTTTTATTAATAAATAAATAAGATTGTTACAAAGTATATGCTTTATCATCAAACATGATTGGCTTGTGTGTATACTACTTTCAATCTCCCACTTGCACTAAAGCCAATCGTCATGGTATCGCATACCCTTCTTCTCTAAGTGACGATTATCCTGCTGTTGGATAAGCTTCAGTAAATGGATATGTAATGTTGTTCTTGAGAGTCCACTATCTCTATAGTGATTTCTCATCTTTCAATGATTCATATAATCAAATAAAAGTGCCACAACACATGTTTAGATTTAAGATGAGATTTAGGAACTATTCCTAGTTCTGTAATGAACTTTTAATCCAAACAATCAACTTGCAGCTTCATTTATAGCTATATACTTTGTCTTTATCACTAAACCAGTAACTATTTGCTGTTTGAAACCTTTTCAATTCACTGCACCACCGTTCAAGGTAACGCTTTACCTTAAAGTGGATTTTTTGTCGTCTTGGTCTGTCTGAAAAACTTGAGTCTGTTAAGCCCTCGAGTTTTAATTTAGACCCACCATGAATATGATCACATCCTTAGTGATGGTTAAGTACTTTAAGATGTTTTTCACTGACTCATAGTGAACTTCTCCAGAATATGACTGATCAACATCAGGTCTCGTATATTTCATTGCATACATGATAGTTACTCATGCGATATCTCTTTTAGGAGTCTATGGGGACTATTAAGAGAGATACACTCCAGGGCTCATCAACATGAGACATCCCATACAATTTTCCATGCTAAACGACTTTAGCATCAAATGAATATACGTCCCTTGGGTTAAGTTGAGCATCCTCTTAAATCTATCTATATAGATTTGCATCCCCAATTACGATACTCTTCCCAAATCATTCATGGAGGAATGTTTAGACAACTTTATCTTTACTGATTGTAGCATTGGTATGTTATTCCTTATCCATAGCATATCAACATATAATATTAGGAATGTCACGACGCTCCCACTGACCCTTTTGTACACACTAAAACTCTTACCTCATCGTATGTAACTCTGGATCATCATCTTCTATGATGTGTACCTCATCATCATCATCATCTATGATGAATCCATACCTCAAAGGTATCTTTGGTACTATTCTAGATTTACGATTCGGTTGTGGTACAATAAGTCTATCTATAAGTTCCTCTTATTTGACTTGTAGTGATTTATGGTTCTTAAACTCTTTAAGATCTATTATCCTCCCACTAGCTCCTTCAATGATAAACATCTTAATCTTAAAAGGCAGCGTGTTTCGTAACAAACACATTTTGCTAAGTAGGATTATAGAACATATACCCTAAACTTACTTTAGGATGTCCCACAAATCTGTACTTGTCAAATCTTGTCCCAAGCTTATCCTTTGAAACCTTTTCACATAAGTTGGACAACCCCTTATCTTAACATACTTAAGATTAGGAATCCTCCTTGTCCATAACTTTTATGGAGTCTTGGGGCCGAATTTTGAGGTTACCTTTTCCGTAGATATGCAGCCATTTCTAGGGCATGACCCCAGAAGGATACTTGAATGTCGGTAAAATCATTATGGACCGTACAATGTCCAACAAGGTATGATTTTTTCTTTCAGATACATCAATCAATTATTGCTTATCAGGAGGCGTCCATTGTGAGAAAACCATTTGAGATGATCTAGAAACTTATTGCGCAAGTATTTATTCCTTGATCTAATCAAAGAATCTTAATACTTTTCCAATTTGTTTCACTTCTGAATTGTTTGAACCTTTCAAATAATTCACACTTGTATTTCAGCAAATACATATATTCAACTCTTTGAATGATCATCTCCTTTTCTTTATACTAGTTTGTTCAATTCGCAAAATAATTTTTTACCTAAGTCAAGTATACAAAATCCATAAAGTAATATTTCAGTTCTATACAAAATATTATTATTATAAATAGAAAACAATTGTTCTTAATTATAATATCAAAGATTTCATTGTCCAACAATAAAATGGAAATAATGTTTCTAACGCGAGCTGGAATACAATAACAACTTATTGACTTAATAGATTTGTCCGTAGGCAATGCTAAACTATAAGTTTCTATAGCTAATGTGGCAACCTTTGCTTCATTTCCCACACATAGGATTACTTATATTTGTTTAGCTTTCTACTTCTGCTTGGTCCCTTCATAAATCTATATTTATGATAACCAAAGTCGGTATCCAATACCCATGTAGAACCTTGACTTAAAGAAAAAATTATTTCAAATCATGAACAAAATTGTATTTGTAACTGAAACTTCACTAAGCTTCTTCTGGTTAGCCTCTGCAAAATGATTCTTGTAGTTTCTTTCCAGTGTCCAGGCTTATTACAGTGGAAGCAAACTCCTTTGCTATCCGTATCAGTTTTGCTCTTATTATCCTTTGTTTTTGCCTTTCTATTTACCTTCTTTGAATCGTTCTTCTTTTCAGAAGATCATTTGGCCCCTACTAGTAAGACTTGGTCTTTCTTGGTTGGAAAGTGACTCTCAACATTTTTCAACATGTTAAGCAAATCAGCGAGGCTGATATCTAGCTTGGTCATATAAAAAATTCACAACAATTATGAAAGGAGTCCGGGAGTGAGTGTAAGATCAAATCTTGGCTCAACTCTCCATCCATGACAAAACCAGTTGTCCTAATTGATCAATCAAATTGATTATGTTAAGGACTTTTATCTGTACTGTAGTGTCATCGGTCATTCTAGATCGGAAGAGCTCCTTATATATCTGATATCTATCAGTCCTACTTTCCTCACCATCAACTACTTGATGTGCAGGAATATAGTAGGAGCATCCATAGTTTCATGCTGACGCTGAAGCTCGTTACTCATGGATGCTAGCATGATGCATTGAGCCAACTGTGCATCATCTTGTCACTTTCTAAAAGTAGCAATCTCTTCCTCAGAGGCACTGTCTGCAACCATTGCAGGGATAGGCGTACTAAGGACATAAGATAGCTTTTCAGCCGTGAGAACTATTCTCAATTTCCTTAACCAATCCGTTTAATTCGGCCTGGTTAATTTAGCATCTAATATGCTACGCAGTGATAGTAATTTTAGACATTGTAAAATTCTGTAAACAAATTTGTAATTAACAACATTTTAGTATACATTCTTTTATTAATTACCAAAATAAATTAGGTCTTATTTTAAATTTGTATCTCCCACTATTTTCTTCAAACTATATTACCCTCAATATATATAGTTCGACAATATCTAATTAAAGATATGCTAGTGAGAATAAGGATCCCATTTCAAATGTATATAGCCTTGTGGTGACACAACAAACTATATATAAATAAATAGGTAGACAACTCTTGTCAATTATATCAACTATGCAACTCCTTGTATTTTGCCTCTTAGATCATAATGGTCAAGCATGTGCACATCCGAACTAAAATGATTTAAGTTAAGTCCAACCTAGCACTCCATATATTCAAAAAAAAAAAATATTGTCCTTGTGGTGACACAACAAAATAATATTGTTCAATTTTCTTTATAAGCATCAAATGTGATAAAATTAACATCTCAAAGAATTAAGATAAGCCTTGTGGTGACACAACAAACTTATAATAATTAATTGATACTCTATTATTTTTATAATGCTAGAATGCGACGTTCGATATTCAAAATATCTTTGAACACTTAGGACTTAATATAAAAAATTTGAGGGGTTTGTTATTAATTTATCTCATCTTGTTTAGCGCGCATGCACATATATATATAAAATACGCGTCATATTAATAAACATGCAAAGCATGTTTGCATAATATATAATATATATATATAGTATAAGCATGGACATATAGAATACTATATTCTACCTGGATTGATTATGGACTTTTATTGTAGTTTGGTTCACTAGAGCCACCAAGTGAACCAAAAGGTCAAAACCTAGGGGTGCAAGAATTAATATTTAAATATAACTATTACATTTAAACACGGGCTCCATTACAAACGGGTCTTCAAGCACTCCTTGCTCCTTGATCTCTAATTCTTCAAAATTAATTCTAACTATTCCTATTACAAAACTATTTAAAATAAATAGAAACCTTGATCAGCAGTCAAGGGGAAGTACATAGGAGGGAGATAGAATTTACATTAAGAAAAATTAGAGAAGACGAGATACACATGTGACGCCCCCAAAATAGGTCCATTCCATCCAACCCATTCTGAGTCGCCAAATACATGGTACAGAAATAACTACAACTTTATTATTACAACATATAAACTGTGAGTTTAAATACAGATATTGCCATCTAGACAATATCCACACGCAAATAAATCCTCATCATAATTATTGATACATTATTTTACAAAAATGGTGAGGACTACTAAACAACTCTCTAAAACCATCATTCCATACCCCGACTCGTACTCGCTACATTCTCGCCTCCCGAGAAGAAAAATGGAACAAAAGGAAAAGAGTGAGCTCAACTAGCCCGATAAAAAGAATATTATGACTAAGATAATACTGAGAACAAATTATCGTTAGTCTTCAACAGGAAAAATCTAATAGAATACAATAGACAACAAGTTTTAAATCAATACTCGCAATGAAAATATTAATTCATAGAAGAGTTACGTAGAGGATGAAATCTATTAATATCTATGAATTTAACGGTCCATCATCAATATTTTTATCCCCGTAACATCAATCAATATATATCCGAATCATATATTCATCCTTGCAGACACTAAAAGCTAAGGACATTCACCGATTGGTCATGTTCATCTAAACACTGCTCATCTTTGCACTACGGGCCAAAGATATTCATCGAAATCATTCATCTTTGCACCTATGAGCCAAAGATATTCATCGAAATCATTCATCTTTGCACTACTGGCCAAAGATATTCAATAATATCATCATTTAAGACTGAGGATGATGAAAAATATATATATATTTTTAAAAGAAACGAATCCAGTGAAACAAAATGACAAGGATTAAGGATTCGTACTTCATTTTATCCACGTCCAAAAATACCTCAAAAATAATCATAGTTGTGTAAAATTCAAGAATGATCAAAACATGGATACAATCAAAGCTAGTATCCAGAATAGATATTTTGGACGAAAAGAAGAAATTTTATTTTTCGATGAATAGTGTCGTATTCGGGAATAGTGTCGTATACGTGAATAGTGCCAGATACGTGAGCGATAACTTTCAAACACCAAAAGATAGAAATTTCACAAAAAAACATCTTCACGCTTTGTGAATAGTACTCATGAATAGTAACTCATGAATAGTAACTCGTGAATAGTAACCCCGACATGAAAAAGTTCCAAATTTGATAAAAAGTTTTAACCAATATTTTGGCATAATGATATTGAAGAAATAATATCATTTTTAAAAATAATATCCCTTACCTCGAAAAAGATGATTTAGTTGAAACAGGATATAAAGGCTATGACTTGAACTTGCAATCAGTATAGCAATACTCAAAGTATACTCAAAATACTCACAAGAATACGCTCGATAATATAGAGAGAAAACTTGATTTTACGGTGTGATTTTCAATTCTAACCTAAGCACCTATTTATAGGAAAATGCTTAGAACACCAAAGCAAAAAATTTAATAAATTAATAATATATATATTAAGTTTTCTACGCCAACCTTCCTAGATCTGAATTCAACAACATGACACATTTATAACATGTGGAACACTCACCAAAAACGTTTTTATTATTTAAAATAATTAAAACTTCCAAAAATCAATTATTTTGAAACTCCGAAACTTCAATAATTCATAATAAATAGCCTTTTTGTCAGAAAATTCAAATCTCGCGAGTTTTTATAGAAAATTCAATTCTCTACAACTTTGCAGAAGAAAGTTTTTCCAAATTCCAAACAGAAATTGACCGAAATCCACAAATGGGCGATTTTACAAGCTATAATCAAATTTCAGTCAATAAATGGGGTCCACCGACATGTTTAACATGTTTTAAACATTTTTGGTAACAAAAATACTCCTCCTCCACATATACTCATATATCCCACATTCATCGTAAAAATACCATCGTTAATATATTATTAAAATAATATATTTAAATAAATTATTTTATCGAAAAAGATAAAATATTAATTTTCAACAATTGTCAATATAAATTTTTTTCCATCTATATCCACATAAAATCAATATTTTTCTCATCATATGAATCAATAATTAATTATTCACAAATAATATTACAGAATCACAATATTGACAACCGTGTAGTTCCAGGAAAGAGGGGCTTTCAATAAGAATTTCTCTCTTCTTGGTGGCAGCAATTAGGTGACCAAACCTCTCCTTAGATGAATTTTCTAGACATTGTCAATAATGTTATCTAATAATATTATTGAGATAATATGAATTATTGCTTCGATAATGAAAAATAATGTGTAATGACAATTATTGAAACAATGACAATATAAAATATCAACGCAAAGAATTATTGAATCAATAAAATAAAATCTTTGAGCAATAATTATTGTAACCATTATTGAGTAGTGCCTTCACGTAAGAGTCAATAATTGGTGCAATACCGCAGCTATCATCTTTCTGCAACAATGCGACATCGTTTTTTTTAACGGGTGAAGTATTCAACAGTAATAAACTTCTGGCGTTATTTTTAAACAACTTATATTTGTCGTTTTTTTTTTCCTCCAATCGCTTTCCGTTATGGGGCCCACACATGGTCTACCATTAAATACGAATATTCTCGACAAGCATTCTGAATATTCCACGACCAAACGAATATTCTCCAAACAATAATGAATATTTTATAACCACTTGCTTATTTTGTAAAATTTATGATTTTACCCATAACTATCCACATTAATCAAATCAACCCTTACTATTTCAAAATAATAAATAGAGGAAAATAAATTTCATTTATTAATAATTTGGGGTCTTACAACACAGACCTCATTTAATAAAACTCATACAATCCTGCATCCAACTAAAATAAAATTCAATCACATTGGTCAATAGTCCATAATCAATCCCATTTATTATCATACACATCACCATATGTATCAATAAATAACATTCATCTCATGAATAATAAATATTCAATATATATATTGATATGATTTAATGGGCAAATTTAGTTAGTATAAAATCTATTTTTGAATAAAAATAAACTCCTTTATTTTAATCCAAATTTAAATTAAAATAAACCTCTTTTATTATAATTTATCCAATTTTGAATAAAATAAACTATTTTATTTTAATCAAAATCTTTAATCAAAATAAACTCCTTTACTTTAATTAATTATGGAATCCAATTCCAAGTAAAAAAAACTCTTTCCTATTCACAAATAAACTCCTTTATTTTGAATAATACGAAATCTTATTTCATATCTAAATAAACCCCTTTATTTAAGAAAATACGGATTCTTTTTCCTTTTCACAAATAAATTCTTTTATTTTGAATAAGGGATAAATAACCTTTTGGTCACTGTACTGGGTCCGGTTTTCATTGTGGTTACCGAGTTTTTTTTTGTTACAATCGAATAACTGTACTCTCAAAAACTTATAAAATGGTCATTAGTTCGATGTCGAAAGTCAAAAAGCGAGATGGAAGTCTTAGTTAATGACGGAAGTCTTTGAGTTAAGCGATTTGACTCGTTTTTTCTTTGATGTGTATAAGGTTTTGTCATGTGTAAAAATAATTGTATCTTAATAATAATTTAAAAATAATAATAATAAAAATAATATTATTAAGAATAATAATAATAATAATAATAATAATAATATTAAGAATAATAATAATAATTTCAAAATAATAATAATAACAACAACAATAATAATTTTAATTAATAAAATAATAATAATTACAAAATAATAACAATAATTTTACAATATTAATAATAATAATTTTAAATAATAATATTAATAATAATTTTTACAAATGTATTTATATAAAATTAATGAATTTATATTATTTTTTAATAATAATAATTTTTAACTAATAATAATAATTACAAAATAATAACAATAATTTTACAATAATAATAATAATAATTTTTAAATAATAACAATAATTTTACGATATTAATAATAATTTTTACAAATGTATTTATATAAAATTAATGAATTTATATTATTTTTTAATAATAATAATTTTTAAATAATAATAATAATTACCAAATAATAACAATAATTTTACAATATTAATAATAATAATTTTCACAATATTAATTATTATTATTAAAAAATAATATAAATTCATTAATTTTATATAAATACATTTATAAAAATTATTATCAATATTATTATTTAAATGTTGATAGGTCTTGAATCTTTTGAATGTTGTATTTAGCATGACGAACTGCTGTGTGAAGCAAACAAACAAGTGACTGCCACTGATTCAAGCTTAGCGAATCTCCGACAAACATAATGCGCTTCCCTTTTATTCTCTGTATAAAATCTCTACCATTGTAAAATTATTATTATTAATATTGTAAAATTATTGTTATTATTTTGTAATTATTATTATTAAAAAATAATATAAATTCATTAATTTTATATAAATACATTTGTAAAAATTATTATTAATATCGTAAAATTATTATTATTATTTTGTAATTATTTAAAAATTATTATTATTAATATCGTAAAATTATTGTTATTAGTTTGTAATTATTATTACTATTTAAAATTATTATTATTAAAAATAATATAAATTCATTAATTTTATATAAATACATTTGTAAAAATTATTATTAATATTATTATTTAAAATTATTATTATTAATATTGTAAAATTATTGTTATTATTTTGTAATTATTATTATTTTTATTAATTAAAAATTATTATTGTTGTTGTTATTATTATTATTTTGAAATTATTATTATTATTTTGAAATTATTATTATTATTCTTAATATTATTATTATTATTCTTAATAATATTATTTTTATTATTATTAAGATATAATTTATTTTAACACATGACAAAACCATATACATATCAGCAAAAAAACGGAGTCAAATCGCCAACTCAGCACTTCCGTTCGCCAACTCAACACTTCCGTCCGTTTTTTGGACGGAAATCGAACGGAATAACCTGCTACTTTACTTCTGATTACTTCTGATTCACTTGAATCCAATGGAGAAATTTGATTTCAGGAGACTCCACTTTCCAAATTCCCTTGCCACATGATTAATGCAACGGAAAAATAAAAATAAAAACAGCTCACAAATTTTTATTTTTATTTTAAATTTTATACAATAAAATTGTGTCCAATTAAATTGTTCTAAACACATATCAATATACATATTAAATTAAAATAATTAATAATTCGCATAAAAGTTTGACTTTGATACCACTGTTAGGTTTGTAACATTCATGAACGCAATCAAATTGCACAAAATAAGCGGAAACATGGAAAATCAGAGTTTTAAAATTTTACAAACCATATACCTGGATCATCCTTTATGCACAATTATTAATTAAACGAAAAGATGAAAAAATAAAAATCATACCCTTGAAGATTGAGCTTCCTCAGATACAAGTTCACCTCCAAATCCTCCACCGGGTTTGGTTCATTCCTTTGATCAACGTTAGCCACCCAAGTGTTTGGCCTCTAGAGGTGATCCACCAAGGAAGAAGAAAAATTCAAGAAGATGGGTGTTTGGCAAAACCCTAGTTTTTCTATCTCTCATAGAAAATGACGTACTCTCCAACAATTGGAATCACGTCTGTTCTGAAAAAGTCAACAACAACTCTAACCCATAATAAGACTCCTCTTATTTATAGATGTGGGCAACCCTCCATAACAATTAAGGAATTGAGTTTTATTTTAATTAATTAAACTCCTTTAATTAATTGGGCTCCCAATCTTATTAGGAATAATTAATTAAAATCTTTTAATTAATTTACCTCCTAATCTTATTAGGAATATATGAGAGTACTTTTATTAATTAATTCTCAAACTCCTTTAGGAATTAAATTCTAATAATAGTAATAATAAGACTCCTCTTATTAATTTATATTTAATATTTCCAAAATATTAAATAATAAATATTAAGCTAGTTAATTTATTCTATCACCATAGATTAAATTAAATATACTTAACTTATTATTACGATTATGCCATTAACTTCTTAAATAATTATTCTTCCTTTTATGGTGTGACTCTTTAGGTTCTCCATATTAAATCGGTTGTGAATAAATCAATTAGAACAATTCTAATCTTATTTAAATAAATAAATTAAACTATTAATTTATTTAAATAAATAATATTTATTCTACAATAGGGATAAGCCTCCCTAGCGATCAACGACTTTCCAGATAATATAGATTTCAACATTAATCATAAAAGAACCTTTGAGTAAATAGTTACCGTATAATTCAATCCTTCCACCATACAATGTCCCAATTAAATATAAGACATGAAATTACTGTCAAGTCTTATTTTATTTAATTATATGTATTTCGACTCTTAAATGCACAACTCCAAATAATGCAAATTAGAAACTCTTTTCTAATTTCATTTTGCTTTGGCCAAGGACTACTGGGTTGTCATTTATCGAATCACATAGGACATTTCTCTTCTTTTACTAGAAGCGGTAGATTCATTATTGATCATACATTTTCTCCATGTACAACTTATTATACCCAAGCATACCCTTTGATATACCCTAAGGGTCTTAAGGAATAAGTCAAAGTATAACTCATCATACACAAGATACTATGATGATCTCAAGTCCAGGGATCACTTGTACTACTATCAGTACAGGAATTCCTATTGACATGCAAGTAATACTCCATTAGGTATTCCTTAGCGAGCTACGTTCAGTGAACTTATTCTCTAATAAGCACCTACATACTTGCTTTAGTGTCTCCGCACAAATGATCATGAGATCAATAATCCTCATCAAATGAGCAAGCTTCACTAATCTACAAATTAGTAATCCAACGATTGGAAAATATTTTAGCTTTAAGCTTTCTAAGAATTTAGATCTCATTAGAATGATCATCATCATTATTCTAAAAACATTACTTAAAACTATGAGTTTATCACATATTATAAAATAGCATCATGTAGATAATTAAAAGCCTTTAATTAATTAATACTTTTTATTAATAAATGAATAAGATTGTTACAAAGTATATGCTTTTATCATCAAACATGATTGACTTGTGTGCATACTACTTTTAGTCCATTCTTCTATAAATAGAAGCTCATTCTTTCATTATTATTTCTTACGAATTCACTGAAACTCTAGAGAGAGAAACTATAGAGAGAGTTCTTCTTCTATAATCTTGAGCGCATTTCTTTAGAGTTTAAGAAAGCTTTGAGCATAGTGCAAGTTTTCTTCGAGTATATCCTCGCCCTACTAGTTGGAGTACTCTTCTTTCAAAGGTAAGGGATATTATTTGTTGTACTCGTAAGGGGTATTATTTCTTTCGTATTCATGAAGAGAACTTCTGTTATTCCATTCTTTATCATTATGTTGGAATAACTTTGCCTATGGGCACCGCATACATGGTAAAATTCTTTCATTATTCCATTCTTTATTATTACATTGGAACATCCCGCCTGAATGCGTTTACGCGTGACTTTGTTAGATTATTTATTATTACATTGTAATATCGTTTAATGCGTTTATGCATGACTTGGTTCAATTATTTATTATTCTGTTGGAATATCCTGTCGGTGCGTTTACGCATGACCTAGTTCCGTTATTTATTATTCTGTTGGAATATCCAGTCGGTGCGGATTACGCATGAACTAGTTCCATTCTTTATTATTCTGTTGGAATAACCTGTCTGTGCGGTCTATCGCATGCATTGTGATTTCTTCTATTATTCCATTCTTTATTATTATGTTGGAATAACCTGTCTATATGGATTATCACATGCGTGGTGAATGATCCTTTGTATTCTTTCCTTATTAAATCATGGAAATGATTTGTCTAAGTGGATTACCGCATGGCGGACGAAAATCCATTTGCAGTTTCATATATTCTCTTATACTCAATTGGTTAAAGCTTTGACTTCTATACTCCATTAAATTAGTGGAATATCCTTGATATTTGCGCTTCATCCAGTATCTTTTCATTGAAATATTCTTCTGAGCATTCTTGAATTTTACTCCACAAAAAAGTATCATGTTGACAATTTGGACGTTATTGGTTCTTGGATAAATTAATTCTTGAACTTGTTTTATTGAATTATTATGTCATTGTCATCATCCTCATGTTTATATTATGTTGAAAGTCATCGGTGGCCTATAGTGCATAGATGGACTTGGTATGATTATGACCAAGGATTATTCAGTATAATCATGACCGTAATGTTACAAATGATATGGAAAAAGTCCTCATTGGCCCGTAGTGCATTGATGGACAGTTTTTGGTATGATTATGGCTATGGATTCTCTTCGGCCAAGGGTGCAAAGATGAATTGTTTTATGGCATAATCAGGACCGTTGATGAAAACATGATTATCTTTGGCCCGTAGTGCATAGATAATTCGTGGTCGTGATACTAAAGAATATCCTTGGCATGTAGTGTAGGGATGATTTGATGATGTGTATTATTTATTAAGCTGAGTCTCAGCGATAAAAGTGATGAAAAACCTTTTAAATCATAGAAGATAGTAGATTTTATTCTCTACTTGACTCTTCTAATGAATTATTTGTTCCACTGCAGTTAAACTTTATGTTTGTTATATTATATCAGTTTAACACTGTTGAAGGCTAACGATAATTTATTTTGCATTATCTTAGTCATAATATTTTTTACTGGGCTAGTTGAGCTCACCCTTTTGCTTTCATTGTTCTCTTTAGGAAATGAGAACGTAGCAGGGACTAGTCGGGGAACAGAGTGATGGTCCTAGATGGTGCATTAATAGTCCTCACTATTCTGTGAAATAGTGTGATAATAAATGTAATGAGGACGCCATTGAGTTTGTATATTATCTAGATGACAATATTTGTATTAAAACTTACAGCATATGTTTAGTCGTATTTTACATGGCTGTTGTATAATTAAGTTGTATTTGAATTTTGTACCATGTATTTGGCGACTCAAGATGGGTGATGTATACCGATTTTGGGGGTTTCACAACATAACTAAGAGTTTTAATAAGAATATTGTCATCTAGACAATATCCACACTCAATGGAATTCTCATTACATTTATTGTCACACTATTTAACAGAATAGTGAGGACTACTAATGCTATCATCCGACCGCTACACCCGCTCCCCGACTAGTCCTAGCTACGCTCTCATTTCCTCAAGAGAACAATGAAAGAAAGGGTGAGCTCAACTAGCCCAAAGAAGAAATATTATGACTAAGATAATGCGTAATAATTCATCGTTAGCCTTCAACAAAGTTGTTAAACCGATAAAAATATAACAACATCAAGTTTAACCGCAATGAACAAGCAATCCATTGTAAGAGTCAAGTAGAGAATAAAATCTACTATCTTTTATGATTTAAAAGGTTTTTCATCACTTTTACCATTGGACCGAGCTTAATAAATAATTCACATCATCGAATCACCCTCGCACTACTGCCAAGGATATTCTTAAGTATCACGACCACAAATTATTTATGCACTACTAGCCAAGGATATTCGTATTCATCAATGGTCATGATTATGCCAACAAATCATCCATCAATGCACTACGCACCAATGATAATTTTTTTACCACATCATTTGTAACATTACGGCCATGATTATACCGAATAATCCTCGGTCATAATCATACCAAGTCCATCTATGCACTATGTGCCACGAGATGACTTTCAACATATTATAAACATGAGGATGATGACAATTCAATAAAACAAGTTCAAGAATAATTTTAAAGATTTATAAGTTAATTTATCCCGAACTCAATAACGCCCAAATTGTCAACATGATATTGTTTTGTGGAGTAAAATTCAAGAATGCTCGAGAAGAAGATGTTCATGACAAGATACTGGATGAAGCACAAATATCAAGGATATTCCACTAATTTCATGGAGTATAGAAGTCAAAGCTTTAACCAACCGAGTATAAGAGAATATATGAAATCGCAAATGGATTTTCGCCCCGCCATTCTAAGAATCCACTTAGATGCATCATTTCCACAATTTAATAAGGAATGAATACAAAGGATCATTCACCATGCATGTGATAATCCACATAGACAAAGTTATTCCAATGTAATAATAAAGAATGGAATAATGTAAGAAATCACCATGCATGCGATAGACCGCATGCATAAAAGTTGTTCCAAATGTAATAATAAAGAATGGAACCAGTCATGCATAATCCGCATAAAAACAGATGTTCCAATGTAATAATAAAGAACGGAACTGTGTCATGCGTAAACCGCATGCATGTGATGTTCCAATGTAATAATAAAGGACGGATTCAAAGTCATGAAACGCACGCATGTGATGTTCCAATAGAATAATAAAGAATGGAATAATGTAAGAATTTCACCATGTATGCGGTAAGATGACAGACAAAGTTATTCCAACATAATTATAAAGAATGGAATAACAGAAGTTCTCTTCATGAAGATGAAAGAAATAATACCCCTTACGAGTACAACAAATAATATCCCTTACCGTAAAAGAAGAGTATTCTGACTGGTAGGGTGAGGATATTCTTGAAGAAAACATGCACTAATTTCTATGCTCAAAGCTTTCTTAAACTCTAAAGAAATACACTCAAGATTATAGAAGGAGAATTCTCTAAAATTCTGGTGTGATTTTCAACTCTAACTAAGCATTCTATTTATAGAAGAATGGAAAGGATATTATGATGCACTATGCATTAAAATATAATATATTCTATTTATAATCAAATAAAACAAAACTTTATAAAAAGTATTTTATTTTATATAAAATGTTTTTACTATGCAAACACTATGCATGCACTATGTAACACTATGCATAATAAAATATAGAATATTCTATTTATAGTCTAATAAAACAAATAACTTTATAAAAGTATTCTGTTTTATATAAAAAGATTTTACTATGCAAAACACTATGCATAATAGAATATAATATATGTGACGCCCCCAAAATAGGTATACATCACCCATCTTTGGTCGTCAGATACAAGGTACTGAATACAAATACAAACTTAATTATACAACCGTCGCGTAATATACGACAATACATAAACTGTGAGTTTGAATACAAATATTGTCTACTAGAGAGTATAAAAACTCAAAATGTGTCCTCATTATATTTATTATCACACTATTTCACAGAATAGTGAGGACTACTAATGCACCATCTAGGATCATCACTCTGTTCCCCGACTAGTCCCAACTACGTTCTCATTTCCTGAAGAGAATAGTGAAAGAAAGGGTGAGCTCAACTAGCCCAGTAAGAAATATTATGACTAAGATAATGCAGAATAAATTATCATTAGCCTTCAACGGTGTTAAACTGATAAAATATAATAAACATCAAGTTTAACTACAACGGAACAAGCAATCCATTAGAAGAGTCAAGTAGAGAATAAAATCTACTATCTTCTATGATTTAAAAGGTTTTTCATCACTTTTATCGCTGAGACTCAGCTTAAAAAATAAAATCGAATCATCCTCGCTTCCACGGCCAAGGATATTCATGTAATCATCAATGGTCATGACTATACCGAATAATCCTCGGTCATAATCATACCAACAATCACAACCATGAAACTACAGCCAATGAGGACTTTTACCACATCATTCGTCACATTACGGCCATGATTATACCGAATAATCCTCGGTCATAATCATACAAAGTCCATCTATGCACGTAAGCCAAAGATGACTTTCAACATAATATAAGCATGAGGATGATGACAATTCAATAAAATAAGTTCAAGAATAAATTTTAAAGATTTATAAGTTAATTTATCTTGAACTTAATAACGTCCAAATTGTCAACTTGATACTTCTTTGTGGAGTAAAATTCAAAAATGCTCAGAAGAATATTTCCATGAAAAGATACTGGATGAAGCACAAATATCAAGGATATTCCACTAATTTCATGGATTATAGAAGCCAAAGCTTTAACCAACTGAGTATAATAGAATGTATGAAACTGTAAATGGATTTTCGCCCACCATGCGGTAATCCACGTAGACAGATCATTTCCACAATTTAATAAGGAATGAATACACAGGATCATTCACCATGCATGTGGTTATCCACATAGACAGGTTATTCCAACAGAATAATAAAGAATGGAATAATAGAAGGATTCACCATGCAATGCGATAGATCGCAGACCGACAAAAGTTATTTCCAATGTAATAATAAATAATGGAACCAGTCCAACGTAAATGCACGTATACGATATTCTCGACAGAATAATAAATAATGGAACCAGTCCCACGTAAATGCACGTATATAATATTCTCGATGTAATAATAAATAATGGAACCAGTCCCGCATATAAACATTACGCATGTGATATATTCGGCTGTAATAATAAAGAAATGTAATATTAGAAGAATTTCACCATGTATGTGGTATTTCGCATAAACAGGTTATTCTAACAGAGTAATAAAAATGGAATAACAGAAGAATCACACCATATATGCGGTACTTCGCATATACAGGTTATTCCAACATAATAATAAAGAATGGAATAACAGAAGAATTTCACCATGTATGCGGTACTTCGCATAAACAGGTTATTCCAACATAATAATAATGAATGGAAAAACAAAAGTTCTCTTCATGAATACGAAAGAAATAATACCCCTTACGAGTACAACAAATAATATCCCCTACCTTAGAAAGAAGAGTATTGGATATAGAAGTAGTGAAGTAGCAGAACACTTTTCTTCTTTCTCTCTATAGTTTCTCTCTTTAGAGTTTTAGTGAATTCGTAAGAAATATTGAAGGAATGAGCTTCTATTTATAGGAGAATGGACTGAATAGTAACTAATTCATGAACGGTCCAGATTGATTTACTTTTAAATGGACGGTCCATATTGGTTTACTATTAAAACTTAAAGCAATTCATCCATAATGATTTACTATTAAAACTTTAAACCAAATGATCCATATTGATTTACTATTATAACTTTCCACCAGCGGTCCATATTGATTTACTATTATATCTTCAACCAACGGTTTGAAAAATTAGCACATCTCCTCATGGAATAATATTGTACCCAAAAATAATTTGGACCGAAAAGAAATATATCTTACGGGTGAATAGTACCCCGTGAATAGTAACTCGTGAATAGTAACTCATAAATAGTAACTCGTGAATAGTAACTCATAAATAGTAACTCATGAATAGTAACTCGTGAATAGTACTCTGACACGAAAATTGCCCCGAATACCTGATTGAACAATATAACCTCCAGACATCAATTATTATCGAAACAAATATCGATTTCCACTAATACAAATAATTCCAACACAATGGAACTATAAAATTCATCTTTAATCAACATGAACTTATTCATCATTAATATTATAATTCACAATATTTAATAACCAGGTCGTTCCCAGGAAAAAGGGGGCTTTCCGATAAGGATTTCTCCTTATTGGCGCGCAATTAGGTGACCAAACCTCTCCTTAACAGAACTTCTAGACATTGTCAATATTGCAAATAATAATATGAATAACTTTGCCATCTCAATTATTGATTTAATAATATAACATATTATGCAGATGATACTGTAACAATAATTGAATCAATAATATGAGAGATGATGCAGCAATTACTGTAGCAATAATTGAGTATAACTGAGTGACTTCTCACGTAAGCATCAATAATCAATACCGTGTGCTACTATGCAACTACACATATTACTGTACTTTTACTACTGGGTAGTTCAACAGTTTTAACGGTAACACCTCCGCCGTTATTTTTATAGAAAGATAATTTTGTCATTTTCTAACTACGACAATACTTCCGTTGTAGGGGTCCACTAATGATTGTGCCGTCGCATAATATTCCCTCGTTAAAACAAATATTCCCCACCAATCTTAATAATATTATATAACCACTTGCTTACTTTGCAAAATTTATAAATACTATCCACAACTATAACATTATATCAAATCCACACCATACTATTGAAAAATATATTTCGAGAAAATTATATATTTATTTATAAAATCTGGGGTCTCACAATCTCCCCTCCTTATGGAATTTCGCCCTCAAAATTTACGTACGTACCTGGTATGCTGAAGAGGTGAGGATACCTTGACTTCATTTCAGATTCTAACTCTTGAGGTATAATATTTGAGTGTCAAATATGATCCTTCTTATCCAAGATTATAAGACGTATCTCCTCATACGTTAAATCTTCTGCTATATCGTTTAGTTTTAATTTAATAATGTGGTTCGGGTCGTCCACATATTTACGTAACATCGATACGTAAAAAAAATGTTTTGAACACGCAACATACTTGGCAGTAAAATGAGTCTATAGGCCACACTTCCTACTTCATCGAGGATTTCAAATGGGCCAATTAAATTAAGGGTTGAGATTTCCTCTCTTCGTCGATTCTTGCTTCTAGAATAACGCCCTCTTGAACCTTCTTAATTCTTCACATTCATCAGCTCCGGGTGTGTAGCTTGAGCGGCTTTAACTTTATCGATTAAAGTCGATTCTACTCGTATATTTGTTATCTTCACGTGGGTCACTAGTGTCTTTAACTCTATCTTCATCAGTTATAAGTTATACGAAACGGGTTTTTATGTTAACAACATCACACTCGTAAACACATACGATCTTCTACTCAACGCATCAGCTACCACGTTCGCTTTTCCCATGATGATATTGAATGGTACAATCGTAATCTTCAACAGCTCGAGCCAACGTATTTGGCACATTACACGTTCGTTTTGGGTGAAGAAAATATTTGAGGGTTTTAGAAATGAGTTTTGTACTGGGGTTAATACAAAATTCGATTTCACGCTCTAGGGGTAGGCTAAGAAGTCTTCAAGAATACGTCAGGAAATTTATTAACAATAGAAATATCATTCAAAACTGTGACTCTCATCCAAGACTTGGATATCACGTCACATTGATACCTATCAACTTGTCATCGTCATTCACGACGTCGCCTCTGTAAAAGTCGGCTTGATTGCATTCCACACAAGGAAGTCACCAAATGAAAGGCTCGTGGCTCTTTACTTATGACTTGATATGACAATGATTGACTTTAGTGGTTTGGTTACTTGAATTCGCATAACAGGTTGGTTAGGAATATGAAAGCTAACAACCTTACGAAAAGCATGATGAGTAATTAACCAATCGATTCATAAAATCACATCAAAGACAAGTATTTTCAAAGAGATAAGATCGACAGGTAACGTGAAAGTGTCGATTTGAATCAACAAGATCTACAAACAGTGGAGGTAACGAAGGTTTCTACTATCGAAGGTTCAACCAATAAGTCAAAGTCTAATTTCCCTGAAGTCAAATTTAAACGTTGAGCGCAAACAAGAGAGATAAAAGAATGGGTAGAACCGGTATCTAATAAGGTATAGACTTTGTAAGAATTTATAATTAACTAACCCGTGCTAACTTCGTTCGGGTCACTCGCTTTTTGAGAAGTCACGAAAAACGCTATTCCTGAAACTGCCGACTTTTTTTTGTCCGTATCCGCCTTTGCTGCCACCGTCCCAGTTGGATTTGACTTTACTATACGACAAAATCGAGCTAAATGACCTTCTCTTCTTGAAATTTCCACTTCTATTATCTTGGCCATGATTAACACCGAAGTGGTTACCATTCTTGGCATGATAATTTCCCCCACGATGGTTATCATTGTTCCGATGGTCGTTGCCACCGGTATGATTATTATCGTTGTAACGCCCGAGAATTTTGAATTTTCAATGAATTAAATTTTTATTTGATTATGTGGATTAAATGAATTTAATTGAGTTATTATGTGAGTAAGATGTTCAAAGGTCATTCTATGACCTAGAATGTGTGGATGTGGTTAGTATTCTGGCTTTGTGCTAGAATGAATTGCTGTGAATTATCAAGATGAGAATGAAGATTTTCTGAGATTGTTTGCGTTAAAACACTATTCATCTGATGATGTTCGGAGCTAGGGTTTGAAATTCTGAGAAACGCGTAAAGTTAGAATATGACGATATTATGGAATATCCAATAATATTTCCGTTATGGCAAACGAAGTTTTTGCCTGCGGACTTAAAACCTAAGGGTTTGGAAAGAGGTTTTCGAAAAGGAAATGTAATGCGTATAGTCGTTTTGATTATTATACGTAAGGAATATGAGTATTATACTAGTATGTATACGAGTATGGTATGAAGAATAGTACGGTGTATAATACGATTATTATATGAGTATTATACAAAGAGAATACGTGAGTAATACGCGTAGAATACGAGTTGTATTATCAGAATATGAGTTAAGGATTTTATCCAATCCAATTGGACTTGGATTAATAAACAAACCCAATGAATTAAGTATACAAGCCCAAGTCAAGGCCCAATATTAGATTGATTAAAGCCCAATATTAATTAATGTCAAGCCCAATCCAAAAAGTAAACCGTGGATCGAACCAGTGGGTCAAGGGATGGGTAAAACCCATGGGGATGACCCATGGGCATGGTGGGCCGGCCACTTGATGGCCAAGCAAAGTGTCACTTGGTCACCAAGTATTTTGCTTGGTGACAAAGTTGTAAATAACTAAGGAGGTGCTAAATTGGACTATTTTGCCCCTCATTTGCTTTCCTATAAATATAAGGCTTATGTTGGCCATTTGGTGGTTTTACAAAGTTTGTCCAACATATTTGAGAGAGAGAAAAGAGCTAGAATCCTATAATCCTTCTACTTCCAAGCAAACCAATAGATGTTTATCAAGAACGTTAACTACTTCAAAGGCAAATTCCTATAAACCGTAATCTTCATCCTTTTCGATTTCTTTCTCATAGAAGAATTGTAGATGAGTGGAGAGCATTTATTGAGAAGGTATAAGAATGCCTATTAATGACCAAATCATGGATAGGTCTTGACCAAATAGAAATCGTAAGTGTTTACGGAAGTAGAAAATGTAGAAAGTCTTGAACGTGAACTTAGTTATAATTAAACGTTTTGGAAATCATTGTAGCTAAGGTATGTGCATCTTGATTTGGTTAGGATGTAGATATGAAGTCCATGGAGTAATCCATGTGATTTGGCTTAGAGAACATTAGTAACGAAGTTATGGCGAATTGTACGAAAATAGACGTTAAACGTCGAAAACGTATAAAGTCCGGATTAAGGGTCAAAAGTTGCTGTGTGACTTGAAAACGTCGGTTTCTAATGTCAACATGTGAGATAAGGTAATTAAGAGTCGTTGGCGAAAGAATCATTGTATTCTGACTTATAACGAAGAAAACGAGTATTGAACGGACGAAAACATTAAACGAATGCTTAAAAATGAACTTAAAGGTGAATTCTGAGTTAACGGATTCAAAAAGGTGAAATTCTTATACGAACACGTAAAGGATGTAATTTGTGACTTATAGGAATTCGAATGGGTCAATTCGGATGTAAAACGAACAAATTATGAAGTCGGGAGTTTCGTTAAGAAACCAAATCTGTTTTGGCCAACTGGTGCACAGACTCAGCGCCACAGCGCCAAAACTAGTGTAAAATGGTGGCGCAAATCTGCTAGACTCTATCGACATTGGATGCCAAGTCGCATGTACTTGACAAAGGGGAAAAAGTTGACAAAGTTAGGTTTAGTTCCATTTTAAATGTAGACATAAAGTAAGATGTTAAATGTACTTAAAGTACATAATGAGACTTACTTTAAAACACTTGTAAGATGTTAATATAAGAAGAAAGGGTAAGGTTTAATGGAAATTAAACGAAGAACACAAATACGTAATGAGTAAATCGTGAACGACATTCAACGTTGGTAATTAACCATTTATGATCGAATGTCGGTTAAGGATGAAAGCACGTTAATGAAACGTAACGAAGTATAAAGAGTTGAATCGACTTTAATAATGAAGTTAATTCAAATAAACCATAGAAGAGGAATAAGTTGGTTAAAACCGTAAAGTTAGTTTGTTTAATAACTAATTACAGTGTGCTATGTGAATGTATCATGTAGATCCTGTAAAGACTGAGAATAGTTGAATTATAAATTCAAAGACCCTTGAAGGCAAGTCTTTCTTGACCCTTGTCTAACCTTCGTGTTAGTCAAGTTTTTACGTGATGCATGTTATATGATGCATGAATGATAAATAGAAAAGAGTCGATGCCTGTTTTATTAGGGCTAGACAAGTATTGAAGAGTTGATTGATTTGTTTTCAAGTCTGTTGATATAGAACTGTTAACGCTATCCTATGCCAAGTATTTGGTACGGATGAGAAGGTAAGTTTGTCTATGTACAAACAAAAGTATTTTCATCGATTATTCGATGGGCACGCGAGGTTGCCAAATGTTGAACGTAAATACATTTAACGTAAGAGTGTTGATCAACATAGAGTACAATAGGCTGATCACCTAGAAGTGCTCATAAGTAAAGACGGGTGGATGGCATTAGTGCCAGATATCCTTTTCAAGTATGAAAATGAAAAGAGTATGTTCATGGTCTATTGACCGGTTCATCATTCCTAAGCTATTAATTATGCTCTGGAATTGCTGTGTGAGAAGTATTAGTTAAATGTTTCATAAAGCTTCATAGATAATTGCTCGGATATAGAATTAAAGCATGTATTTGTTGGGGGTGATATTCATATGATTCGTTGTTAAGACTTGCTGAGCTAGTTATGCTCATTCTTGCTTGAACCATATGTTTTAGCTTAAAGTTTAAATCTAACCGAGAGTTCTAAGAGAGATAAAGGCAAGGCTAAGATGGATAATTAATCGTCTTGTAATAGACTAGTATATTTGTATGTAATATACTTATGAAGAACAATGAATGTATTCGGATATGAACCTGGGAAAGGATTTATTACAGATGTAATACAAAGATAGTAATTACACTCATTTTGTTGTTATCTCAATGGAATGATTGTATGGATTGTAGTATCGTGGAGCACCATCTGTCGGGTTGGAAGATACCCGGATTTGGGGGCGTCACAGGTTGGTATCAGAGCATTAGGTTATAAAACTTAAGGGGGGGAAGAATCTTAGGTTAATAACCTCGTAGGAAAGGAAGAGTCCGAAAAAAGCTAACTCGAGTCAAATGAGTTAATAAGGTATTGAGAAAACTCAGTACCAAAAGATTTAAAAGATTGAAAGTTACCCTTTAATAGATTAAATGTGATTTGTGTTTGTATTATTGTGTATTATGTACTAATCAAATTGTTATGTTTTATTGTAGATGTCGGTTGATAGCTTAATGTATAGGGATATACATGTAATCAGCGAGGAGTCCATGAACGAGAGTTGAGACAAGACTGTGCTACATAGCGTATATATACCCGTAGTGATTCTAGAGAGTCGAGCCCGAGGAATATTACCGGAGGAGGACTATTCGAGGAGACCATGGGGATATCATCATATTTGAATATGATGATTGATGTGGAGGATGACATGGAGGTAACATCGATTATCACGGTGATGCCTCGCCTAGAGTCTACACCCACCGAGACTATGAGGGCAATGTACCTCTCAAGTGCTTTTAGTAGAACGCGTAATCGCACAATATGGTGCAACACCAGAAGGAAGAGATCAGTGATCTCTATGGGGCGAAAGAGTCTGCAGAGTCAGACTATGAGATAGAGCACGATGAGAAAGTGCTCATGACTGACAAGGCCCAGGACTATAAGAACGAGGTCATAGAACTTCGCAAGAAACTGGTTGAAAAAGACCAGAAGATAACATGAATGTCATATGGGGCGGAAGCGGTTACATGGGAACAGTTTAAGAAGGTATTCTTCGAGAACTATTTCCTTACTAGCATGTAAGGAAGAATGGAGATTAAGTTCTTAGAACTTAAGCAGGGGGACATGACTGTTCCCCAATATGCGGCCAAATTCAATGAATTGGCAGGTTCGCTCCACACCAAGTGGACACGGAGGAGAGAAAGGCTCGTAGGTTTGAGCAGGGCCTAAAACCCTGGCTCTATAGTAGGATATCGGTTTTTCAGAGTGCTTCCTACGGGACCATTCTGGAAAAGGCAATAATAGCAGAGGGTGGTAGCGAGGCGTTGTCCCAATACCACAAAGATAGGAAGAATAAGAGTAAGGGAGAGGGAGGAAATAAGGTAGAGGTTGACAGTGGAAGTGGCAATATGCCTAAGAGGAAGAATTTTAACCCTAGGAATACTGGGGCAAAACAAGGGGATCCTAAACGGAGGATGGAGGCATGTAAGACATGCGGTAAGACTCATCTGGGAGTCTGCCTGAAGGGGAAGACCGATTGTTATAACTGTGGGCAGGAGGGTCATATATCTCCCAACTATCCTAATCCTAAGAAAAGCCGAGGATGTTTTGTGTGTGGGTCGGTAAACCACATGGTAAGAAATTGCCCAAAGAAAGGGGCAGAGGGTAGTAAGGGTTCTGGTAGTGGTAATTTAGTCATTAGTGGACCAACACCATCAGTGGGTAGACCCTCAGCCCGAACGTTTAATATGACAGTCCAAGATGCGGTTGCATCAACGGATGTAGTAGCAGATATCATTCCAGTCAACGAAATAAATGCTTACGTGTTATTTGACTCGGGTGCTACTTGTTCTTTTATAGCATGTGGATTTGCTCAGCAATTGGGATTAAATCCTAAAAAGTTAGAAATACCTTTAGACGTTAAGGTAGCAAACGAGGAGATAATTCTCATTGAACACATTCATAGGAATTGTTTCGTAGATATCAGGGGTAATAGATTATCGGTAGATCTTTTACCGATAAGGTTAAGAGAATTTGATGTAATTCTCGGTATGGATTGGTTAATTAACCATAAAGCAATAATAGATTGTCATAGAAAGAGTGTGAACCTAAGGCTTCCTAAGAAACCTGGGGTGGTGTTTTATGGAAATAAATCACCGGGACGTTTTTGTTGTCTAACCATGACACAAGCTAGGAAGATGTTGTAGAAGGGGTGTAAGGGTTATCTGTGTCATGTGGTGGATACCCAAAGAGTGGGAACATCATTGGAATAGATAGCGGTGGTACAAGAATTCGTAGATGTATTTCCGGAGGAGTTACCTGGTATTCCGCCGGATAGGGATGTAGAGTTTGTGATTGATTTGTTGCTGTGCACTAAGATCGGTTTCAAAGGCACCATATAGGATGGTGCCAGTTGAGATGAAGGAGTTAATGGTTCAGTTACAGGAACTATTAGATAGAAAGTTCATTCAACCAAGTGTGTCACCATGGGGAGCACCAGTGTTGTTTGTAAAAAAATATCAAGAGTTGAACAAGTTAACGATTAAGAATAAATACCCGTTGCCCAGGATCGATGATCTAATTGATCAGTTAAAAGGGGCAAAGTATTTTTCTAAAATAGATTTGTGCACGAGGTATCATCTGTGAGACCCCAGATTTTATGAATAAAGATTTAATTTTCTCGAAATATATATTATTTAATATTATGGTGTGGATTTGAGATAATGTTATAGTTGTGGGTATTATTTATAAATTTTGAAAAGTATGCAAGTTATTGTATAATATTCGATTGGTTGGGAAATATTCTTTTTGTCGGAGAATATCCGTACTACGGTACAATCATTGGTGGACCCCACAACGGAATTATTGTCGGATTGAGAAAATGACAAAAATATTTTATGAAAATAATGGCGGAAGTTTTACCGTTAACTGTTGAAACACCCGGTGTTAAAAGTACAAAGAATACGCTGTGGTTGCATAGTAGTATTACCAGATTGATTATTGATGCTTAAGTGATAAGTCACTCAGTTTTGTTTTATTGGTATTATTAATGTAATAAAACAAAATACTTTTATAAAGTTATTCTATAAATAGAATATATTATATTCTATTATGCATAGTGTTGTATAGTGTCTACATAGTATTTTGCATAGTAAAATCTTTTTATATAAAACAAAATACTTTTATAAAGTTATTCTATAAATAGAATATATTATATTTTATTATGCATAGTGTTGCATAGTGCCTGCATAGTGCCTACATAGTGTTTTGCATAGTAAAATCTTTTTATATAAAACATAATACTTTTATAAAGTTATCTGTTTTATTAGACAATAATTAGAATATATTATATTTTTATTATGCATAGTGTTTGCATAGTGCCTGCATAGTGTTTGTATAGTAAAATCTTTTATAAAGTTATTCATTTTATTAGATTATAAATAGAATATATTATATTTTATTTAAAAGATTTTGCTTTAAATATGGACCGCTAGATTAAAGTAAATCAATCTGGACCGTTCATGAGTTAGTTAGTATGCAGTCCATTTCTCTATAAATAAAAGCTTATTCCTTCATTATTTCTTACGAATTCACTGAAACTCTAGAGAGATAAACTATAGAGAGAAAGAAGAAAAGTATTCTGCTACTTCATTACTCATATATCCAGTACTCTTCTTCTTAAGGTAGGGAATATTATTTGTTGTACTCGTAAGGGGTACTTTTTTTTCTTATTTATGAAGAGAACTTCGTTATTCCATTCTTTGTTATTTCGTTGAATAACTTTGATATGCTGCTACCCTATACTTGGTGAAATTCTTCCGTTATTCCATTCTTTATTATTATGTTGAATAACTCGTCTATGCAAAGTAATCGCATACATGGTGAAATTCTTCTAATATTCCATTCTTTATTATTCTCGTTAGAATATCCCGTCTGCAGGCTGCTTTACGTTTGGGACCGGTTCCGTTATTTATTATTCGTTGGAATATCCTGCTCATGCATTTTCACATGGGACCGGTTCCGCCTCTTTATTAGTATTCTGTTGAATAACTCGTCTCATGCAAGCACCGCATGCATGGTGATTTCTATTGTTATTCCATTCTTTATTATCCTCGTTGGAACATCCCGTCAAGATTGTGATTTTCACCGACCGGTTCTGTTAATTATTATTCTGTTGGAATAACCTGTCTATGCCAAGTACCGCATGCATGATGATTTCTTTTGTTATTACATTCTTTATTATACTAAGTTAGTTAAAGTTTTGACTTCTATACTCCATGAAATTAGTGGAATATCCTTGATATTTGCGCTTCATCCAGTATCTTTTCATGGAAATATTCTTCTGAGCATTCTTGAATTTTACTCTACAAAGCAGTATCATGTTGACAATTTGGACGTTATCGGCCCTAGATAAATTAATTCTTGAACTTGTTTTATTGAATTCTTATATCATTGTCATCATCCTCATGTTTATTTTTTTGAAAGTCATATGTGGCCTGTAGTGCATAGATGGACTTGGTATGATTATGACTAGGGATTATTCGGTATAATCATAACCGTAATGTTACAAATGATGTAAAAAAAAGTCCTCATTGGCCCGTAGTGCATTGATGGACAGTTTTTGGTATGATTATGGCTATGGATTCTCTTTGGTCGTAGTGCAAAGATGAATTGTTTTATGGCATGATTTTGGACAGTTTTTTGGTATGATTATCTTTAGCCGTAGTGCATGGATAATTCGTGGTCGTGATACTAAAGAATATCCTTGGCCTGTAGTGCAGGGATGATTTGATGATGTGGATTATTTATAAAGCTGAGTCTAAGCGATAAAAGTGATGAAAAACTTTTTAAATCATAGAAGATAGTAGATTTTATTCCCTACTTGACTCTTCTAATGGATTGCTTGTTCCGCTGCAGTTAAACTAGACAGTTATTATATTTTATCAGTTTAACACTGTTGAAGGCTAAAAATAAATTATTCTGTATTATCTTAGTCATAATATTTCTTACTGGGCTAGTTGAGCTTACCCTTTCTTTCACTGTTCTCTTCAGGAAATGAGAACGTAGCTGGGACTAGTTGGAGAACAGAGTGATGATCCTAGATGTTTGCATTTGTAGTCCTCACTATTCTGTGATGAGGACTCCTTTTGAGTTTGTATACTCTCTAATAGACAATATTTGTATTCAAACTCACAGTTTATGTTTTGTCGTATTGTACACGACAGTTGTATTATTAAGTTGTATTTAAATTATGTACCATGTATCTGGCGACTCAAGATGGGTGATGTATACCTAATTTTAAAAGCGCCATGCGGTTAGTATCAAAGCTTAGGATATGATCCCTGACTGAGATGTGAGACAAGAACTAGGAGGGGAGAGATGAGGAATTCCTTCGCTAGTATGACCTACCAAAGTTTATTTGGTATTTAATTGGTCGGTCATAGTATAGGGATAATATGTGATATGTTAATTAACCCTTGTTTTGTGACAGTGTTTGAAAATGGCATATGAAAATGTTGAGAATAGCAATGAAGCACATGAGATCATTGAGTTAGCTCAACCAAAAGGTAACAAACAACAACATGATAATAATCATGCCGGTGGCAACGGTCATCGGAACAATGATAACCATCGTGGGGGAAATTATCATGCCAAGAATGGTAACCACTTCGGTGGTAATCATGGCCAAGATAATAGAAGTGGAAATTTCAAGAAGAGAAGGTCATTTAGCTCGATTTTGTCAGATAGTGAAGTCAAGTCCAAATTTGGACGGTGGTACCAAAGGCGGATACGAGAGAAAACAAAGTCGGTGGTTTTAGAAAGAAGCGTTTTTCGTGACTTTTCAAAAAAGTAAGTAAAACCGAACGGTTAGCACACAGGTTAGTTAATTATAAATTCTTTGAAGTCTATACCTTATTAGATACCGGGTTCTACCCATTTTTATCTCTCTTGCTTGCGCTCAACGTTTAAATTTGACTTCGGAGAAATTAGACTTTAACTTATTGGTTGAAACTTCGTTAGGAGAAACCTTCGTTACCTCCACTATTTATAAATCTTGTTCAAATCAACACTTTCACGTTACCTGTCAATCTTATCTATTTGAAAATACTTGCCTTTGATGCGATTTTAGGAATCGATTGGCTAACTACTCATCATTCTTTTCGTAAGGTTGTTAGCTTTCATATTCCTAACAAACCTGTTATGCGAATTCAAGCAACCAAACCACTAAAGTCAATCATTGTCATATCAAGCCATAAGTAAAGAGCCCCGGTCCTTTCGTTGTTGACCTCCTTGAGTGGAATGCACCGAAGCCAGACTTTCTGTAGGCGACGTCTTGAATGACGATGGCAAGTTGATAGGTATCAATGTGACGTACTATCCAAGTCTTTGATGAGGGTCACAGCTTTGAATGATATTTCTATTGTTAATAAATTTCCTGACGTATTCTTGAAGTCTTCTTAGCCTACCCCTAAAGCGTGAAATCGAATTTTGCATTGACCCCAGTACAAAACCCATTTCTTACACCCTCAAGTATTTCTTCACCCAAAATGAACGTAACATGCGCCATAGACGTTGGCTTGAGCTGTTGAAGATTACGATCGTACCATTCAATACCATCGCGGGAAAGCGAACGTGGTAGCTGACGCGTTGAGTAGAAGATCGTATGCGTTTATGAGTGCGATGTTGTTAACACAAAGGCCCATTTCGTACGACTTACAAATTATGAAGATAGAGATAAAGACTCTAGGAACCCAAGTGAAGATAAAGAATATACGAGTAGAATCAACTTTAATCGATAAAGTTAAAGTCGCTCAAGCTACACACCCGGAGCTGATGAATGTGAAGAAGAAGGTTCAAAAGGGCATTATTCTAGAAGCAAGAATCGACGAAGAGAGGAAATCTTAACCCTCGATTTAATTGGCCCATTTGAAATCCTCGATGAAGTAGGAACTGTGGCCTATAGACTCGTTTTACCGCCAAGTATGTTGTGTGTTCAGAATATTTTTTTTACGTATCGATGTTACGTAAATATGTGGATGACCCGAACCACATTAGTAAATTAGAACTAAACGATATAGCAGAAGATTAACGTATGAGAAGATACGTGTTAAAATCTTGGATAAGAAGGATCATATTCAACACTCAAAGGTTATACCTCAAGAGTTAGAATTTGAAATGAAGTCGAGGTATCCTCACCTCTTTGACATACCACTAAATCGCGACGTAAATTTCGAGGGCGAAATTCCATAAGGAGGGAGATTGTGAGACCCCAGATTTTATGAATAAAGATTTAATTTTCTCGAAATATTTTTTTTTTAATATTATGGTGTGAATTTGAGATAGTGTTATAGTTGTGGATAGTATTTATAAATTTTAAAAAGTATGCAAGTTGTTGTATAATATTCGATTGGTTGGGGAATATTATTTTTTTGTCGGAGAATATCCGTGCATTGACAAGCACAATAATTGGTTGATTTACAACGGAATTATTGTCGATTGAGAAAATGACAAAATATTTTATGAAAATAATATGAAGTTTTACCGTTAGCTGTTGAAACACCCGGTGTTAAAAAGTACAAGAATGTCTGGCGTGGTTGCATATAGTAGCATACACGGTATTGATTATTGATGCTTACGTGATAAGTCACTCGCTTTTGTTTTATTGGTATTATTAATGTAATAAAATGTAATAATTTTATAAAGTTATTCTATAAATAGAATATATTATATTCTATTATGCATAGTGTCAGTATAGTGTCTACATAGTGTTTTTTGCATAGTAAAATCTTTTTTATATAAAACAAAATACTTTTATAAAGTTATTCTATAAATAGAATATATTATATTTTATTATGCATAGTGTTGCATAGTTCCTGCATAGTATTTTGCATAGTAAAATCTTTTTATATGAAACAGAATACTTTTATAAAGTTATCAGTTTTATTAGACAATAATTAGAATATATTATTTTTTATTATGCATAGTGTTTGTATAGTGCCTGCATAGTGTTTGTATAGTAAAATCTTTTATAAAGTTATTCATTTTATTAGATTATAAATATAATATATTATATTTTATTTAAAAGATTTTGCTTTAAATATGGACCGTCAGATTAAAGTAAATCAATCTAGACCGTTCATGAGTTAGTTACTATGCAGTCCATTTTTCTATAAATAGAAGCTCATTCCTTCATTATTTTTACTTAATTTCATTGAAACTCTAGAGAGATAAACTATAGTGAGAAAGAAAAAAGTATTCTGCTACTTCACTACTCATATATCCAGTACTCTTCTTCTTAAGGTAGGGAATATTATTTGTTGTACTCGTAAGGGGTACTCTTTCTTTCTTATTTATGAAGAGAACTTCATTATTCCATTCTTTATTATTCGTTGAATAACTTGTATAATGAGCTACCCTATACTTGGTGAAATTCTTCTGTTATTCCATTCTTTATTATTATGTTGGAATAACCTGTCTATGCAAAGTACTGCATACATGGTGAAATTCTTCAAGTATTCCATTCTTTATTATTCTGTTGGAATATCCCGTTCATGCATGCGTTTTACGCCGGACCTGGTTAAAATCTTTATTAGTATTACATTGGAATAACCCGTCATCTGCGCGGTACCGTATGCATGGTGATTTCTATTGTTATTCCATTCTTTATTATTATTCATTGGAACATCCCGTCGATTGTGATTTTACACCGACCGGTTCCGTTAATTATTATTCATTGCTGAATAACTTTGTCTATGCAAAGTACCGCATGCATGGTGATTTCTTTTGTTATTCCATTCTTTATTATACTAAGTTAGTTAAAGTTTTGACTTCTATACTCCATGAAATTAGTGGAATATCCTTGATATTTACGTTTCATCCAGTATCTTTTCATGAAAATATTCTTCTGAGCATTCTTGAATTTTACTCTACAAAGCAATATCATGTTGACAATTTGGACGTTATCAGTTCCTAGATAAATTAATTCTTAAACTTGTTTTATTGAATTCTTATATCATTATCATCATCCTTATGTTTATTTTTTTGAAAGTCATCTCGTGGCTGTAGCAAGAGATGGACTTGGTATGATTATGACTGAGGATTATTCGGATAATCATAATCGTAATGTTACAAATGATGTGAAAAAAAGTCCTCATTGGCCCGTAGTGCATATCACGATGCTTTTTGGTATGATTATGGCTATGGATTCTCTTTGGTCAGAAAGTGCAAAGATGAATTATTTTATGGCATGATCGGGACCGAATTGATGAAAACATGATTATCTTTAGTCGTAGTGCATGGATAATTCGTGGTCGTGATACTAAAGAATATCCTTGGCACGTAGTGCATGGATGATTTGATGATGTTGATTATTTATTGTCGTGAGTCTCACGATAAAAGTGATGAAAACCTTTTAAATCATAGAAGATAGTAGATTTTATTCCCTACTTGACTCTTCTAATGGATTGCTTGTTCACCGTAGATTAAACTTGATAGTTATTATATTTTATCGTTTAATCGTTGAAGGCTAACGATAAATTATTCTGCATTATCTTAGTCATAATATTTCTTACTGGGCTAGTTGAGCTCACCCTTTCTTTCACTATTCTCTTCAGGAAATGAGAACGTAGCTGGGACTAGTTGGGGAACAGAGTGATGATCCTAGATGTTTGCATTAGTAGTCCTCACTATTCTGTGAAATAGTGTGATAATAATTGTAATGAGGACTCCTTTTGAGTTTGTATACTCTCTAGTAGACAATATTTGTATTCAAACTCATAGTTTATGTTTTGTCGTGATGCATACCAGCGTTGTATTATTAAGTTGTATTTGAATTCGCACCATGAATCAAGCGACTCAAGATGGGTGATGTATACCTAATTTTGGGGCGCCACATCATCAATCGAAAGTGAGGAAGGAAGATATGCCTAAGATTTATGCTCGTAACTCGTTATGGGCATTACGAAGTTTTTGGTTATGTCGTTTGGGTTGACGAATAACGCTACAAAGCGCTCATGGATATGATGAATAGAGTGTTCAAATAGTATTTGGACCGATTAAATCGTAGTGTTCATTGATGATATTCTAGTCTATTCCAAGACGCTTGTAAGATTATGTTGAGCATCTAAGAATAGTGTTGGAAACACTACGAGGGAGAAGTTGTATGTGAAATTCACGAAGTGTGAATTTTGGCTCGAATGAGTGCAGTTCTAGGACAGGTTATAGACAAAAATGGCATATCCAGTAGATCCAAATGAAGGTGGAAGCGGTGAATGAGTGGGAGCAACCAAAATGCCATCCCGGTTAGGAGTTTTACGGGGTTAACGGATACTATAGAAGGTTCATTCGGACTTTTCTAAATTAGCTACTCCGTTGACGACAAACTGAGCAAGGAAGTCGGTGAAGTATGAGTGGACAGAAAAGTGTGAGCGTAGTTTTCAAGAACTAAAAAGGAGGTTGAGTGAGGCACCTGTATTATCTTTACCAGATGATACAGGAATTTTGTAGTTTATAGCGATGCTTCAGATAGAGGACTAGGTTCGTGCTTATGCAAAGATGGCAAGGTCATCACAGATGCGTTACGCCGATTAAAGGATTATGAGAAGGTCTACCCTACTCATGACCTAGAACTGGCAGCTGTAGTGTTTGCATTAAAAATATGGAGACATTATTTATACGGGGAGAAGTGTGAGATATATACGGACCATAAAAGTCTGAAATATATCTTCACACAGAAGTAGTTGAACATGAGGCAGAGAAGGTGGTTAGAATTGATAAAAGATTATGACTGTGATATGTGACGCCCCCAAAATTAGGTATACATCACCCATCTTGAGTCGCCAGATACATGGTACAGAATTCAAATACAACTTGATAATACAACTGTCGTGTACAATACGACAAAACATAAACTGTGAGTTTGAATACAAATATTGTCTACTAGATAGTTTACAAACTCAAAAGGAGTCCTTATTACAATTATTATCACACTATTTCACAGAATAGTGAGAACTACTAATGCACCATCTAGGACCATCACTCCGCTTTCCGACTCGTCTCAAATTTATATTCCCATTTTCAAGAGAATAAAGTGAAAGAAAGGGTGAGCTCAACCAGCCTAATAAGTAATATTATGACTAAGATAATGCGTAATAAATTATCATTAGTTTTTAAACAAATGTTAAACCGATACAATATAACAATCATCAAGTTTAACTGCATACAATGGAACAAGCAATCCATTAAAAGAGTCAAGTAGAGAATAAAATCTACTATCTTTTATGATTTAAAAGGTTTTCATCACTTTTATCATTTCGTGACTCAAATTTTAATAAAAAATCCACATCATTGAATCACCCCCCGCACTACTACCAATGATATTCTTTAGTATCACGCACCATTAATTATCCATGCACTACGTACAAGAATATTTGTGTATTCAATAATGGTCATGATCATGCCAACAACTATCCATCAATGCACTACGGGCCAATGTGGACTTTTTCCACATCATTTGTAACATTACGGCCATGATTACATCGAATAATCCCGGTCATAATCATACCAAGTCCATCTATGCACCATGAGCCATGTAGATGACTTTCAAAAATATAAATATGAGGATGATGACAATGATATAAGAATTCAATAAAACAAGTTCAAGAATTAATTTGTCCAAGAACCAATAACGTCCAAATTGTCAACATGATACTGCTTTGTAGAGTAAAATTCAAGAATGCTTAGAAGAATATTTCCATGAAAAGATACTGGATGAAGCGCAATTATCAAGGATATTCCACTAATTTCATGGAGTAAAGAAGTCAAAACTTTAACCAACTGAGTATAATAAAGAATGGAATAACAAAAGAAATCACCATACATGCGGTACTTCGCATAGACAGGTTGTTCCAACAGAATACTAAATAACGGAACTGTGTCAAAGTAAATTGCACCGAGAGGATGTTCCAAATGTAATAATAAAGAATGGAATAACAATGTAAATCACCATGCATGCGGTATTGCCAGATAGAAAGTTATTCAAGCGAGAATACTAATAAGGACGAAATCAGGTCCGACGTAAAATGCACAGACATGATATTCCAACAGAATAATAATAAAGACGGAACTAGGTCCGACGTAAACCACACAAACTGTATATTCCAACGTAATAGTAAATATGGAATAATAGAAGAATGTCACCAAGTATTGGGTAGCCCGCGTATACAGGTTATTCCAACAGAATAATAAAGAATGGAATAATATAAGTTCTCTTCATGAATACAAAAGAATAACACCCCTTACGAGTACAACAAATAATATTCCCTACCTTAAGAAGAAGAGTACTAGATATGTAAGTAGTGAAGTAGCAAAATACTTTCTTCTTTCTCTCTATAGTTTATCTCTCTAGAGTTTCAGTGAATTCGTAAGAAATAATGAAGGAATAAGCTTCTATTTATAGAAAAATAGTAACTAACTCATGAACGGTCCAAATTGATTTACTTTAATCTGACGGTCCATATTTAAAGCAAAATCTTTTAAATAAAATATAATATATTCTATTTATAATCTAATAAAATGAATAACTTTATAAAAGATTTTACTATGCAAATACTATGCAGGCACTATGCAAACACTATGCATAATAAAATATAATATATTCTAATTATTGTCTAATACAACAAATAACTTTATAAAAGTATTTTGTTTTATATAAAAAGATTTTACTATGCAAAATACTATGCAACACTATGCATAATAAAATATAATATATTCTATTTATAGAATAACTTTATAAAAGTATTCTCCGACAAAAAAGAATATTCCCCGACCAAAAAGAATATTCTCCGACCAATCGAATATTATATAACAACTTGCGTACTTTGCAAAATTTATAAATATTACCCACAACTATAACATTATATCAAATCCACACCATAATATTCAAAAAATTATTTCGAGAAAATTAAATATTTATTCATAAAATCTGGGGTCTCACAATCTCCCCTCCTTATGGAATTTCGCCATCGAAATTTATGTACGTACCTGGTATGCCGAAGAGGTGAGGATACCTCGACTTCATTTCAAATTCTAACTTTTGAGGTATAACCTTTGAGTGTTGAATACGATTCTTCTTATCCAAGATTTTAACACGTATCTCCTCAAACGTTAAATCATCCGCTATCTCGTCCGGTTCTAAATTAATAATTTGGTTCGGGCCGTCCACATATTTACGTAACATCGATACATTAAAAACGTTATGAACACGCGACATACTTCGTGGTAAAACGAGTCTATAAGCCACAGTTCCTACTCGATCGAGGATTTTAAATGGGCCAATTAAATCGAGGGTTGAGATTTCCTCTCTTCGTCGATTCTTGCTTCTAGAATAATGCCCTCTCGAACCTTCTTCTTCACATTCATCAGCTCTAGGTGTGTAGCTTGAGCGGCTTTAACTTTATCGATTAAAGTTGATTCTACTCGTATATTCGTTATCTTCACGTGGGTCCCTAGAGTCTTTAACTCTATCTTCATCACTTGTAAGTTATACGAAATGAGTCTTTGTGTTAACAACATCGCACTTGTAAACGCATTCGATCTTCTACTCAACACGTCAGCTACCACGTTCATTTTTCCCACGATGATATTAAATGGTACGATCGTAATCTTCAACAGCTCGAGCCAACGTCTTTGGCACATTACACGTTCGTTTTAGGTGAAGAAAATATTTGAGGGTTTTAGAAATGGGTTTTGTACTGGGGTCAATACAAAATTCGATTTCATGCTCTAGGGGTAGGCTAAGAAGTCTTCAAGAATATGTTAGAAAATTTATTAACAATAGAAATATCATTCAAACTGTGACCCTCATCCAAGACTTGGATAGTACGTCAAATTGATACCTATCAACTTATCATCGTCATTCACGACATCACCTATAGAAAGTCTGGCTTCGGTGCATTCCACACAAGAAAGTCACATGCGAAAGGACTGGGGCTCTTTACTTATGGCTTGATATGACAATGATTGACTTTAGTGGTTTGGTTGCTTGAATTCGCATAATAGGTTGGTTAAGAATATGAAACCTAACAACCTTACGAAAAGCATGATGAGTAGTTAACCAATCGATTCCTAAAATCGCATCAAAGGTAAGTATTTTCAAAGAGATAAGATTGACAGGTAACATGAAAGTGACAATTTGAATTAAATAAGATTTATAAATAGTGGATGTAACGAAGGTTTCTCCCAACTGAGTTTCAACAGATAAATCAAAATCTAGCTTCTCCGAAGTTAAATTCAAACATTGAACACAACTAGGTGAAATAAAAGAGTGGGTAGAACTGGTATCTAATAAGGTATAAACTTCGTAAGAGTTTATCATTAACTTACCCGTAATAACTTCGTCTGGGTTCCTCGACAAATGCTCTCACTTAAACTACTGGATTTGACTTTGCTATAGGGTACATTCCACCTTTAAGTGCTTCGTCCCATTCCCGATCCATGATTTGAATCATTATTCTCCGATCCATATCGAATTGGGGTTGACCGCTATGCACGTGGTAATTCAATTCGATGTTGGATTCTCCCAATTGTTGTCCAAAAGAAAAATCCATTTCATCTATTTTGGCTTTATTGGATCGACGTCGTTTTTTCTATAATATCCGCACGATCATGCGGCTTTTACCCACGTCGCCATCTATTCGCCTTCATTCATTTGTTTCTTCTTTCATCGAACTTTGATCATAGCATTCTCGATTCCGACTCTAATATCTTATACTCGCCAAAGAGTGCTTACATTCAAGCATCGCATTGTCGGGTAACACAATTTTGAATGGTTGTATCTCTTTGCTCCACGACCTCCCCGCCAGTTCTTGACTGCTCTTCTAACTCATAAATACTATTTTGTAATGCTAAATTTTGATCATAAAATTCTTCTAATAAATTCTCCTCAGGTTCCTCTTCTTCCTCACCCTCAGCTGCTACCTCTGCAACTAGCTCGGGTGCAACTATTAGTTCTTCACACACCACGTAGATATCTCTAATTTCTTCTTCGTCTGACATCACATTAACCTGGTTAGTGATTAAAGGTGTCTCAACGGTCTCATGTGCTTCATTGCTTATCTCAACATTTTCGGATGCCATTTGCAAATATTGCCACAAAACAAAGGTTAATTGACATGTAACACATTATCCATATACTCTGATCGACCAATTAAATATCAAATAAACTTAGGTAGGTCATACTAGCGAAGGAATTCCCCGTCTCTCCCCTCCTAGTTCTTGTCTCATATCTCAGCCAGGGATCATATCCCTAAGCTTTGATACCAACTGTGACGCCCCCAAAATTAGGTATACATCACCCATCTTGAGTCGCCAGATACATGGTACAGAATTCAAATACAACTTGATAATACAACTGTCGTGTACAATACGATAAAACATAAACTATGAGTTTGAATACAAATATTGTCTACTAGAGAGTATACAAACTCAAAAGGAGTCCTTATTACAATTATTATCACACTATTTCACAGAATAGTGAGGACTACTAATGCACCATCTAGGACCATCACTCCGTTCCCCGACTCGTCCCAGCTATATTTTATTTCCTGAAGAGAACAGTGAAAGAAAGGGTGAGCTCAACTAGCCCAGTAAGAAATATTATGACTAAGATAATGCAGAATAAATTATCATTAGCCTTCAACAGTGTTAAACTGATACAATATAACAATCATCAAGTTTAACTGCAGCGGAACAAGCAATCCATTAAAAGAGTCAAGTAGAGAATAAAATCTACTATCTTTTATGATTTAAAAGGTTTTTCATCACTTTTACACTGGGACTCAACTTAATAAATAATCCACATCATCGAATCACCCCTGCACTACGACCAAGGATATTCTTTAGTATCACGACCACAATTATCCATGCACTACGGGCCAAGAATAGTTGTGTATTCATTAATGGTCATGATCATGCCAACAACTGTCCATCAATGCACTACGGGCCATTAAGGACTTTTACCACATCATTTGTAACATTACAGTCATGATTACACCGAATAATCCCTGGTCATAATCATACCAAGTCCATCTATACACTACAGGCCACAAATGACTTTCAAAAATATAAATATGAGGATGATGACAATGATATAAGAATTCAATAAAACAAGTTCAAGAATTAATTTGTCCAAGAACCAATAACGTCGAAATTGTCAACATGATACTGCTTTATAGAGTAAAATTCAAGAATGCTTAAAAGAATATTTCCATGAAAAGATACTGGATGAAGCGCAATTATCAAGGATATTCCACTAATTTCATTGAGTATAGAAGTCAAAACTTTAACCAACTGAGTATAATAAAGAATGGAATAACAAAAGAAATCACCATGCATGCGGTACCCATTATGTATGAGTTATTCCAACGAGAATACTAAATAACGAAACGAAGTCGGTGAAATTACTTGACCGACAAGATATTCCAACAGAATAATAAAGAATGGAATAACAACAGAAGTCACCATGCATGCGGTACTTCGCATAGACAGGTTATTCCAATAGAATACTAATAAGGACGGAATCAGGTCCGACATAAAACGCACAGACAGGATATTCCAACAAAATAATAATAAAGACGGAACTAGGTCCGGCATAAAACGCACAGACAAGATATTCCAATAGAATAGTAAAGATGGAATAATAACAGAATGTCACCAAGTATAGGGTAGCCCGCATATACAGGTTATTCCAATAGAATAATAAAGAATGGAATAACATAAGTTCTCTTCATGAATACAAAAGAATAACACCCCTTACGAGTACAACAAATAATATTCCCTACCTTAAGAAGAAGAGTCTTTGGATATATAAGTAGTGAAGTAGCGAGAATACTTTCTTCTTTCTCTCTATAGTTTATCTCTCTAGAGTTTTCATTGAATTAAGTAAGAAATAATGAAGGAATGAGCTTCTATTTATAGAAAAAATGGGCGCATAGTAACTAACTCATGAGCGGTCAGTATTGATTTACTTTAATCTAATGGTCCATATTTAAAGCAAAATCTTTTAAATAAAATATAGTATATTCTATATATAATCTAATAAAACGAATAACTTTATAAAAGATTTTATTATGCAAATACTATGCGTGCACTATGCAAAACACTATGCATAATAAAATATAATATATTTTAATTATTGTCTAATAAAACAAATAACTTTATAAAAGTATTTTGTTTTATATAAAAAGATTTTACTATGCAAAATACTATGCAAACACTATGCATAATAAAATATAATATATATTCTAATTATTGTCTAATAAAACAAATAATTTTATAAAAGTATTTTGTTTTATATAAAAAGATTTTACTATGCAAAAACACTATGCATAATAAAATATAATATATTCTATTTATAGAATAACTTTATAAAAGTATTCATTTTATATAAAAAGATTTTATTATGCAAAATACTATGCGAGATATTATGCATAATAGAATATAATATATTATATTTATAGAATAACTTTATAAAAGAATTACATTTTATTACATTAATAATACCAATAAAACAAAATTGAGTAACTTATCACGTAAACATCAATAATCAATCACCAGTATGCTCTTATGCAACCACACGTATTCATCAGATTTTTAACGGGTGTTTCAACGATTAACGGTAAAACTTCCGTCGTTATTTTCATAAAGTATTTTTGTCATTTTCTCAATCCGACAATAATTCTGTTGTGGGGTCCATCAATGATTGTACCGTCGTACAGATATTCTCCGACAAAAAGAATATTCCCCGACCAATCGAATATTATATAACAATTTGCATACTTTGCAAAATTTATAAATATTACCCACAACTATACCATTATCTCAAATCCACACCATAATATTAAAAAAAAATTATTTCAAGAAAATTAAATATTTATTTATAAAATCTGGGGTCTCACATGATATCTTATATCATCCGGAGAAGGCGAATGTAGTAGCTGATGCATTTAATCGGAAGGGTAGAGAAAAGCTGTCAATGTTAACGACTCAGAACGAGTTAATAACGAAGATGGCCAGGATGGAATTAGAAGTTAAGTTACCAAGTGAAACAGTAGAGATGTTATTCTCAACAAAGACTCGACCAACGATAGTGGAACGGGTTAAGGAGGTGCAGATAAGTACTGAAGAATACGATCGTGTGAAAAAGATAGTGAAGGATGACGTGAAGACTAAGTATAACCTTGATAATGAAGGTTTACTTCGTTTTGAGGGAAGAATTTGTGTTCCAAATAATCCTGAGTTGAAAGAAGAGATTATGTGTGAGGCCCATAGTTCGAGTTACTCGATACATCCTGGTAGTACTAAGATGTATCAAGACCTTCGTCAGAACTTTTTGTGGCCGAACATGAAGAGGGAGATTGCAGAATATGTTAGTAAGTGCTTAATTTGTCAGAAAGTTAAGGATGAACACCAAAGACCAAGTGGATTGATACAACCACTGGAGATTTCGGAGTGGAAATGGGAGCATATCACCATGGACTTTGTGGTGGGACTTCCAACGACCAGAAAAGGATACGATGCTATTTGGATAATAGTGGATCGGTTAACTAAATTGGCTCATTTTCTACCAATAGGAGTTAGGTATAACTTAGAGCAGTTAGATAAGCTTTATGTCAAAGAAATCATTTCTAGACATGGAGTACCTGTTTCGATTGTGTCCAATCGTGATCCACGATTCACGTCGAACTTTTGGAGAAGTTTGCAAGAGCAAATGGGAACACAGTTGAGATTGAGTACGGCGTATCATCCACAGACGGATGGGAAAAGCGAACGGACAATTAAAATGCTAGAAGATATGTTAAGATCTTGCGTTATGGATTTCAAAGGGAGTTGGGATGAACATCTACCGTTGGTAGAATTCGCTTACAATAATAATTTTCACGCTAGTATAGGCATGCCGCCTTACAAAGCGTTGTATGGGAGGAAGTGTAGAACACCACTTTGTTGGGATGAAGTAGGTGAACGTCGAATATTGGGACCTGAGATGGTACAGCAAATGGCAGACATGGTAAAGCTGATAAGAGCTCGATTAGTAGCGGCTCAAGATAGACAACGGAAGTATGCAGATCCTCATCGAGAGAAGAGGGAGTTTGAAGTAGGGTCTTATGGCTTTCTAAAAGTATTGCCTTGGAAAGGGAAGATACATTTTGGAAAGAAAGGGAAGTTAAGTCCGAGGTTTGTAGGACCTTTTGAGATTTTAAGAAGAATAGGAGAAGTAGCTTATGAAGTAGCCTTACCTCCAAAAATGGAAAGAATACACAATGTGTTTCACGTGTCTGTGTTGCATCCTTATAAATCGGACCATAAACATGTAATAGAGTATGAGTCTATTCAAGTAGAAAAAGACTTAACGTATGAAGAACTTCCGATTCAGATTATTGATAGAAAGGAACAAGTCTTGAGAAATAAAATAATACCTTCAGTAAAGGTAATTTGGAGTAACCACGATGCTGAAGAAGCAACGTGGGAGCTCGAAAGTAAAATGAAGGAAAGGTTTCCTCATTTGTTTGTGTAAGAGTAGCGAGATTCTGGGGACAAAATCCTTCTAAGGAGGGAAGAATGTAATGCCCGAGAATTTTGAATTTTTAATGAATTAAATTTTTATTTGATTATGTGGATTAAATGAATTTAATTGAGTTATTATGTGAGTAAGATGTTCGAAGGTCATTCTGAGAAACGCGTAATGTTAGAATATGACGATATTATAGAATATCCAATAATATTTCCGTTATGGCAAATGAAGTTTTCACCTGCGGACTTAAAACCTAAGGGTTTGGAAAGAGGTTTTCGAAAAGGAAATGTATACGAGTATGGTATGAAGAATAGTACGACGTATAATACGATTATTATATGAGTATTATACAAAGAGAATACGTGAGTAATACGCGTAGAATATGGGTTGTATTATTAGAATATGAGTTAAGGATTTTATCCAATCCAATTGGACTTGGATTAATAAACAAGCCCAATGAATTAAGTATACAAGCCCAAGTCAAGGCCCAATATTAGATTGATTAAAGCCCAATGTTAATTAATGTCAAGCCCAATCCAAAAAGTAAACCGTGGATCGAGGAAAATTGGGTCAAGGATGGGTAAAACCCATGGGGCAACCCATGGGGATGACCCATGGGCATGGTGGGCCGGCCACTTGATGGCCAAGCAAAGTGTCACTTGGTCACCAAGTATTTTTCTTGGTGAGAAAGTTGTAAATAACTAAGGAGGTGCTAAATTAGACTATTTTGCCCCTCATTTGCTTTTCTATAAATATAAGGCTTATGTTGGCCATTTGGTGGCTTTACAAAGTTTGTCCAACATATTTGAGAGAGAGAAAAGGGCCAGAATCCTATAATCCTTCTACTTCCAAGTAAACCAATAGACGTTTATCAAGAACGTTAACTACTTCAAAGGTAAATTCCTATAAACCGTAATCTTCATCCTTTTTGATTTCTTTCTCATAGGAGAATCGTAGATGAGCGGAGAGCATTTATTGAAAAGGTATAAAAATGCCTATTAATGACAAAATCATGGATAGGTCTTGACCAAATAGAAATCGTAAGTGTTTACGGAAGTAGAAAATGTAGAAAGTCTTGAACGTGAACTTAGTTATAATTGAACGTTTTGGAAATCGTTGTAGCTAAGGTATGTGCATCTTGATTTGGTTAGGATGTAGATATGAAGTCCATGGAGTATTCCATGTGATTTGGCTTAGAGAACATTAGTAACGAAGTTATGGCGAATTGTACGAAAATAGACGTTAAACGTCGAAAACGTATAAAGTCCGGATTAAGGGTCAAAAGTTGCCATGTGACTTGAAAACATCGGTTTCCAATGTCAACATTTGAGATTAGGTAATTAAGAGTCGTTATAAAAGAATCACGATTAGACTTATAACGCAGAAAACGAGTATTGAACGGATGAAAATGTTAAACGAACGCTTAAAATGAACTTAAAGGTGAATTCCGAGTTAACGGATTCAAAAAGGTGAAATTCTTATACGAACACATAAAGGATGTAATTTGTGACTTGTAGGAATTCGAATGGGCTAATTCGGATGTAAAACGAACAAATTAGGAAGCCGGGAGTTTCATTAAGAAACCAAATCTGTTTTAGCCAACTGGTGCACAGACTCGGCGCCGCAGCGCCAAAACCAGTGTAAAATGGTGGTGCCGCAGCGCTAGACTTGGCCGAGTACCCTGCTAGATCGCGCCGCATCGCCACTAAAACACAAGGGATGTGGCGACCCCAAATCCGGATACTTGAAACCCGAACTCGGTTCTCCACGATACCATTTCTTTAAGCTGAAAAATACTAAATAATAATATAATTCGAACTTAATTTACATACATCAAAGTTTACTTTCCCCAGGTACGTGACCTTCAAATACATTCCTTACAATACCTGACAATAGATTCCATTGTCTTACTAACTATAACCATTAACTCATACTAATTCTCATTCAATGACTTTTTCTTTCCCTTTATGCGCTCCTGAACCTTCAAAGTTGCTCATACATAACCGAAAACATTTAATTTAAGCAAGGATGAGCATTTGAGTGCCCAGCAAGTAATAACAATTATATATTTAAGCTGAAAGAATATAAGTATTCTCTTTACATAACACATCTACAACGAATCGAAAGTTGTGAAGTAATCATCTTCGATAAAAATTCACATAACAACTCTCTTTCAATTTCTTGAAATTAGGCTCCACCCATGAATAGGGTTTAAGAAACATACTATGAACATTCTTTTTCATTTTCGAAAAGGTTTGGCAGAAATCCATCCGCAAACCGTTCTAGCTTACGAGTACGGAGGGTGATCATTTCATTGTACCTCAGATTGATCAATACTACATAACTCGAACGAAATTCATCGTTTTATTTCTGCTCGCCTCTAAGCAAAAATCTTCCCATATAGGGATGTTCATACATGCCTGGTTCCAAACCCGAAGGTTTTTAATCTTGCTCAACAATAATATGTAATTCAACATAAACATATATATATATACGGGTAATTGACAAAGGTGTATCAACATGTGAATAATCGCTTATGATTATCCAAGTGGGGACACTTGTATAACCATTTAGAAATCAACTTAACAAAATATATATCCGAGCTAACATGTTGATAATCAAAGCGTATATAATCTGCAGACAGAATAGAAAAGAATTTCAAAACTTACTCATGTCCATTGCGATAAAGGAAATGCAAAGGTAAGATACTTACCGATTTCTTTGATTACAAATCTCAACTTAGGTTTTATCTCTTTATCACAACCTATCAATAATCGGATCATTCGTTCGATTAGAATAATATATCATAACACATAGTAATCTTATTCTATTACTAAGTTAGCACATAGTCTAATCAAGTCAAGTCATCACATAATCGCAAAGTGATCATACTTTTAGTTCATATTCTATACTTGAAATATTTTATACATTTTTCAAATATCTCATCCATGTTCTTACAAAGTAGCTTTTTTCTTTTTTTTTATAAGGTTCGACATTTGTCATTTCATTGAAACATCTTTATCGGGTAATTCTTGAGTCTAAGACTCTTATTTCGTATCTCAACATCGGTCATTTTATTTTTAAATGACTTAAAATAATTTTAAAGCATTTATAATAATTTATCATGCATTTTCGGACATCTAATCATAATTAAATGATTTAAACATCAAACAATTCTATTATCATTAATAATTAATTAATATTAAACTATTAATGAAGCCATTGCCAAAATATAAAAGTTATTTATAATAACTCAAACTATTTTTAAAACATTTATATTACCCTTAAATGATTTTTAAAATAATTAAAATCATTTTAAATAATTACCATTAATATTTAAATATTAATGTACTATTTATCCAAATATTAAAAGTCATTAATTATAACTTAAAATATTTTTAAATCCTTAATATCCTCTTTTAAATGATTTTTAAATAAATAAAACTATTTTTAAACTATTTATTTAATATAAATATTAAATAAACTTAATATCACAAATCATTAACTAAATATCATTAATATATAATTATTAATGAAATTATCTTCTAAATATTAAAAGTTATATTTTATAACTCAAAATATCTTTAAATACTTTATTTTCATCTAAAATAATTTTTAAAATATTAAAATCATTTTTAAACTAATAAATAACTTTAATATCATTAATATTAATTAATTAATGAAATTCATCACAAAATATTAAAAGTCATCACAAATAACTTAAAATATTTTCTTATACCATAAAATAATTTTTCATGATTTTTCATGAATTAAAACTATTTTTAAATCATTTATTTAATATTATAATTAAATAAATAAATACCTTTTATATTCCAAAAATATTAAATATTTATGAAATATACTCAAAATAATTAAATATTATTTTTAGGACTTTAAAATAATTTTTTAATTTAAAATCTAATTTTTCTAATTTTTAAATTATTTTTTAAATTACGTAAATTAAAAATAAATAGAATCCGTCGCTAAAGGCTTTAGCGATAGAAATCTGTCGCCTTAGGTGTTCTTGAGCCTCAAGAACACTGACAAGGAAGTTTCAAGGTGCCTAGTTTGACCATGAATAATTCTCAATCCATTATGTTTCTGGGAAATCTAATACTTGGATATTGTAGTACTCATGTAATACTACACTTACCAACAAACATCATGACTAAACAACATCGGATCTCGGGAGAAATCACCATCAAAGTAGTTACCAAAGTCATTTCTTCACGAAGAACGATTCGAGGTGCCTACTTTGGACCTCTATAACTTGATGATCGTGCAACGTTTACGTGATCTATCAATTCCAGTGTGTAGACATCATGTAGGACTACAACTCTAACACTTAAAATAATCATAACAATAATAAATCAAGCATCTAAAGTATGGTCAAACCTTATCAAAAAAAACAACACTTAGAAAATTCTGGGCTGCCCAGAAATTGTCTGGTCAATGCTGGTCAATGGACTTTGACCTTCAATAACGTTTACTCCAAAATAGATATGGACCTGATTAGTTTTGGAGCTTAAATTTCACATAACAGACTACACATATCAACTTTCAAAACACAAAACTCATTAACGATAACCGAGATATAAGGCCTGACATTTGTCAAAAATATTTTCGGACACTTAGAATATTTTTTGGGGGTTAAAAACAATAGGTCAATGCTTGGCCAACCCACTTTGACCTTAAATAACTTTTGCTCCACAATAGATATAGACCTGATTCCTTTTGGAGGTTAAAGAACACATAACAAGCTACACCTAACAACTTTTAAAAAAACAAATATCATGATCGAGAGAAGAGTTATAAGCCCTGACATTTGATGAAAAATCACAGAATTCGGTTTTTCCAACTTGCTCAAATCTTCAAATTTGTGCACTTTGATGTTATGGGTCATGAATTTAACAATCCAGAACATTAATACTCTCTATTACACAACTTTAAACAATCAATTACATCAATTAACATCGAATCGAAGGATTTCTAGAATTTAGGATTTCCTACCTTTTTAAGCTTGATTTTTGATTTCTGGCTTCTTGATGCTTCTGATTTGTTGTTTGTGATGGTTGGGCTTTGATTATGAGCTTATGGGTAAGGTAATTTCGTTGGCTAGAGGTTGAGAGAGTGTGGCTAGAGACTTTGGAAAAATGTTAGTGTAAAATGAGGATTTTCTCCCTCAATCTCTATTTATAGATCATGCTAGATGCTTTGGATGCTGATTTGGTTGGTAATTATAGAGGTCAAAGGACAATTATAGAGTGGTTGGCCGGATTTGGTGGAGATTTGGGAGCAATAATGCTCAATAATTCATCAATAATGCACTAAATGGTCAAAAAGGGGATTTTAATCATTTTCACACTAATAATTGGTTTCTTCCTTTAATAATGCACAAGGGTAGTTTAGACTTCTCATGTCTACCATGAAGGGAATTTTAGACATTGGCCACAACCCTTAGGGTTTATCACTTTAGATTTTAAAAATTCCATAAATAATATAACTAATAATACACTAAAAGGGTATTTTGGTAATTTCACATATAATTTCATGGGCATTTTTGTACATAGCAATTAAATGTAGTATTTAATCACTAGATGGTAATTTTATCATTTACCAATTACTTTTCATCCTTTGGTAAATTAAAACATTTATACATTAACATCGAAATTAAACCCGATAATTTTAAATTAGGGTTTTCTATAGAAAATTAGGGTTTTCTAATTAGGGTTTCTTAACGCCATCAATTAGGGTTTCTAATTGACCATTAGGGTTCTCTAATTATCTGTGTATGTTCTAACACAGTCATTATGATATCTAACTTCAACCGATTAGGGTTGTAATAATTAGGGTTTGTCCTAATTATCGACATCTTATACATAGTAACCTTCATATACACAGTCACTACTCAGTCATATCTCATAACTGAGTTTAATAATTAGGGTTTCACAACACAGTACTGTGCTATGACCTAATTGACCGTCATTTCTCAATACTATCTGTCCGCACATACACAGTACATAATTATGGTATTGTAAAATCATAATATCAATAATATTATATTTCTATTCTCATCTCTTAATCACAATCCCAAATTCAGGGTTTGGATTCCATATCTGACTTCTCTTTCGCATATCAAGTTAAAATACTTGATTTAAATATTTATTATATAAATTCTAATTATCACTTCATATATTATTTTCAATCATGTTTTCATGGAAAATAATTAATAAAAATATTTCGGCTTACAAGAATTAATTACCATACAATATAATTTGTAGTAATTAATAATTCCAAAATTATTTCTAATTTTTCAAGTAATAAATATATTCGCATTTATTGTTCACATTACTAGACACTTATTCTCATCATTAAATAAATAAATAAAAAAAAATTTATACGCGAAATTTCTTATTTATTTTATATAGGAAATTTCGGGTTGTCACAAGGGATGCCGCGCCGCAGCGCCGGCAGTGGGAAAAAGTTGACCAAGTTAGGTTTAGTTCCATTTTAAATGTTAACCTAAAGTAAGATGTTAAAGGTACTTAAAGTACATAATGAGACTTACTTTAAAACACTTATAAGATGTTAATGTAAGAAGAAAGGGTAAGGTTTAATGGAAATTAAACGAAGAACACAAATACGTAATGAGTAAACCGTGAACGACGGTCAATGTTGGTAATTAACCATTTATGATCGAATGTCGGTTAAGGATGAAAGAACGTTAATGAAACATAACGAAGTATAAAGAGTTGAATCAACTTTAATAACGAAGTTAATTCAAATAAACCATAGAAGAGGAAGAAGTTGGTTAAAACTGTAAAGTTAGTTTGTTTGATAACTAATTATAGTGTGCTATGTGAATGTATCATGTAGATCCTGTAAAGACTGAGAATAGTTGAATTGTAAATTCAAAGATGCTTGAAGGCAAGTCTTTCTTGACGCTTGTCTAACCTTCATGTTAGTCAAGTTTTTATGTGATGCATGTTATACGATGCATGAATGATAAACAGAAAAGAGTCGATGCCTGTTTTATTAGGGCTAGACAAGTATTGAAGAGTTGATTGATTTGTTTACAAGTCTATTGATATAGAACTGTTAACGCTATCCTATGCCAAGTATTTGGTACGGATGAGAAGGTAAGTTTGTCTATGTACAAACAAAAGTATTTTCATCGATTATTCGATGGGCACGCGAGGTTGCCAAATGTTGAACGTAAATACGTTTAACGTAAGAGTGTTGATCAACATAGAGTACAATAGGCTGATCACCTAGAAGTGCTCGTAAGTAAAGACGAATTGGATGGCCTTAGTCTTGGGATATCCTTTTCAAGTATGAAAATGAAAAGAGTATGTTCATGGTCTATTGACCGGTTCATCATTCCTAAGCTATTAATTATGCTCTGGAATTGCTGTATGAGAAGTATTAGTCAAATATTTCATAAAGCTTCATAGATAATTGTTCGGATATAGAATTAAAGCATGTATTTGTTGGGGTGATAATCATATGATTCGTTGTTAAGACTTGTTGAGCTAGTTATGCTCATTCTTGCTTGAACCATATATTTGCAGCTAAAGCCGAACGAACTAAGAGTTCTAAGAGAGATAAAGGCAAGGCTAAGATGGACAATTAATCGTCCTGTAATAGACTAGTATATTTGTATATAATATACTTATGAAGAACAATGAATGTATTCGGTTATGAACCTGGGAAAGGATTTATTACAGATGTAATACAAAGATAGTAATTACACTCATTTTGTTGTTATCTCAATGGAATGATTGTATGGATTGTAGTATCGTGGAGCACCATCTGTCGGGATGGAAGATACCTAGATTTGGGGGCGTCACAATCGTGTTGTTGGTCGTTACCTTTTGGTTGAGCTAACTCAACGGTCTCATATGCTTCATTGCTTATCTCAGCATTTTCAGATGCCATTTTTAAACAATGTCACAAAACAAGGGTTAATTAACATATCACATATTATCCCTATACTCTGACCAACCAATTAAATACCAAATAAACTTAGGTAGGTCATACTAGCGAAGGAATTCTTCGTCTCTCCCCTCCTAGTTCTTGTCTCACATCTTAGCCAGGGATCATATCCCTAAGCTTTGATACCAACTGTGACGCCCCCAAAACAGGTATACATCACCCATCTTGGGTCGCCACATACAAGGTACTAAATACAAATACAAACTTAATTATACAATCGTCGTGTAATATACGACAATACATAAATTGTGAGTTTGAATACAAATATTGTCTACTAGCGAGTATAAAAACTCAAAAGGAGTCCTCATTACATTTATTATCACACTATTTCACAGAATAGTGAGAACTACTAATGCACCATCTAGGATTATCACTCTATTCCGATTTTGTCTTGTACCACTCGTTCTCATTTTCAAGAGAACGGTGAAAGAAAGGGTGAGATCAACTAGCCCAGTAAGAAATATTATGACTAAGATAATGCAGAATAAATTATCATTAGCCTTTAATGGAGTTAAACTGATAAAATATAATAAACATCAAGTTTAAGCTCGGCAATGAACAAGTAATCCATTAGAAGAGTCAAGTAGAGAATAAAATCTACTATCTTCTATGATTTAAAAGGTTTTCATCATTTTATCATTTGAGACTCACTTTAATAAAATCGAATCATCTCCTGCTCACGACCAAGGATATTCATGTAATCATCAATGGTCATGACTATTTGAATAATCCTTGGTCATAATCATACCAACAACTCGTCCACCAATTGAACTACACAAAGCCAATGAGGACTTTTACCACATCATTCGTCACATTACGGTCATGATTATACCGAATAATCCCTCGTCATAATCATACCAAGTCCATCTATGCACGTAAGACAAAGATGACTTTCAACATAATATAAGCATGAGGATGATGACAATTCAATAAAACAAGTTCAAGAATAAATTTTAAAGATTTATAAGTTAATTTATCCTGAACTCAATAAAGTCCAAATTATCAACTTGATACTGCTTTGTGGAGTAAAATTCAAGAATGCTCAGAAGAATATTTCCATGAAAAGATATTGGATGAAGCGCAAATATCAAGGATATTCCACTAATTTCATGGATTATAGAAGCCAAAGCTTTAACCAACTGAGTATAATAGAATATATGAAACTGCAAATGGATTTTCCCCTGCCATGCGGTAATCCACGTAGATAGATCATTTCCACAATTTAATAAAGAATGAATACACAGGTTCATTCACTATACATGTGGTAATCCACATAGACATGTTATTCCAAAAGAATAATAAAGAATGAAATAACAGAAGGATTCACCATACGTGCGATAGATTGCACCGACAGGTTATTCCCAATAGAATAATAAATAATGGAACCAAGTCCGGCGTAAATGCACAGACATGATATTCTGATAGAATAATAAATAATGGAACCAGGTTCGACGTAAACGCACAAACAGGATATTCCGACAAAATAATAAATAATGGAACCAGGTCCGGCATAAACGCACAAACAGGATATTCCGACAGAATAATAAAGAACAGAATATTAGAAGAATTTCACCATGTATGCGGTACTTCGCATAAATAGGTTATTCTAACATAATAATAAGAATGGAATAACTGAAGAATTTCACCATGTATGCGGTGCCAGACATATCTGAGTTATTCCAACATAATAATAAAGAATGGAATAATGAAGAATTTCACCATGTATGCGGTACTTAGCATAAGCGAGTTATTCAACATAATAATAAAGAATGGAATAATGAAGTTCTCTTCATGAATACAAAAAGAAATAATACCCATTACTTAGTACAACAAATAATATCCCTACCTTAGAAAGAAGAGTCTTTGGATATAGAAGTAGTGAAGTAGCGTAACACTTTTTTCTTCTTTCTCTCTATAGTTTCTCTCTCTAGAGTTTCAGTGAATTCGTAAGAAATAATGAAGGAATGAGCTTCTATTTATAGGAGAATGGAATGAATAGTAACTAATTCATGAACGGTCCAGATTGATTTACTTTTAAACGGACGGTCCATATTGGTTTACTATTAAAACTTAAAGCAACGGTCCATACTAATTTACTATTAAAACTTTAAACCAGTGATCCATATTAATTTACTATTATAACTTTCCACCAGCGGTCCATATTGATTTACTATTATATCTTCAACCAACGGTTTGAAAAATTAGCACATCTCCTCATGGAATAATATTGTACCCAAAAATGATTTGGACCGAAAAGAAATATATCTTACGGGTGAATAGTACCCCATGAATAGTAACTCATGAATAGTAACTCGTGAATAGTACTCCGACACGAAAAGTGCCCCGAATACCTGATTGAACAATATAACCTCCAGATATCAATTATTATCGAAACAAATATCGATTTCCACTAACACAAATAATTCCAACACAATGGAACTATAAAATTCATCTTTAATCAACACGAACTTATTCATCATTAATATTATAATTCATAATATTTAATAACCGTGTCGTTCTCGAGGAAGAGGGGCTTTCAGATAAGGATTTCTCCTTATTGGTAGCGCAATTAGGTGACCAAACCTCTCCTTGTGTAATTTCTAGACATTGTCAATATTGCAAATAATAATATGAATAACTTTGCCATCTCAATTATTGATTTAATAATATAACATATTATGCGAGATGATCTTTGTAATAATAATTGAATCAATAATATGAGAGATATGATGCAAAGAATTATCTTTGTAGCAATAATTCAAAGATAATTGAGTGACTTCTCACGTAAGCATCAATAATCAATACTACGTGCTACTTATGCAACCACAGCAGACATTGTACTTTTACTACTAGGGTAGTTCAACGGTTTTAACGGTAACACCTCCGTAGTTATTTTTATAGAAAGATAATTTTGTAGTTTTTCTAACTACGACAATACTTCCGTTAATGGGGTCCACTAATGATTTTGCCGTCGTATAATATTCCCTGTTAAAACGAATATTCCCCGACCAATCGAATATTATATAAGCACTTGCTTACTTTGCAAAATTTATAAATACTATCCACAACTATAACATTATATCAAATCTACACCATAATATTCAAAAATATATTTCGAGAAAATTATATATTTATTCATAAAATCTGGGATCTCACAATATATTCTATTTATAGTCTAATAAAACAGATAACTTTATAAAAGTATTCTGTTTTATATAAAAAGTTTTTATATTTTATTACATTAATAATACTAATAAAACAAAATTTATCATCATTATTATAATTCATAATATTAATCGACCAGGTCGTTCCCAAGAAAGAGGGGGCTTTCCAATAAGGATTTCTCTCCATTGGCGCGCAATTAGGTGACCAAACCTCTCCTTGATAGAACTTCTAGACATCGTTATTATTGCAAATAATAATATTAATAACTTTGTCATCTCAATTATTGATTATAAAATATTGACAATAATTGAATCAAATAACGTGAGATACTATGCATCAATTACTGTAACAATTATTGAACAAAACTGAGTGACTTCTCACGTAAGCATCAATAATCAATACCGTGTGCTACTATGCAACCACACATATTACTGTACTTTTATCACCGAGTATTTCAACAGTTAACGGTAAAACTTCCGCCGTTATTTCGTAAAAAGATATTTTTGTCGTTTTCTCATCCTGACAATAAATACGTTGTGGGGTCCACCAATAATTATGCCGTCGTACGAATATTCCTTGTTAAAACAAATATTCCCCGACCAATCGAATATTATATAACAACTTGCGTACTTTGCAAAATTTATAAATATTACCCACAACTATAACATTATATTAAATTCATTCCATAATATTCAAAAATGATATTTATAGAAAATTCATGTTTATTCATAAAAGTTGGGGTCTTACAATTGTGGCCTGAATGACAATACGAATGGTTCTGGTGCAACCACCTTCAAAGGGTTTTCAACTCCTTTGAGCTTGATGGGTTCAATTGTAAGGGGTGTTGCAGCCAAATCTCCCTCAGAGGATATAACTGCTATGATTTCCTTCCATGTTTGTGATTGTGACAACCCAAATTTTCATAAGTTATTAAAATAAGAATTTAATAATTAAAATTCTTATTATGAGGTGTATATATTTTGAGTTATGTGATTTCCTGTGAAGAGAATGATATATTCATATGTTGGAGAATGTGAGATTTAATAGTTAATTAAACTATTAAAGAAATTAAATAATATTAGTTTATTTAATTAAGTTGAAATTATGTTATGAGATAATATAATTTTAATTGTTATTCCTTGTGGGCAATGAAAATTATTATGAGTTAATTTTCATAAATAGTATAAATAATTCACTTAATTAAAATAGTGAATTAATACAAGTATAATTGATTTAATAAAGTGAGAAGGTAATATATTGCATGAAAATGTAAATGTTAGTATAATGCAAGTAAAATATTTATTAAGTACATTAAATATTTTAGTTGGAAGGCTATATGGAATAAAATGAATATTTATGGTATTAAATAAATATTTGATGGGATAGTTTATTTAAGTGTGATAAAATAGATGGAATTTATACGTATTTTATTACCTTGAGTATAATGGTGATATTATAATTTAATTAAATAAATAATTAGAGGAGTGAGATTTATTAAATAATGTTATGATTATAATGGTTGAATAGAAATTATAATTTTCTTGATAAGGTTAATTTTATTTCTTAAAGAATTAAAAGGTACATAATCTAGTTTATATTTCTAGTTTATGTGTTATTGAATTTCTTTTAAAATTGGAATTTTGGTTAATTAATTTGTGGGTTATGATGTTATATATGTTATTAGATATTTATAATTTGATAATGGTCATCTAGAAATATTTTTTCAGAAATAAAATTCATGTATTTATACTAAAGAAGAGGAATTTGGGTTTTGATTGTAATGTGTGTTTCGGTGTACTTTGGGACTAATGTTGATGATGAATTCGTGATGGAAACTTTAAATTGATGGATGATTGTTGTTCTCCTCTATAAAACGAAAACAACGTAACTTGAACGGATCGAATTGGTTAAGAAACGAATTCGTGATGAATGATTTTGCTTAACATGTTGAAAATATGAAAAATTAGTATAAACCAATTAGAATTAGTATAAACCAAGTCCCACATCGACTAAATTGAGAACTTTACCCCTTTGTTAAACCTATAAATAGAAGGGCTTTACCCTTTGTTTCATTCACCAACAATAAGTCCTCCAATTTTGAGAAAGGCTTTGTTGTGGGATGACTTTTTATAAAGACCTCCTTAGTTAAATTTTGGCGTGGAAGTGCATAGTCAATTTATGGAACTCGTATTTTTGATTATTTTTCTTATTTAATTTTTGATAATGTTATTATTTTAAATATTGTATTTAGTTTGTTAGTTAAAGTTTGAATTTTGAAAGTTTAGTTAGTTTTGTTAGTAAAACTAGTTAGTTTACTATGTTTATTTTGGCTTGGAATTGATTATGTAAATGAGTTCTAATGATGGTAATTAGAGATATGAAGCCGAGACCTTATACGAGTCTAATTATGTTAAATAAACTTATTTGTAAAGAAAGTTGAGTTGGAACGAGTCGCGACAAGTTTTGGATGTCAAAATGAGAAGTCCGAAAAACTAGTGGACTGCTGATCCAAAAACAAAATTTTGGGGTTAGCTAGATTGTTTAGAAAATTCTGGGCGTTTGGTATGCTATAGTACACCGAATAAGCTTTTCATAGACTCTAGAACGGACTAATTCCGACTTTGGAGCAAAGAGTTATGACCATTCAAAGCAGTCGTGTCAAAACTGTCTAAGCAACTCGGGGCAGTCACCTTGAACTATATTTATGGAATTCTATGGTTAGAATTTGGAAAAGGTCAAAGAATAAAAGTTGTATTCCCGGAAGTTAGCTTCACATGGGCTCAAGAATCGTTCAAAAAGGTTTTGAAACGGAAAAGTTATGCCTATTTTAGCAAGAGATGGTAAATCTATGAAAGAATGAGACCATACAAAGTTGAACACTGCTTTGGACTATCTATCTTATCCGAAATAGGTGTCTAATAACTTTTAAAAATAGGTTAATATGATGTTAACAACATATCCAAAGTTGGATGTCATCAGACTTATGAGATATAGAGTAAAGTTTACATTACAACTACTAAGTAAGCTGTTAAACTGTTATTGGTAAACAACGATCAAGACAAGTCTTTCGGTTCCTATTTTCTACGTGGACTTGATGAACTGTTTTAAAGGTGTCTCCACGGTCTCATTCAATCAATTGTTAATATTTCCAGCTGCCATTTTCAAATATTGTCACAAAATAAGGGTTAATTAACAAATTAACATATCACATATTAACCATATGCTCCGACTGACCAACCAAATAAGCTTAGGTATAACACACTAGCGAATGATTACTCATCTCTCCCCTCCTAGTTCTATTCCCCGATCTTCGCCAGAGACCATATCCCTAAGCTCTGATACCAACTGTGACGCCCCCAAAATAGGTATACATCACCCATTCTAAGTTGCCAAATACATGGTACAGAAAAAAATACAACTTCATTAATATATTTGTCGCGCAAAATACGACAACACATATACTGTGAGTTTAAATACAAATATTGTCTAATGGACAGTATTCAAACTCAAAAGGAGTCCTCATTAAAATTATTGATACATTATTTTACAAAAATAGTGAGGACTGCTAAAATAACTTTCTAGAATCATCACTCCATACCCCGCCTAAAGTCTCACCTCCTGAGAAGAAAAATGGAACAAAAAGGAAAAGGGTGAGCTCAACTAGCCCAGTAAAGAATATTATGACTAAGATAATATACAACAAATTATCATTAGCCTTCAACGGAGAAAAATTTGATAGAATATAATAGACAACAAATTTTAGATCAACAACTGCAGCGGAAACATCAATCCATTAGAAAAGTCAAGTAGATAATGAATTCTACTATCTTCTAAGATTTAAAAGTCCATCATCAATATTCTATCCCTGTAACATCAATCAATATACATCTTGAATCAAATATTCATCTTTGAACTACATGCCAAAGATATTCATTTGTATCACCAGTTGGTCATGTTCATCTCAACACATGTTCATCTTTTCACTACGGGCCAAAGATATTCATTAGTTAATCATTCATGTGACACCCCCAAAATAGGTATACATCACCTATTCTGAGTCGCCAAATACATGGTACAGAATACAAATACAATCTTTAATATACAACAAGAGAGCTGTGAGTTTTAATACAAATATTGTCATCTAGACAATATCCACACTCAATGGAGTCCTCATTACATTTATTATTACACTATTTCACATAATAGTGAGGACTACTAATGCACCATCTAGGACCATCACTCTGTTCCCCGACTAGTCCCAGCTACGTTCTCATTTCCTGAAGAGAACAATGAAAGAAAGGGTGAGCTCAACTAGCCCAGTAAGAAATATTATGACTAAGATAATGCAGAATAAATTATCGTTAGCCTTCAACAGTGTTAAACTGATACAATATAACAAATATCAAGTTTAACTGCAGCGGAACAAGCAATCCATTAGAAGAGTCAAATAGAGAATAAAATCTACTATCTTCTATGCCTTAAAAGGTTTTTCATCACTTTTATCGCTGAGACTCAGCTAAATAAATAATCCACATCATCAAATCATCCCTGCAGTACAGGCCAAGGATATTCTTTAGTATCACGACCACGAATTATCCATGCACTACGGGCCAAAGATAATCGTGTTTTTATCAACGGTTTTGATCATGCCATAAAACAATTCATCTTTGCACCCTTGGCTGAAGAGAATCCATAGCCATAATCATACCAAAAACTGTCCATCAATGCACTACGGGACAATGAGGACTTTTTCCACATCATTTGTAATATTACGGTCATGATTATACCGAATAATCCCTTGTCATAATCATACCAAGTCAATCTATGCACTACAGTCCACAGATAACTTTCAACATAATATAAACATGAGGATGATGACAATGACATAATAATTCAATAAAACAAGTTCAAGAATTAATTTATCCAGGAACCAATAACGTCCAAATTGTCTACACGATACTGCTTTGTGGAGTAAAATTCAAGAATGCTCAGAAGAAATTTCCATGAAAAGATACTGGATGAAGCGCAAATATCAAGGATATTCCACTAATTTCATGGAGTATATAAGCCAAAACTTTAACCAAAAGAGTATCATAGAATATATGAAAATGTAATGGATTTTCACCCGCCATGCGGTAATCCACGTAGACAGCTCATTTCCACAATTTAATAAGAAATGAATACGAAGGGTCATTCACCATGCATGTGGCAATCCACATAGACAGGTTATCCAACAAAATAATAAAGAATAGAATAACAGAAGAATTCACCATGCATGCGATAAAACCGCATATATCTGAGTTATTCAATGTAATAATAATAAATAATGGAACGGTCGCGTAAGCGCGCACGCATACATGATATTAAACAGAATAATAAATAATAGAACCAGTCCCGCCAGAACTTGCATGTATGGATATTACGGCTGAATAATAAATAATGGAACCAGGTCTGGCGTAAACGCACAGACATGATATTCCGATAAAATAATAAAGAACGGAATATTAGAAGAATTTCACCATGTATGTGGTACTTCGCATAAACAGGTTATTCCAACAAAATAATAAGGATGACATAACAGAAGAATTTCACCAAGTATAGGGTATCCTGCGTATACAGGTTATTCTAACAGAATAATAAAGAATGGAATAACAGAAGTTCTCTTCACGAATAAGAAAGAAAGAATACCCCTTACGAGTACAACAAATAATATCCCTTACAGTAAAAGAAGAGAATTCCGATTTATAGGGCGAGGATATACTCGAAGAAAACTTGTACTACGCTAAAAGCTTTCTTAAACTCTAAAGAAATATGCTCAAGATTATAAAAGAAGAACTCTCTCTAGAGTTTCTGTGAATTCGTAAGAAATAATGAATTAATGAGCTTCTATTTATAGAAGAATGGACTGCATAGTGACTAATTCATGAACGGTCCAGATTGATTTACTTTTAATCTGACGGTCCATATTTAAAGCAAAATGTTTGAAATAAAAATAAAATATATTCTATTTATAATCTAATAAAATGACTAACTTTAAAAAAGTATTATGTTTTATATAAAAACATTTTACAATGTAAAACACTATGAAAGTACTATGCAACACTATGCATAATAAAATATAATATATTCTATTTATAGAATAACTTTATAAAATTATTTTGTTTTATATAAAAAGCTTTTCTATTTTATTACTTTAATAATTCTAATAAAATAAAACTGAGTGACTTATCACGTAAACATCAATAATCAATACAGTGTGCTACTATGCAACCACGCGTATTACTGTACTTTTACTACTGAGTAATTTAACAGTTTTAACGGTAAAACTTCCGCCGTTATTCTCATAAAAATATTTTTGTCATTTTCTCAATCAGACAATAATTTCCGTTAATGGGGTCCACAATGATTGTACCGTAAATACGGATATTCCCCGACAAAAAAGAATATTCCCGGACCAATCGAATATTATATAACAACTTGCGTACTTTGCAAAATTTATAAATATTACCCACAACTATAACATTATATCAAATCCACACCATAATATTTAAAAAAATTATTTCGAGAAAATTAAATATTTATTCATAAAATCTGGGGTCTCACAATCTCCCCTCCTTATGGAATTTTGCCCTCGAAATTTACATACGTACTTGGTATGCTGAACATGTGAGGATACCTCGACTTCATTTCAAATTCTAACTCTTGAGGTATAACCTTTGAGTGTTGAATACGATTCTTCTTATCCAAGATTTTAACACGTATCTCCTCAAACGTTAAATCATCCGTTATCTCGTCCGGTTCTAAATTAATAATGTGGTTCGGGTCGTCCACATATTTACGTAACATCGATACGTTAAAAACGTTATGAACACGCGACATACTTGGCGGTAAAACGAGTCTATAAGCCACAGTTCCTACTCGATCGAGGATTTCTAATGGGTCAATTAAATCGAGGGTTGAGATTTCCTCTCTTCGTCGATTCTTGCTTCTAGAATAACGCCCTCTTGAACCTTCTTAATTCTTCACATTCATCAGCTCCGGGTATGTAGCTTGAGCGGCTTTAACTTTATCGATTAAAGTTGATTCTACTCGTATATTCGTTATCTTCACATGGGTTCATATATTCGCACTTGTAACTGCATACGATCTTCTACTCAACGCGTCAGCTACCACGTTCGTACTTCCACGATGATATTGAATGGTACGATCGTAATCTTCAGCAGCTCGAGCCAACGTCTTTGGCGCATGTTACGTTCATTTTAGTTGAAGAAATATTTGAGGGTTTAAGAAATGGGTTTTTTACTAGGGTCAATACAAAATTTGATTTCACGCTCTAGGGGTAGACTAAGAAGTCTTCAAGAATACGTCAGGAAATTTATTAACAATAGAAATATCATTCAAAACTGTGACCCTCATCCAAGAATTGGATAGTACGTCACATTGATGCCTATCAACTTGCCATCGTCATTCATGACATCGCCTATAGAAAGTCGTCTGGCTTCGGTGCATTCCATACAAGAAAGTCAACAACGAAAGGACCGAGGCTCTTTACTTATGGCTTGATATGACAATGATTGACTTTATTGGTTTGGTTGCTTGAATTCACATAACAGGTTGGTTAGGAATATGAAAGCTAACAACCTTACGAAAAACATGATGAGTAGTTAACCAATCGATTCCTAAAATCGCATCAAAGGCAAGTATTTTCAAAGAGACAAGATCGACACGTAACGTGAAAGTGTTGATTTGAACAAGATTTAAAAATAGTGGAGGTAACGAAGGTTTCTCCCAACTGAGTTTAAACAGATATATCAAAGTCTAACTTCTCCGGAGTTAACTTCATACATTGAACACAACTAGGTGAAATACAAGAGTAAGTAGAACCGGTATCTAAAATGGTATAGACTTCACAAGAGTTTATGACTAACATACCCGTGATAATTTTATTCAGGTTCCTTAGCACGAAAAAAAAATGCACTCTCTTAAACTACCGGCTTTATCTTGTCTGGGACATCCTTTGGCATCACTATCCCAGCTGGACTTGATTTCACCATACGATAAAATCGAGCTAGGTGACCTTCTCTTCCGTAATTAAAATACGTTTTGGATTGCTGCGTACAGTTTGGACAGATGTGTCCCTCCTGTCCGCATTTGAAACATACGACCGGTGGTCGTTCTTCTTCCTTTGAAATGGGTGTTGGTGCCAACGTCTTCCTGTCATTGTTAAACCTTCTCTTCTTGAAATGTCCATTCTTATTGTTTTGACCATGATTACCACCGAAGTGGTTACCATTTCTGGCATGTTGATTCCCTCCATGCTTATTGTCACCGCTTTGATGGCTGTTATCACCGGTATTATCATTTTGTCGGCTGCTCTCTTTTGGTTGCGTTGACTCGTTATCGCGCTCCACTAACTGAGCCCTATTTACAACATCTGAATACAAACACAGTTTATGAGAAATAAGATATTGACGTATCTCCGGCTTTAAACCTCTTAAAACATCCGTCATTCTCTCTTCATTATCAACCAAGTGGGGACTTAAATCGGGATAACTTCGGCAAAATTGGCTTCGTACTGCGACACGGTCATGTTGTTTTGCTCCAACTTGATAAGTTCCACCTCCTTTATGTGACGAATGCTTTCGGGAAAGTACTTGTCATTGAACAGCTCTTGGAACTTCTCCCAAGACATCTTGAGTCGGCCAGTGAGTACGCTTTTCTGATTCCCATCGTTGATTTGCCTCTTCACGCAACATAAAGGTGGCAAAGGAACCTTTGCTCTCGGAGAATCCCAAGACATCAAATATCTTGGTGATCTATTTTAACCACGTCTCCGCCTTAAGTGGTTCTGGCTTTCCCAAAAACTCCAGTGGTCCCAGCTCCTTGAATTTCTTAGCGGTGACCAACCGTGGGTTGCCATTGTTTCCTCCTACATTATGAACAGGAGCCGCTTTCGCCTATTGTTGCATGAATTCTAAAAAGCTTGTACCGTCGTTCGTCAATTGATCAGTGTTGTTGTTTATAGGAGGATTATCGCCATCCTATTGCACATTGTCCTGATTATTGATCTGTGGAGAATCAACAGTCTCCTGTGCTCCATTGCTATTCTCAACATTCTCGGATGTCATTTTCAGATACTGCCACAAAACAAAGGTTAATTGACATGTAATATATTATCCCTATATTCTGACTGACCAATTAAATATCAAATAAACTTAGGTAGGTCATACTAGCAAAAGGAATTCCCGTCTCTCCCCTCCTAGTTCTATTCTCACATCTCAGCAGGATCATATCCCTAAGCTTTGATACCAACTGTGAAGCCCCCAAAATAGGTATACATCACCTATTCTGAGTCGCCAAATACATGGTACATAATACAAATACAATCTTTAATATATAACAAGAGAGCTGTGAGTTTTAATACAAATATTGTCATCTAGATAATATCCACACTCAATGGAGTCCTCATTACATTTATTATTACACTATTTCACAGAATAGTGAGGACTACTAATGCACCATCTAGGACCATCACTCTGTTCCCCGACTAGTCCCAGCTACGTTCTCATTTCTTGAAGAGAACAATGAAAGAAAGGGTGAGCTCAACTAGCCTAGTAAGAAATATTACGACTAAGATAATGCAGAATAAATTATCGTTAGCCTTCAACAGTGTTAAACTGATACAATATAACAAACATCAAGTTTAACTGCAGTTGAACAAGCAATCCATTAGAAGAGTCAAGTAGAGAATAAAATCTACTATCTTTTATGATTTAAAGGTTTTTTCATCACTTTTATCATCGAGACTCACTCAATAAATAATCCACATCATCAAATCATCCTTGCACTCTGTGCCGAGGATATTCTTTAATATCACGACCACGAATTATCCATGCACTACGGGCCAAAGATAATCGTGTTTTCATCAACGGTTCTGATCATGACATAAAATAATTCGTCTTTGCACCCTTGGCCGAAGAGAATCCATAGCCATAATCATACCATAAACTGTCCATCAATGCACTACGGGCCAATGAGGACCTTTTCCACATCATTTGTAACATTACGGTCATGATTATACCGAATAATCCTCGGTCATAATCATACCAAGTCCATCTATGCACTACTGAGCCACGAGATGACTTTCAACATAATATAAATATGAGGATGATGACAATGACATAATAATTCAATAAAACAAGTTCAAGAATTAATTTATCCAGGAACCAATAACGTCAAAATTGTCAACATGATACTGCTTTGTGGAGTAAAATTCAAGAATGCTCAGAAGAATATTTCCATGAAAAGATACTAGATGAAGCGCAAATATCAAGGATATTTCACTAATTTCATGGAGTATAGAAGCCAAAACTTTAACCAAAAGAGGATCATAGAATATATGAAACTGCAATGGATTTTCACCCGCCATGCGATAATCCACGTACACAGCTCATTTCCACAATTTAATAAGAAATGAATACGAAGGGTCCTTCACCATGCATGTGACAATCCACATAGACAGGTTATTCCAACAGAATAATAAAGAATGGAATAACAGAAGAATTCACCATGCATGCGATAAACCGCAAAGATAGGTTATTCCAACAGAATAATAAATAATGGAACCAGTCCCACAGAACGCGTGAGATATGATATTACGGCAGAATAATAATTAATGGAACCAGTCCTGTAAACGCACGCAGACGGGACATTACGGACGAATAATAAATAACGGAACAGTCCGGCAGAAGCGTTACGCATGCAGGATATTAAAACGGAATAATAAAGAACGAAATATTAGAAGAATTTCACTATGTATGCGAGACTTACATAAACAAAAGTTATTCCAATGTAATAATAAAAATGGAATAATGTAAGAATTTCACCAAGTATAGGGTATCCCGCGTATACAGGTTATTCCAACAGAATAATAAAGAATGGAATAACAGAAGTTCTCTTCACGAATAAGAAAGAAAGAATACCCCTTACGAGTACAACAAATAATATCCCTTACCTCAAAAGAAGAGTATTCTGACTTGTAGGGCGAGGATATACTCGAAGAAAACTTGTACTACGCTCTACGCTCAAGATTATAGAAGAAGAACTCTCTCTATAGTTTCTCTCTCTAGAGTTTCAGTGAATTCATAAGAAATAATGAATGAATGAGCTTCTATTTTTAGAAGAATGGACTGCATAGTAACTAATTCATAAACGGTCCAGATTGATTTACTTTTAATCGGACGGTCCATATTTAAAGCAAAATCTTTTAAATAAAATATAATATATTCTATTTATAATCTAATAAAACGAATAACTTTATAAAAGTATTCTATTTTTATATAAAAAGATTTTACTATACAAAACACTATGCAGGCACTATGCAATACTATGCATAATAAAATATAATATAATATATTTTATTTATAGAATAACTTTATAAAAGTATTCTGTTTTATATAAAAAGCTTTTCTGTTTTATTACATTAATAATACTAATAAAATAAAACCGAGTGACTTATCACGTAAACATCAATAATCAATACCGTGTGCTACTATGCAACCACGGCGTACATCGCATTACTTTACTCTTGAGTAGTTCAGCAGTTTTAACGGTAAAACTTCCGCCGTTATTCTCATAAAAATATTTTATCGTTTTCTCAATCAAGCCAATAATTCCGCTTGGGTCCATCAATGATTATGCACCGCAATACGGATATTCCCCGATAAAAAAAGAATATTCTCCGACCAATCGAATATTATATAACAACTTGCGTACTTTGAAAAATTTATAAATATTACCCACAACTATAACATTATATCAAATCCACACCATAATATTTAAAAAAATTATTTCGAGAAAATTAAATATTTATTCATAAAATCTGGGGTCTCACAATTTATCTTTGCACTACATGCTAAAGATATTCAGTAATATCATCATTTAGGACTGATGATGATGAAAAATCTCTTAAAGAAAACAAATCCAGTGAGATAAAAGATCAATGATTAGGGATTCGTACTTTAGTTTATCCAAGGTCAAAAATACTTTATAATAATCAATTGTGGAGCAAAATTCAAGAATGAAGATCAAAACATGGATACAATCAAAGATAGTAACCATAATAGACAACTTGGACAAAGAAAAGAAAATTTCATTCTTTTTGTGAATAGTGACGTATTTATGAATAGTGTCGTATACGTGAATAGTAACCCCGACACAAAAAGATAGAAATTCCACAATAAAATTTATATCAATATTTCGGCATAATGATATTGAAGAAAATAATATCATTTACGAAGAAAATAACATCCCTTACCTCAAAATAATAGTACTTGTGATCGAAATATCAGATGTAATATCGAAGGAAACTTACACTAAATATCAACTCTCAAAGTATTTAAATACTCACAAAAATACGTTCGATAATATAGAGAAATAAAACTTATGTTTCTGGTGTGATTTTCAATTCTAACCTAAGCACCTATTTATAGGAAAATGCTAGAATGCCAAAGCAGACTAAATTAATAAAATATTTTTTTTCCCTCTTCCACGCCCACACCTTTTGAATAGCAGAGCATGCCATCTTGGGAAAAAAAATTAGCCCCCATGTTTTCAAAAAAACAAAAGTGGGTCCCACATATAATTTTAATAAAAACATTTAATTTTTGAAACTTTAATAATTCATAATAAATACCCCTTTTATCAGAAAAATAAAAATTTTATGTCCATTCCATAGGAAATTAAATTCTCTAAAACTTTGTAGCTTTAAATTTTTCCAAATTCCAAACGAAAAATTCCCGAAATCCACATACGGACGATTTTTAATACCTCCATTCTGACAAAATACTGATAAAATACATCAGCATTAATTCCTTCATTTATATTCACACAAAATAAATATTTTCCTATCCATCATTTATGTCCACATAAAATAAATATTTTCTTATCATATAAATTAATAATTAATTATTCATAAATAATATTACAGAATCATAATTATGACAACCAGGTCATTCCCAGGAAACATGGGGCTTTCCAATAAGGATTTCTCCTTACTGGCGCGCAATTATGTGACCAAACCACTTTCCTAGACAGAGCTTCCTTAGACATTGCCAATAATGCTATCTAATAATATTATTCAAATAATATGAATTATTGATCTGATAATGGGAAATACTGTGCAATGACAATTATTAAAACAACAATAATATAAAATATCAACGCAGAAATTATTGAATCAATAAAATAAAATATTGAACAGTAATTACTGTAATAATTATTGAGCAATGCCTTCTTACATAAGAATAAATAATTCAAAAATATTGTGCAATACCATATGCTACTGTGCAACCACGCGTATTACTATATTTTAACCATCGGGTAATCCAACAGTGTTAACGGTAATAATTACGCCATTATTTATAAAAACTCAAACTTGTCGTTTTCTTCATCCATTGTTTTTACATTATGGGGCCCACAGATGGTTTGCTTGTCAATGCACGAATATTCCCAAACAATAGGAATATTCCACGACCAAACGAATATTCCCCGACAACAATGAATATTTTATAACCACTTGCTTATTTTGCAAAATTTACACATTTCATGTGACGCCCCCAAATTCGAGTACTTGAAACCCGTACTTGGTGCTCCACGATAACATTCATTCAACTACTTAATGTATTAATTAAACAAAATTATTATATCAAAGTTATCTACCTTCCCAGTCTCGAGAACCTTTAAGTCTTACATTACATGATATATATTATATTATCTGACTACAACAGTCATAACAACATAATTTAATCTATTCCTTCAGCTTCCCCTTTCCTTTGTCCATGCCGGGAGCTTTAGGTTATGCTAGCTTAGCTGAAAATATTTAAATTTAAAGTAAGAATGAGCATTTGAGTGCCCAGCAAGTAATATCAATGAATAAAGATTATCTGAAAGATTTGAATATTTTCTATAGACGACACTTCAACAACGAAGTAATAGTTTTGAAGTAAGCTGAGACCATACAGAACGACATATAAACTCTATTTCATTTTTTGAACTACGTACTGACTATAAATTTAGTAACAGTTTAATAAACTATAAATTTTATCTTAATTTTCGAAAAGGTTAAATAAAAATTCATCTGCAAAACGTCATGTTTTACGGACACGGAGGGTGATCAGGCCGTTATGCCCTGTATAGATCAACACTACTTGTTTGAATGATAAATCGTTCAATTGAATTGGCCTTTGGCCATGATAAAAGTTTTTTTCACATTCGGGATGTTCATAATTAATCTGACATTTCGAAATAAAACATTTCAATTTAATAATAATAATATTCTATCATGTTCTACAATATTCTTTCATTCTTTGTCTAGCTGAATTAAATAGCTTAGACAATTTTTAAATAGCATATACATACCTGAAATTAGTAGGTATGTGTCGACATGAGATTAAATACAATCGTTATCCAAGTGAGGGCACTTGAATAATCTAACATAACTATCTATCCACAAGGTATACACTGATCACACATCACTACAGTACTGGTAAACGAATATAATTCTATAACTGGCATGAATACTAATATTTAAATATGTGACCGATAATAGTAGGGTATATTAACTGATATAACATGAGTATAATATTCGATAACTTACTTATACAGGAACATTGCATAAGTAGAAACAGAGAGTAAGGATACTTGTCTGGTCTGCTACTTACACAACTTAGATTTTATCTTTTATACTGAAACCTATCATTCATAAGATTATTCTTTTGATCAGAATAATTTATCATAACACATAACATTGCTATTTGCAGTCATCATATAGCTTAAACACATTGTCACATAGTTATAACAGTCATTCTAACATAAATAATTACTTATTAGGTCAATCTATATAAGTCTGGGTCAACTTCGGTAACATTTTTGGGTACCGGCAGCTTTATCGGATAATAATCAAGTTTATATTTACTTAAACTCTATTCTGAAACTTCAATACTTTATTAAATAATTTAAATATTAATCATATTATTTTTCAAGGTCTTATAATAATTTTGAAATAATTATTATAATTTATAATGATTTTTCAAAAATCTGAAATCATTTTTAAATGATTTAAATATGAGAATAATTCCGTTATCATTAATATTTAAATAATAAAAATATTAATGAAATACTTGACAAAATATCTAAGTTATAAATAATAACTCAAATTATTTTTAAAACATTTATTTTACCCTCAAATGATTTTTAAAATATTTAAAATCATTTTAAATAATCATTATTAATATTTAAATATTAATGTATTATTCATGAAAATATTAAAAGTCATTTATTATAACTTAAAATATCTTTAAATCCTTTTATATTATTTTAAATGATTTTTGAATCATTAAAACTATTTTTAAACTATTTATTTAATATAAATATTAAATAAACTCATTATCATTAATATTAAATTATTAATGAAAATTACCTTAAAATATTAAAAGTCATGATTTATAACTTAAAATATTTTTAAACCTCTTATTATCATTAAAATAATTTTTAATATACAAATCATTTTTAACCTATTTATTAAATAAATTTAATATCATTAATATTCAAATAAATAGTAATATTAATGAAAAATATGTCAATTTATCAAAAGTTAATTTTTATAATTTAAAACTGATTTTATAATTTTTAGAAATTTATTTCTATTTTTAATGAATTTTTCGGAAATTAGGAAACTAAATTAATTTAATCCGTCACTAAAGGCTTTAGCGACGATTTCTGTCGCAATAGGTGTTTTTGAGGGCCAAGAACACCGATAAATGTTGTTCATGGTGTCACGTTTGATCGCCTATAACTTCTTTGGTCGAGTTGTTTACGATGTGGTCTCTTGAATGGTCTTGTAGTAGAGTTGTAACACTACACAAATCAACAACTAATCATGGTCATAACGTAACATAGATGCAAGATCTGGCCTTGCAAAGTCACTGTCAGAGCTTCTGGGTTTTCCAGAAACCCAATCAGCTTCAAGGGTTTATTTTGTGGCTTAAATTCCTATACGTTCTGGTTACTGTTAATGTGATCTAATGGTTTAGGGTTGTAGTATACATGACAAGGTATAATCATCAATCATCATATCATTTAAACAACATCAAAATCATCAGCTAGCATCTGGTCAAACATTGTCAGAAATAACATGTTCTTGAGTTTTCTGGGTTTTCCAGAAAACTGCCATCGTGTTCGTCCAGCCTCGTTTGACCATAAATTACTTTCAGTCTGTTTATCATTTATGTTATTTATGAGCATGAATATGTAGTACCCATGCAATAGTATAAACTTAAATCATTAACACAAGAAAATCATTAACCCAATGCAAGATCTGGACCCTTAAATATCTTGTCAGACGCTAAAATTCCAATTCTGGGTTACCCAGAATTTGACAGTCAATGCCGAGTAGGCTTCTTTGACCCTTCACTACTTACAATCTGTTGATTGTTTGAGTGATTTAAAAGCATGGATCTGGAGTACAACTAACATGCTACAAATCAAATACAACAACTGTAAGATCCCAACTTATTATAAATGAAATTGAATTTCCTATATTTATTATTTTGAAATTGTAAGGGTTGAATTGATTAATGTGGTTAGTTATTGGTAAAATGCGCAAATATTTTAAATAAGCAAGTGTTTATAAAATATTCATTGTTGTCGGGGAATATTCATTTGGTTGTGGAATATTTTTACCGTCGAGAATATTATTTACGACAAGCAAAATTTTGTTTGGGCCCCATAACGGAAAAACGATTGAATGAAGAAAACGACAAGTATAAATAACGGCGTAGTTGTTACCGTTAACACAATTGGAATACTTTATGTGGTTAAAACACGATGAATCTGGCGTTGTTGCACAAGAGAGTAAGCACTGCAGTATTGCAAAGCAATTATTGATTCTTACGTAAGAATGCACTACTCAATAATTGTTACAATAATTACTGCTAAATATTTTATTTTATTGATTCAATAATTGCTACGTTGATATTTTATATTATTGTTGTTTCAATAATTATCACTACACAGTATTTTCCATTATCAAATAAATGATTCATATTATTTAAATAATATTATTAGATAGCATTATTGGCAATGTCTAGAAAGTTCTGTTTAAGGAGAGGTTTGGTCACCTAATTGCGCGCTAGTAAGGAGAAATCCTTATTGGAAAGCCCCCTCTTTCCTGGGAACGGCCTGATTGTCAGTATTGTAATTCTGTAATATTATTTGTGAATAATTAATTATTGATTTATATGATAAGGAAAATATTCATTTTATGTGGATATAGATGGAGAAAATTTTTAATGTGACAATTGTTAAAAATTGATATTTTATCTTTTCTGATCAAATAATTCATTTAAATATATTATTATATTATAATAATATAATAATGGTGATATTTTTACAATGAATGTGGGATATATGAGTAAATGAGGAGGAAGAGTATTTTTATTACTAAAAATATTTAAAACATGTTTTTCATGTTTGTGGACCCCATTTCTTGACTAAAATTTGATTATAGCCTATAAAATCGTCCGTATGTCGATTTCGGTCAATTTCTGTTTGGAATTTGGAAAAACATTCTTTTACAAAGTTGTAGAGAATTGAATTTCCTACGGAAGGACATAAGATTCGAATTTTTCTGATAAAAGGGCTATTTGTTATGAATTATTGAAGTTCCGGAATAATTAATTTTTGAAGTTTTAGTTATTTTTTTTAATAAAAATGTTTTTGTTATGATTGGTGGGCTCACTTGTTGTTAAACATGTTGAAATCTGAATTCAAAGGTTGGCGTAGAAAATTATAATAAATATTATTATTTTATTAAATTTTCTGCTTTGGTGTTCTAAGCATTTTCCTATAAATAGGGTACTTAGGTTAGAATTGAAAATCACACCAGAAACTAAAGTTTTCTCTCTCTATAATATCGAGCGTATTTTTGTGAGTATTTTGGTACTTTGAGTGTTGCTATACGGTGCAAGTTCCTTCAGCACTATATCCAGTATTCCAGTTAGAAGTATTGTCTTTTCGAGGTAAGGGATGTTATTTTCTTCATAAATGATATTATTTCTTCAATATCATTATGCCGAAATATTGATATGAATATTATTGTGGAATTTCTACCTTTTTGTGTCAGGGTTACTATTCACGTATACGACACTATTCACGTATACAACATTATTCACGAATACGACACTATTCATCGACAAATGAAATTTTCTTCTTTTTATCCAAGATGTCTATTATGGTTACTATCTTTGATTGTATCCATGTTTTGATCTTTATTTTTGAATCCTGCTTCAAAATTTGTTATTATGGAGTATTATTGATCTTGGATAAACTGTAATACGAATCCCTATTATTTGTCCTTCTGTCTCACTGGATTCGTTTTCTTTAAAATATTTTTCATCATCCTCAGTCCTAAATGATGATATAACTGAATATCTTTGGCATGTAGTGCAAAGATGAATGATTTTCTGATAAATATCTTTGGCCCGTAGTACAAAGATGAACAGGTGTTTAGATGAATATGACCAACTAATGAATATCTTTGGCCTGTAGTGCAAAGATGGCTATTTAATTGAAAATGTATATTGATTGATGTTACAATGATAAAATATTGATGATGGACTTTTAAATTCATATATAGAAGATAGTATATTTTATTCTCTACTTAACTCTTCTAATGAATTATTATTTCCGTTGCGAATATTGATTTAAAACTTGTTGTCTATTGTATTCTATTAGATTTTTCCCTGTTGAGGACTAACGATAATTTGTTCTATATTATTTTAGTCATAATGTTCTTTACTGGGCTAGTTGAGCTCACCTTTTCCCTTTTTGTTCCAGTTTTCTTCTCAGGAGGTGAGAATGTAGTGAGTACTAGTCGGGGTGTGGAATGATGGTTCTAGAAGTTATTTTAGTAGTCCTCACTATTTTGTAAAATAGTGTATCAATAATTGTAATGAGGACTTATTTGAGTGTGGATATTGTCTAGATGACAATATTTGTATTTAAACTCACAGTTTAAGTGTTGTCGTATTTTGCACGACAATTGTATTAATAAAGTTGTAGTTGTTTCTGTAACATTCCAGATTTTTTTAAATGTAAATTATAAATATTTATTGATTTAATAAATATTTATTGGATGTGTTTATTATTGAATAAATAATTATTCAATTTGATTGATTTGATTTAGTTAATTATCTATTTGGTAAATAATTAATGTGATTAGTTAATTATTTATTTGTTAAATAATTAATGTGTTATGTGGATTGAGTTATGTGATTAAGTAATTTATTTAATAAATTGTTATTAAATAAAGTGAGACAAATAACTATATTATAAGAGTTATTAAAATAAATTAAAGTAATTTTAATTTAGTTTTTGCAAAACAAGGTTTAAGTATATTAATCATGTAATTTTAATGGTTTGCCAAACAAAGCCATATGACTTTTGGATTTCTTTTGAATTTAAATTATTAACTAAATAAATAATTTATATATTTATAAGTATACGTTATATGCTGATAACTGATAATTCTTATTAGGTCTATTATGACTATATGGGTTTCTTTTATGTACGCTATGTTATCAGTTTAGTTTTTACTTTTACGTATATTGTATATGGCCTAAGCCTAAGCCTAAGAAGAAGTTCAGAGAAAAAGGGTTTTCAAAGAGAAGGTTTCAGAGAATTTGAGAGAAAACCTGAGAGAGAGAAGTAGCAAAAGAAAGTTATCAAGTATTAACAAAGATTGTCTAATCAAACAAGAGGTATGTTCCTCTAAACTTAAAAAGATGTACGTATATATATATATATATATATATATATATATATATGTTATAATTCGTGATGCCTAAAGTCTGTGTATTCTTCTATTTCACTGTATATATAAAGTTTTACAAAATTTTTGGTAAACTGTGTTTTATAATTTGTTATGCTAATATGAGTAGCTGTAATTGTTATAGTTAGCATATATATATATATATATATATATATATATATATGTGTGTGTGTGTGTGTGTGTGTGTGTGTGTGTGTGTGTGTGTGTGTATTATATGCTGAATTGCGATTTAGAAAGAGAACTTGGTTTTACAATGAAAAATAGATATACAAATATATGTTTTGTAGAAATATCAAAATTTTGTATGCTAACTAAGGAATTGAACTATACATGTTAACTGGTTTATATGTTGGTATACTGGTATTTCAAAGGTATTAAATTGGTTATAAGCATAGAATTACGTTCACTGTAATTTAATATATCAACAATGGAGTTTTTGTTTTAAAAACAGTGTTTTCAAAGAATTAGTTTATGATATTGTTGATTAGTGGTGGGTAATTGGTATATAGATGATTGTTAACATTCATGTGTAATTTATGTGAAGTTATACATGTTAATTGGGGTTACTTGTTATTAGAAATCATGACAGTAGCTTTGGCTCTGTTCTTCGTTTGCTTCATAAATTCTGGCGCTTCACGTCAAAATTCACGCCCGATGTCAAATCTAAAGCGCCTTAGCGCTGAAATCGGCCTTGACCCGGACTTCAGACGCAGAGTGAAAGTCACGCCGGGCGTCGGACCTCAAGCATGGCATACCAAGTCCCTATATAACTCTCGCTAAAGCGTCACATCATGTACTTGAGACATTATGATTTAAAGCTGTGGCGCCACGACGCCACTTAGTAGAATGTTCTGAAATAACTTCTGTCTTGCACAGAAGTCTGAAATTTTTAGTTGTAATGCTATATGACCAAATAATTCTGTTATTATAGTATTATAATGTGTTGAACGAACATGGTGTTAATACCTAACGAGTTTATTATCGTTTAGGAATATAATTTGATTACATGGTTAGACATTTAAACCATACGTGATGTAGTGTTGATTATGACTGATCATGTCATGTTAACATATGTATATAGAGTATTGTGATTTGGATATCAACGGTTTAATCTACGCGCAAGGCAAGTCTTTCGGTTCCTATGTGTTACGTGGACTTGATGAACTGTTTTAAATTGCATGATATGTTATGCATGTTGAAATCATGAAATGTTAAAGTCAATATATGACTGCATTGTTTTGGCTAAGTAATGATGATTGAGTAAGGAAATCAATCTTTATATTTGCTATGTGAATTAAAAGCATGTATGCCATGTTACTTTAATGAGATGTATATCGAGCATGTTATTATGTGCTATGTGATGCATGAAAACTGTTAGACTTTTCTTTGGGTCGTCATCGACCTCACTCTTGCAAATAACCACTTTTGCAGGTCAAGATTTTAAGGTAAAAATATGTGCTAAGTGAGTTATATAGATCTATATTCACGAAGATCACTTATATTTTATGAGAAATGTATTTCATATTTTGAACGTAACATGTTGTTGAATTGTAAGTTGAGCTATCCAATGTAAATGGATATTTAGTTATGATGTAAGACTTTGTATAGTCATTTTGTTGTAACGATTCATGATATAAGATTGAATCAAAGAGATGTAATGTAAAGGTTGCGATTCAGGGCAAGAAAGAAGGAAATGTATAATCGTTTTAAATATTCCGCAAATTTAGTGTTTTTTAATATCGAATAATGATGTAAAATTAGAGATTTAATGTATGGTTAACGACTAAGTTGAGAATTAAATGGTATGAATTTTTGGGGTCGTTACAGTTTCTGTACCATGTATTTGGCGACTTAGAAGGGGTGTTGTATACCTATTTTGGGGGCGTCACAACAACATCAACAAAACATGTAACACTTGACAGATATAGGCTTGCGAAAATGTTGTCAGACAGTGTTCTTGAGTTTCTGGGCTGCCTAGAAATTCTTGGTCATGCTCGGTCAACTGAGTTTGACCTTGAATAACTTTTGTTCTGGACATGATTTAAGCCTGATTTCAAGTCTAGAGCGAAGTCAATATAGCATACTACAAGTCCAAAACAATAAACATACAAAACCATTAACATCCTCAGATCTATGGACTCTAACATTCGGTTGTCAGGCCATAAATTTAGGGTTCTTGGACAGTTTTGAAAAGTTGATTTTTGAGCAGTTTGATGCTATAGATCTATGATGTAACATCATAGATCATCATATAACATCTTCTAACACTTATATAAACACATTAACAAGAAATCTAACATGTCTTTTAAGAATCAAAATTGAGTTTTTGGGTTATACCTCTTTCTTGAAAATGCTTTGATCTTGCTCCCTTAACTGTTTATGATGGTCTAGAAGTTTGTTTGGGGACTGAGAAACTTAGAAAATTTCATGGCTTAGAGAGAGAATAGCTAGGTTGAGTGTTTGGTAAAAATGTGCAACTTTCCTTAGACTTTTTCTTTCTTTTTCTCTTATACTTTGATTCAATGTAGTTAGACTTGCAAGGTGTCCAAAGAGATAAAGGTGGCTGAGATTTACACACATGGGAGATCTAACATGGTGAGTCACACATTCTAGAAAACCTTTTTGCTTACAAGTTAAGTAAAAGGGTATTTTGGCCATTTCACATACTAAAGGGTATTTTGGTCTTTTCCACTTGAATTTTAAGGGTAGTTTGGTAATTTCATACATTTCTCATAACTTTTAATCTTATCATTTGCTAATTACCATTAGGGCTTGCTAATCATCAATTAGGATTTTAAAAATTAGGTTTAGGGTTTCTCGAAAATCAAATTAGGGTTTCTAACTTAGCATTTAGGCTTTCTTGATAATCGTTAGGGTTTCCCCTAATTAGATTCATAATCACTAACACGTCTCCTTAATCACATCAACATGATTAAAAATTAGTCTCAGTTTCTTACTTAGGGTTTGAATTAGGGTTTTTGGGTTTAAACTTAGGGTTTTCTACTATTCTGCTATCTCTGATCAACACTGAACCATACACACATACAATACATACACATCATATTAAAATATAATAATTATATATTAATATTCTCATTCCTTATTCATAATCCATGAATTAGGGTTATGGACTATATCCGACTTAACTTTCATTATTAGTCAACTCAAAAATTTAAATTGACTATTCTGCTAAATCCATATCATATATATATTATTTATAAAAAAAAAATCATAAAAATAATGATATAATTATTCAAAAAAAATTCGGGTCTTTATATTTCACCCATAACCAAAATATTATATCAAATTAACACCTTTTTAATTCAAAATAATGAATAGAGGAAATTCAATTTTATTTATAATAAGTTGGGGTCTTACAATATTTCGGCATAATGATATTGAACAAAATAATATCATTTACGAAGAAAATAACATCCCTTACCTCAAAATAACAATACTTCTGATCGAAATATCAGATGTAATGCCGAAGAAAACTTGCACTAAATATCGAAAGGTGTGGGATTGAAGAGGGAAAAAAATTATTATTTTATTAATTTAGTCTGCTTTGGCGTTCTAGCATTTTCCTCTAAATAGGTGCTTAGGTTATAATTGAAAATCACACCAGAAACATAAGTTTTCTCTCTCTATATTATTGAGCGTATTTTTGTGAGTATTTAGATACTTTGAGAGTTGCTATTTAGTGCAAGTTTCCTTCGGCATTACATCCGATATTTTTATCAGAAGTACTGTTATTTTGAGGAAAGGGATGTTATTTTCTTCGTAAATGATATTATTTTCTTCAATATCATTATGTCGAAATGTTGATATGACTTTTATTGTGGAATTTCTATCTTTTTTTGCCGGGGTTACTATTCACGTATACGGCACTATTCACGTATGGCACTATTCACAGAAAAAAAAAATTTCTTTTCTTTGTCCAAGTTGTCTATTATGGTTACTATCTTTGATTGTATCCATGTTTTGATCTTCATTCTTGAATTTTGCTCCACAATTGATTATTATAAGGTATTTTTGAACTTGGATAAACTAAAGTACAAATCCCTAATCTTTGATCTTTTATCTCACTGGATTCATTTTCTATAAGATATTTTTCATCATCCTCAGTCCTAAATGATGATATTACTGAATATCTTTGGCATGTAGTGCAAAGATGAATGATTAACTAATGAATATCTTTGGCCCGTAGTGCAAAGATGAACAGGTGTTGAGATGAACATGACCAACTGGTGATACAAATGAATATCTTTGGCATGTAGTGCAAAGATGAATATTTGATTCAAGATGTATATTGATTGATGTTACAGGGATAAAATATTGATGATGGACTTTTAAATCTTAGAAGATAGTAGAATTCATTCTCTACTTGACTCTTCTAATGGATTGATATTTCCGCTGCAGTTGTTGATCTAAAACCTTTTGTCTATTATATTCTATCAGATTTTTCCTTGTTGAAGACTAATGATAATTTTTTGTATATTATCTTAGTCATAATATTCTTTACTGGGCTAGTTGAGCTCACCCTTTTCCTTTTTGTTCCATTTTTCTTCTAAGGAGGTGACATTTTAGCAGGAACTAGTCGGGGTATGGAGTGATGATTCTAGAAAGTTATTTTAACAGTCCTCACTATTTTTGTAAAATAATGTATCAATAATTGTAATGAGGACTCCTTTTGAGTTTGAATACTGTCTATTAGACAATATTTGTATTTAAACTCACAGTATATATGTTATCGTATTTTGCACGATAATTATATGAATGAAGTTGTATTTGTTTCTGTACCATGTATTTGGCGACTCAGAATGGGTGATGTATACCTATTTTGAAGGTGTCACATCATTTGTTGGTTGTTTCATTTCATCCAACATCATAAGTACTTATTGGTTAGAGAGAAAAAGCTAGAAAAACTAGAAAGTTAGACTTTACAATTCAAGAAGCAATAAGAAGATTAAAGCTTAATCAAGTGATCTTCAATGGTAAGATCCTAAACCATGATTCTCTTTCTCTTCAAATGTTAGAGAAGTGAGTAGTGATAGACCATGTATGCTAAGAAGAAGTGGGAATGATTAATCAAAGGACTTAACTCTTAATAAGCCGTGAATAAGCACTTCGTTCATATGTAAGTTAAGCACTTCGTTCATATGTAAGTTATGAACTAAGGGAGAACTTGTAATAAATTGTAAAATGTTTGCATGAATGAAGTTGGTATGATAAGAGGATGTAAGGATGATGGTTAGAAGACTAAAACCATGATAAGTCGTATAAAATGAAATCGTAAATAGATTATACTTTTATAAGTTATAAACTCATTAAGAACAAGTAATAACTTATCATGTATATAAGTTAATGAAATATGTATGGTTAAGATGTTAGTATGATGGATTAAATCCATTTGAAACGATGAACAAATCATAAGTAACGAAGTTATGGCAGAATTCACGAGTTCGGACGATAATCGTCAAAATCGTGAAATTCTCGGAATGGAAGTCAAATTTTGACATTGAGCTCGAAAAACGTTGGTTTTCGATGGAGTATAGTCTCATTTGACTGAATTCCGACTTATAACGAAGAAACGAGCATTGAACATTCACGTACGTTTATCGTTTTCGTTAAAATGAACTAATAGTAGAATTTTGAGTTAACGGAATCAAAAATGGAAATTATTACATGAACACGTAGAGTGTGTAATTTGTGAGCTAATAACTTTTGAACGTGCCAATTCGGACTTATAACGAATAAGTTTTGAGCCAGGGAATCTCACATAAGAAATTAACTGTCAAAAATTTCTGGGACTAAGGTCCAGCATGCAATCACAGAATAAAGCTCCTAAATGTCGCTACCGCAGACTCCAGGACGAAAGGTATGGGGCTATCGGAGTTTTAAGCGTCACGCGCCAACTCCAGTTATAATCCTCACATCGCAGCGCCATGTACAGTAGGACCGGGTACTAAAGTGTGGCGCCGTAGCGCCACTATAGTAAAGGAATGTCGCGCCGCGGCGCCGGTAGTGAAAATTTGTTGACCAAGTTAGGTTTTGTAATTTAAATTGATTTGGAACGAGTATTAGAATGTACATGTACTTAATATACATGGTAAAACTAAATTTAAATCACTTTTATAGTGATGATGGTATGAATTTAAGTATGGATTAAGAATAGTTAAACAAATAACGTGAAGGGTAAGTAAGTAAACCGTGAATGGTATTCAACGTTGGTACTTCACCAATGACGATCGAGTAACGGTTTAATAATGTAAGAACGTTAGTAACCCATGAGGAAGGATGATTAACTCGAAACAAGTTGTATTAATGAAATAATTTCAGTTAAGTTATAGAAGAGAAAGAAGTTGGTAAGAACGATGTAAATTATAACGGCAAGCCGGAACCAATAATAACAAATCTAATACATGATTAGATTGAGAAGAACGGTAAGATTCATTAGGAACCATGTATCTTCATTCATGACCTAATATGGTATGCTATGTGGTTATGTGTTGTAGAGACCGTAAAGAATCAAAGGGAAAGTAATTATACTGTAGCAGACGTCGAAGGCAAGTTTTCTTATCGCTTGTCTAACCTTCGTGTTAGCCAGGTTTTCAGTGATTCATGTTATGAGATGCATGAATTGTTTTAAAGAAAGGGTCAATGCTAGTTTTAAATTGGCTAGACTAATCTTGAAAGATTGATTGATTTCTCTACAAGTCTTTCAATATAGAATTGATAACGCTATCATACGCCAATTGTTTGGTACGGATCCAAGGTAAGCCTGAGTATGAATAAACAAATGTATGTTACATCGATTATTCGATGGGCACGCGAGGTTGCCAAAACTTAAACGTAAATACGTTTAACGGATGTAGTGTTGATCAACATAGAGTACTATAGGCTGATCACCTAGATGTGCTCGTAAGATATGTCGGACTTACAAACTTAGTGTCGGGTTGTCCTTTTCATGAATAAAAGCTAAAGAGAATGTTCATGGTCTATGGACCTACTCAGAATTTCCAAACTACTATATGTACTTCGGAATTGTTTTATGAGATGAGAAGTGTTATTCAATGTTTTATAGTACTTCATAACTATTGTTCAGTTATTGAAGAATAATCATATGATTCTCGAAGTGGTGTCTATATAATATATTGTTAGACTTGTTGAGCTAGTTATGCTTAGTTCTTGCTTGAATCATATGATTGTAGCTAAGGTCGAGCGAACCGAGGGTTCCAGTAGAGATAAAGGCAAGGCGAAGATGAATGAATAGTTTATCTTGTAATAGACTAGTAATTGTATGTATTATATTATGATGAACAAAGAATGTAATGGTTTCAGAACCTGGGAACGGGATGTAATATTATTAATGTAATAAGGATGTCGTTAATAAACACATTTTGATGTTGTTTCAATAGAATGAATGTACAGTTATGAGTACCATGTAGCACCATCTGTCGGGTTGGAAGATACCCGAATTTGGGGGTGTCACAGGTTGGTATCAAAGCATTAGGTAATAAAACTTAAAGGGGAAGAACCTTAGGCTAATAACCTCGTTAGAAAAGGAGAAGTCCGAAGGAAGTAAGCTCGAGTTGAATGAGTTAATAAGGTATTGAGGAAACTCAGTACCAAAAGATTTAAAAGATGGAAATTAACCCTAAATAAATTAAATGTGATTTGTGTATTATGTATTAATCAACATGTTATGTGTTATTGTAGATGTCCATTGATAGCTTGATGTATAGAGATATACATGTGGTGAGCGAAGAAACTGCAAACAGAGTAGAGCATGTACCCATGCCAGTGGCGGAGGTACCATTAGTGATTCTAGAGGAGTCGGAGCCAGTGGAGTACTTTTCTGAGGAGAACTACTCCAAGGGAGATATGGATATAGCATCATACCTTAATATGATGATCGACGTGGAGGAAGAAATGGAGGTAATATCGGTTAATACGGTGGTACCTACACAAGAGTCATCACCTCTAGATGCAATGAGAGCATTGTATCTGGCAGTGCTTGACAAGAATGTGCAATTGAGTACAGTTGTGCAGAATCAGAATGAAGAGATTAGTTATCTCCATGAAGCTAAGGTGTCTGCAGAAGCAGATTTTGAGTCAGAGCATGATGAAAAGGTGCTTATGACAGAGAAGGCTATGGACTATAAGGATGAGGCCGATGAGCTTCGTACGAAACTGGTTGAGAAAGACCAGAAGATAGCACGAATGTCTTACATCCATGAGAATGCTCATAAGGATTTCAAGTTGAAAATTGCTTGCTATTCCGTTGAGTCGGGATAAACTCGACATACTATTAGTCGGGATATTGTAGCCAGTATTGCGAATGAAAAACACGAGGACGTTGTTATGTATTATTAGAATGTTAGAGTTATAAATATGTGTGTAGTGACGTAAAATCCTCTTTTGTATAAAAGGGTAGTCTTTTTGGTCAATCTCAACTTTTGTGAAATTCAATAGCGAGATAGTAATGTAATAGCTTTTGGGCTATGGAAACAAATTGTAAATAGTTTCAAACTATGAAGAAGCATATGAATATAATGAAATTTTCATTTAATATGCTTTGTTATGGTATGAGTTGTTGTTTGTCGAATAATAACTAAGTAAGTAAGTAGATAATAATAAAATTTTATTTATTTAATCAGAAAATGCCGCCACGGAGAAGACAACGTAATCAGGAAGCAGAATCACATAATGATAACCAAGGGGGTCAAAACAACCCTATGCAAGAGTTCGTTAATTTATTAACGGCTACATTTAACCAAACGGGGGTAGAGTACCCGCGGGACCTAGGGTAGCCAGAACGACTACCTTTAAAGAATTTAAAAGTGTAGGTCCGCCGGAGTTCAAAGGAACGACGGACCCAATAGAGTCTCAGACATGGGTGAAAGAAATAGAGAAGGCGTTTGTTATTACAAACGTAGATGAGGTGCAAAAGACTTCTTTTGCTACTTACATGATGAAAGGGGAAGCCAACTTTTGGTGGGAGGCTCACCAGGGTGGGGGTAGAACAGATGCGGTAACGTGGGAATAGTTCAAGAAGGTTTTCTTCGAGAATTATTTCCCTACAAGCATGTAAGGGAGGATGAAGATTAAGTTCTTAGAACTTAAGCAAGGGGACATGACAGTTCCCCAATACACGGCCAAATTCAATGAATTGGCAAGGTTTGCTCCACATCAAGTGGACACTGAGGAGATGAAGGCTCGTAGATTTGAGCAGGGCCTGAAACCCTGTCTCTATAGTAGGATTTATGTGTTCCAAAGTGTTTCTTATGGGACCATTCTGGAGAAAGAGATTATAGCAGGAGGTGGTAGTGAGGCATTGACCCAATACCACAAAGAGAGAAATAAGAGCAAGGGAGAGGGAGAAACCAAGGCAAAGAGTGGTAGTGGCATTATGCCAAAAAGAAAGAATTTTAACTCCGAGAATACTGGAGTGGGACAAGGGGATCCTAAGCGTAGGATCGAAGCATGTAAGACATGTGGAAAGACTCATCTAGGAGTCTGTCTGAAGGGAAAATTAGTTTGTTTTAACTGTGGATAGGAGGGTCATATATCACCCAATTGTCCTAATCTTAAGAAAAATCATGGCTATTTTGTATGTGGGTCGTTGGACCACATGGCAAGAAATTTCCCAAAGAAGGGGTCAGAGGAAAGTAAGGGTGTTAGTAGTGGAAATTTAGCCATTACTAGACCACCATCGTCGGGTAGACCTATGACCCGTACTTTTAATATGACGGTCCAAGATGCGGTTGCATCAGCGGATTTAGTAGCATGTATCATTTCAGTTAATACAATGAATGCTTATGTGCTGTTGGATTGGAGTACTACTTTTCTTTTATAGCATGAGAATGTGCTAAGTGATTAAGTTCATTCCCAAAGGGGATTATAAATACCTTTACACGTTAAGGTAGAGAATGAGGAAATAACTTTCGTGGAAATTGTTTCCTGGATAATAGAGGTAAGCAAGTATCGGTAGATAAGTACCGATAAAGTTAAGAGAATTTGAAGTAATTCTCGGTATGAATGGATTAATTAACCATAGAACTTTAATAAATTATTAGAATAAAAGTATGAATCTTCGGTTTTCTAAGAAAACCCAAGGTAGTATTTTTACGGTAATAAATCACTGGAACGCTCTTGTTGTCTAACCATGACGCAAGTTAATAGGATGTTAAGGAAGAGGATTAGTCGTTACATTTACGTATCGACTATCGTAAGAGGAGTAAGTTAACAATTAAAAGTAAGTACCCATTTCCCAGGATCGATGATATATTTGATCAGCTAAAAGGGGGAAAGTATGTTTCTATGATAGATTTGTGTACGAGGTATCGTCGGTTGAAAGTAAGGAAGAAGGAGGATGTACCTAAGATGACGTTCAAAACTCGTTATGGTTATTATGAGTTTCTGGTTATGTCGTGTGGGTTGACTAATGTACTGAAGTTAGACATTCTATAAGGGACGTCGAACAAGTCGGTGGCAAATTGATAGGTACTCTTGTGAGGTGCTATGGTTGAAAATACCATTAACATCATAGAGTGTTCAAATAATATTTGGAAGAATGTGTCGTAATGATCATTGGTGATATTCTAGTCTATTTTAAGACGTCAGAAGATCACACTGAACATTTGAAGATAGTATGGGAAACACTATGGAGGGAGAAGTTGGATACGAAATTCACTAAGTGTGAATTTTAGCTTAAAAGATATACAGATTTGTTATTGATAAGTATGTTGGAAATGAGAAGTGAGAAAAATAGTTTTCAGGAACTAAAAAGGAAGGTTAATAGAGGCACATGTATTATCTTTACCAGATGATACGAGGAATTTTGTAATTTATAGCGATGCTTTGCATAGATGACAAGGTTGCGTGCAAATGTAGCATGACAAGGTCATTACGTATGCATCATGCCAGTTAAAGGATTATGAGAAGGTTTATCCTAATTGTGATCTAGAATTGACAGCTGGAGTTTTTGAATTAAAAATATGAAGTTAGTAATTATACGGGGAAAAGTGTGAGATATACACGAACTCTAAGAGTCTGAAATATATCTTCACACAGAAGGAGTTGAATATGAGGTAGAGAAGAATATTGGAATAGATAAAGGATCACGACTCTGATATCTTATATCATAAATGGAAGATAAACGTAGAAGCTGACGCGTTAAGTAGGAAGGGTAGGGAAAAGCTATCGATGTTAACGACTCAGAATGAGTTAATAACGGAGATGGCGAGAATGAAGTTAGAAGTTAAATTATGGAATGAAGTGGTAGAAATATTATTCACAATGTAGACTCAATCCACGAAAACAAAATGAGTTAAGGAAGTACAACTAAGTAATGAGGAGTGCGAGCAAATGAAGTAGAGGATGAAGGATGAAGATAAGATTTTGAAGGAGGAATTTGAGTTCTAAATAATTTTGAGTTAAAAGAAGAACTAATAAGAGGGAGATATCGTAATATGTTAGTAAGTGCTTAACTTCCAATTCAGATTAATGATAGGAAGGGACAAGTCATAAGAAATAGGATAATACCTTCGGGGAAGGTGAATTGGAGGAACCACAATGCTGAAGAAGTATCGTGGGAACTCGAGATTAAGATGATGGAAACCTTTTCCTCATTTGGTTATATAATTATAGCGAGATTCTAGGGACATAATCCTTATAAGTGGGGAAGGATGTAACGCCCGAGAAAAATCAAAATTTTCTGAGAATTAAATTTTTATTTGATTATGTGGATTAAATAAATTTAATTGATTATTTATGTGAGTAAGCTATGTGAAGGTCGTTTTATGGCCTAGAATGTGCTGATGTGGTTAGGATTTTGGCTATGTGATAGAATTAAAGTGTTTGAATTTTCAAGATGAAAATAAAAGTTTTCTGAGAAATTTTTCGAAAAATACTATTCATGGATTTCTGCTCGAGAATTATTTTTGAATTTCCGAAAAACGCATAATGATAGAATTCTAAGACGAGATGGAATATCCAATAATATTTCAATTATGGCAAACGAAGTTTTCGCTTGCGGACTTAAAACCTAACGGTTGGGGAAAGTGATTTCCGAGAAGGAATTTAAATGTGTATAATGAATTAAAGCGAAGATCGTATAATACGTAGGTATTGTACGAGGTAATGAATACGAGTATGATACGAGGTATTATACGAGTATGTATGAATAATGGTATGTCGTATATGAATAAGTATGCGAGTTGGAATACGATATTAATATGTAGACTATACGTTATAAGGCTTTAAGCCAAATGTAATGGACTTGTAGGATTGTGTAGGAAAATGTATTGTCCAATTTGAATTATGATAAAGCCCAAGTGTAGGAATGGATAAGTCCAATATGAATTAATGAACAAGCCCAATGTTTGTTTAATGCAAGCCCAAGTATAAGTTAAGTTAATTAAGCTAATTGAATGTAAAGCCCAAAGTAAGAATCCAATGGGTAAGCATGAACCATGGGGCAACCCATGGGTGATCCAAATTGATGAACAAGTAAACTTAATGGTTAAGCAAAGGATAAGTTAAGTGGTGGCCAAGTAAAGTGCTTGTGACACCCCCAAATCCGGGTACTTCAATTCCCACAATATTTGGTGTTCACTATACAAACATCATATGTCTATCTACCCATAATAAATGAAAACATAAATAGATAGAAATAAATCCTCTCCTTAAGGAGTTACATCATCTGAAATAAATACATCAATCCCAGGTCATACTAACCTTAATTCTCAAATGCGGAAACATAAACAAGTAATAGTCTTACATAACATTGACATAAGTCTGAAACATAAATACATAAACACATAAGTAACAAGTCTTCATCACTTGTTAATCTTGCCCTTGCCTTTGCTAGTAGAAGGCTCGTCTAACCTTTCATTCTTAACTGTAATGTTATTATTAAGCAAGAGTGAGCACGATTGCCCATAACTATAATAATGTAACAACAATATAATAACATACGAGTGTATCAAAGACTCCTGGAATAAGAAACTCAACTTTTGAATCAAGAATGAATAACAAGAATCAAAAGAACTTCTGAGGGTCATAAGACCTTGAACTATATCCTAGGTTATCAAGGGTTATACTTGAAACCTTTAACAGTCATAAGATTATGGACTCTTCTACTCATACTTAGGGGGATCAGCCCTCAGTTCCATACTATGCACAATATCTTAACGCTAAAGCATAAGCAATTCCCTATACAGGGTTGTTCATCTCAGTTTGACATTAGAGTCCGCACCAAAGGAAGTTTAGTTTGGATAAATTCAACAAGGGTTCTGAAATTAAGGACGTTCATCAACTATGGAGTAGTCGAATTAATAAGGGTTCGCTAGTCTTACAAGATTCAACAATAACTGATATTCAAATTGAATAATAAATTCAAGAGGTATACAATGGATAAGTATTGTATAACAGAATTCATACTTTGAAAAGATTAATAACCTTTAATATAACATATTGAACTTGATAAATAATAACAAGAACTTGCTCGATATAGACCATAAGTCTAGAATTTTCTCAGTGTAAAGAGGTAAGGTTTATAAACTTGTATAATGATAACGAGTAGGGTTAGGAAACTTGCCTCATGCATAGGTTACATATTAATTATACACGTTCCTCGATTTAATCCTATATACCATTTACATTCACAATACCAGTCAATTATAACGTAACTAGTCATCACAAGTTCATTCTTTTTGTCTAAACTCTGATTATGACTATACTTAGTCAAATTACCACACTTGTTTTTACATAATATTACACTACATGAACAACAAGCTAACTACGCGGTCAACAATTCAATCAACATGTAAATGCCTTATTGACATGTTAAGAACCTATTTTAACATCTCATTATATGTCTAACACATTGTTAGGTTCATTAGATTAGGTTATTATTAAATTTCTGGACTTGAACGATTTAAGAAAAATCATTTCTGAACAATCTGCAGAGTGCCGCTGCAGCGCCACCATATAGGCTAACTATGGCGCTGTAGCGCGGATGGTGCTATGGCTTGGACTGTGGCGCTGCGGCGCGGGTCTTAAGGCATGGAGTTGGCGCTGCAGCGCGGAACTCCAATTCTCGAGTTTCCAGTTCGCGAAAAATACAGAGCCAGACAAAATTATCATTACATGATCATTAAATACATTAAATTAAACATACCCATATACTAGAATTCGTACATGATTATTACCCCACCTTTATAGAGTAATTTTATCAAGTTAAAACACACAATTACTTGAATCAAATTATATAATTTCACTGTTCTTGTTGTTTTTGAAAGTTTTGAAAATAAAACATGAAAATTGAAACTACGTGTTTGTTATAACACTAAATCTATCCATTCGAAGTTTGTTTTTTTCTTTTTAACATACATAAGCATACACGAGTGCAAATTTTTTATACAACATATGATTAAAGAATTTAGTTTATATGTAAGGGTCATATGGGCAATATATCCAACTTTCATATTCTGTAACTTCAAAAAAATATAATTACGACATGTTTATATACAATTGATGTTATGAAAACATACATATATGGTAAAAACATGTTATGATAACATATTATCATATATATATATATACATGAATTATTACTCTTTTTTAATTATAGAGACTAGAAGGCCATTTTTATAAAAATATAAACAACGTGAATTTGAAATTGGGTTGAAGAGATTACCCATAGTGTAGATTAATAGAGATGAAACCTTTCTCAGATACTTCTTCAATCACACAACTCACAATTTCCCTCAAAAAATTCCCTGAATTCTCTGAACTCTCAAATTTTCTTTCTTTCAAAAAAACATACATAAAATAATATAGGCTGATGCGTTTAGGTAACAGCATTATGATGGTCAGTTACTCAAATCATGGGTTAACTGCTCTCAACCTCCATTAGGGCCTTGTTTGGCTAACTTATTAGAAGGTTTTCCCATTAAATTTAATTAATCCTTTATAATATAGTTTAATAATGTCACACCCAATTAGGCAATAAATCAAATATCTTATTTAATTTAATTTAAATAAAATATAATAATTTCTCATTAATTCACATAGTCATAAAATTAAATTTCTCATTTATAAATTATGTCAAATTATTAAACCTCTAATTAATTATTAAATTAATTAAAATAACATAATGCTTATTAAATACTTCATTTAATTCAATAAGCTCATATAACAACATACTTTGAATAATAAAATTCTCCACATTAATTTAATAAATATAACACATAATTAAATTAATCTACCACAATTTCATCAATTAATTATTTAATCCAATAATTAAATCATCGAAAATTATTTATTTAATTCAATAAATATTCAAATTATAATACAAAATCTCGTTTGTCACAGTGCTTATGCTTAATGGCTAAGTAAAGTGCTTATAAGTGATGAGCAAGTAAACTTAAGGGTTAAGTAAAGGATAAGTGGTGAGCAAGAAAATAATGTGATGAGCAAGTTAACTTAGTTCTTAAGTAATGAATAATAAGGAGGTGATTAAGGAGGTGGATGGCTTATTGACTATTAAGCCCTCACTTTGGGATTTCTATAAATAAGAAGGATACTAGCTCATTTTTTGGTTGTTTCATTTCATCCAACATCATAAGTACTTTTTGGTTAGAGAGAAAAAGCTAGAAAGTTAGACTTTACAATTCAAGAAGCAAGAAGAAGATTAAAGCTTAATCAAGTGATCTTCAAGGGTAAGATCCTAAACCATGATTCTCTTTCTCTTCAAATGTTAGGGAAGTGAGTAGTTGTAAAACCCCAACTTTTTGAATAAAGATGAATTTTCTATAAATATTATTTTTGAATATTATGGAGTGAAATTGATATAATGTTATAGTTGTGGGTAATATTTATAAATTTTGCATAGTATGCAAGTTGTTATATTATATTCGATTGGTCGGGGAATATTCGTTTTAGCAGGGAATATTCGTACAACGGTCAATCATTGGTGGACCCCACAACAGAATTATTATCGGATTGAGAAAATGACAAAAATATTTTTATGAAAATAACGGCAGAAGTTTTACCGTTGATACTGTTGAACTACTCGGTAGTAAAAGTACAGTAATACGCGTGGTTGCATAGTAGCACACGGTATTGATTATTGATGCTTACGTGAGAAGTCATTCAGTTTTGTTCAATTATTGCTATAGTAATTGTTGCATACAAGATCTCACGTTATTTGATTCAATTATTGTCGATATTTATTATATTGTTAAAATCAATAATTGAGACGACAAAATTATTAATATTATTATTTGCAATATTAACGATGTCTCAGAAGTTACATCGAGGAAAGGTTTGGTCACCTAATTAATATGCTAATAGGAGAAATCCTTATTGGAAAGCCCCTTTCCTAGGAAACAACTTTGGTCAATTAATATTGTGAATTGTAATAAAGATGATAAATGTTTTTCAAATTATTAAGGTGATTTTTATGAAGTTTGCTTATTTTATGAATTCCTATTTACCCATTTTTCAAAATAATCAGAGAAAATCATTTAAAGGTGGGGCCCACATGTGGGGCCACACATGGGGCCCCATATGTCTTGGAAAATGATTTTGGAAATGGAAGAGTATACGTATGGAAGTATATGTATGTATTGACTATATAGTGGGAGAAAGTGATATGTGAAAGTGATAGGTGTGTGATGTGTGTGTGAGTGGAAAATGGTGGAAAAGTGGTAGTGTGATAGTGATGTGTAAGAGTGTAGTGAAATTGATTTTGGGAGGGTGGGGATTGATGTTGGATATGGGGGATAAAAAAATCTAGTGGTATATATAATATTGATATATATAAATTGAAAACATGTGTTTATATATATGTATTATATTTTAATTTTTTGTTGAAATCTTATTGGTTAGTTGTTTGACTTAGTTGTTAGTTGATTGAAGAAATAATTACGCAAAATTATTTTGTACTTGAACAAAGGCTCCTTCCATTCTCCTATAAATAGAAGCTCATTCCTTCATTATTTCTTATTTAATTCATTGAAACTCTAGAGAGAGAAAATTATAGAGAGAAAGAAGAAAAGTTTTTCGCTACTTAACTACTCTTATATTCGCCTTTTTTACGGTAAGGGATATTATTTCTTTTGTATTCATGAAGAGAACTTCGTTATTCCATTCTTTATTATTCTTTGGAATAACCAAAGATATGCGACTACCCTATACTTGGTGACATTCTTCTATTATTCCGTCTTTATTATTATTACATTGGAATATCCTGTCGGTCGTTTTTATATGCGCACTGGTTCCGCTCTTTATTATTATTACATTGGAATATCCACGTCTCATGCATTTTACGCCGGACCGGTTCCCGCTCAGATATTTCGTTGAATAACTCGTCTCATCTGGCACCGCATGCATGGTGATTTCTTTTGTTATTCCATTCGTTATTATACTCAAATTGGTTAAAGTTCGACTTCTATATCCCATGAAATTAGTAGAATATCCTTGATATTTGCGCTTCATCCAGTATCTTTTCATGAAAATATTCTTCTAAGCATTCTTGAATTTTACTCTACAAAGCAGTATCATGTTGACAATTTGGACGTTATTAGTTCCTAGATAAATTAATTCTTGAACTTGTTTTATTGAATTCTTATATCATTGTCATCATCCTCATGTTTATATTATGTTGAAAGTCATCTGTGGCCTGTAGTGCATAGATGGACTTGGTATGATTGTATCACGGGATTATTCGGTGTAATCATGACCGTAATATTACAAATGTTGTGGAAAAAGTCCTCATTGGCCCGTAGTGCATTGATGGACAGTTGTTGGCATAATCATGACCATTAATGAATACACAAATATTCTTGGCCCGTAGTGCATGGATAATTGTGGTCATGATACTTAAGAATATCGTTGGCCGTAGTGCAGGGGTGATTCAATGATGTGGAATATTTTTTAGCTGAGTCTCAGCGAAAACAGTGATGAAAAACCTTTTAAATCATAAAAGATAGTAGATTTTATTTTCTACTTGACTTTTTTAATGGATTGCTTATTTCGCCACTGCTTAAACTTGATGTCTATTATATTTTATCAGTTTAACATTGTTGGATACTAATGATGATTTATTCGCATTATCTTAGTCATAATATTTCTTCTTTGGGCTAGTTGAGCTCACCCTTTCTTTCACTGTTCTCTTTAGGAAATGAGAATATAGCTGGGATGAGTCGGGGAACAGAGTGATGGTCCAGAGGATAGCATTAGTAGTCCTCACTATTCTGTGAAATAATGTGATAATAATTGTAATGAGGACTCCTTTTGAGTTTGTATACTCTCTAATAGACAATATTTGTATTCAAACTCATAGTTTATGTTTTGTCGTATTATTGTACACGATAGGTTGTATTAGTAAGTTGTATTTGAATTGCATATGTATGTATCTGGCGACCCAAGATGGGTGATGTATACCTAATTTTGGGGGCGCCACGGTTTGGTATCAAAGCTTAGGATATGATCCTGGCTAAGATGTGAGACTAGAACTAGGAGGGGAGAGAGGGGAATTTCTTCGCTAGTATGACCTACCTAAGTTTATTTGGTATTTAATCTATTTAATCAAAGTATATGGAAATATGTTATATGTTAATGAACCTTTGTTTTGTGGCAAGATGTCGAAAATGACATCCGAGAATGTTAAAATAGCAATGGAGCACAAGAGACCGTTGAGTCTCCACATATCAATAATCGAGGAGAATGTGCATCAGGAAGGCGACAATCCTCATGCAAACAATAACACTGACCAAATGATGAATGATGGACTGTTCAGAGGCTTTATGCAATTCATGCAATATCAGGCGAGAGCGGCTCCTGTCCAAAATATAGGTGGAAACACTGGAAACTCTCGGACGGTCACTGCTAAACAGTTCAATAAGCTGGGACCACCGGAGTTTACAGGAGAGCCAAAACCACTTAAGGAGGAAGCATGGATATAGCAGATCACCAAGATATTTGATGTCTTGGGATGCTCCGAGGAGCAAAAGGTTCCCTTCGCCACCTTCATGTTGCGTGAAGAGGCAAATTACTGGTGGGAATCTGTAAAACGTACCCAGCCTGACGCACTCAAGATGTCTTGGGAGAAGTTACAAGAGCTTTTCAATGACAAGTACTTTCCTGAGAGTATTCGTCACATTAAAGAAGTGGAGTTTATCACATTGGAACAAAACAATATGACTGTGTCGTAATACGAGGCTAAATTTACGGAGTTATCCCGGTTTGCATCACATTTGGTCGATAATGAGGAGCGAATGACGCGAATATTTTTAAGAGGTTTGAAACCGGAGATACGTCAATATCTTATTTCTCATAAATTGTGTTTGTACTCAGATGTTGTAAATAGGGCTCAGTTATTGGAGCGCGGTAACGAGTCAATGCAACTAAGAGAAAGCAAATGCAGTAGCATGAAAATACAACCGTATATCCATCATAAAGCAGCAACAACAAACGTGGAGGGAATCAACATGCCAGAAATGGTAACCACTTCGGTGGTAATCATGGCCAAGACAATAAAAATGGACATTTCAAGAAGAGGAGATTCAACAATGATGGAAAGACGTTAGCACCAGCACCCATTGTTAAGGAAGGAGAACGACCACTTATCATATGCTTCAAATGCGGAGGAGAGGGACACATCAGTCCAAACTGCGTGATGCCGTCCAAAGCATGTTATAATTGTGGAAGAGAAGGTCACCTAGCCCGATTTTATCTTTCACCGAAGACAAGTTAAGCTAGGATGGAGGCACCAAAGGCCGTCCCAGAAAAGTCAAAGCCAGTAGTGCAAGGAAGAGCGTTTGTAGTGACCTCCCAGAAAGCAAGGAACCCGAATGAGGTCATCACGGGTAAGCTTATCATAAATTCTAGTGAAGTTTATATCTTATTTGATACCGGTTCTACCCATTCTTTTACCCATTCTTTGACTTATCTGTGGAAACTCCGTTGGGAGAAACCTTCATTACATCCACGGTTTATAAGTCTTGTTTGGTTCAAGTTGGTACCCACACATTACCTGTCGATCTTATTTCATTAAAAATTCTTGCATTTGATGTAATTCTAGGGATTGATTGGTTAACTACTCATCATGCAAAAATTAATTATTTTCGTAAGGTTGTTAGCTTTCATATTCCTAATCGACCTATTATGCGAATTCAAGCAACCAAACCATTAAAATCAATCACTGTCATCTCAAGCCATAAAGCTATTCGTTTAATGAAAAATGGATGTCAAGCTTTCTTAGCTCATGTCACAGATCTAAACAAAAATACGTCAATTTTGAATAATATTTCTATTGTTAATGAATTTCCTGACGTATTCCCTGAAGAATTTCCTGTCTACCCCCAGAGCGTGAAATTGAATTTTGTATCGACCTTGAACCCTAAGACAAAACCCATTTCTAAAGCCCCATATCGAATGGCTCTATTGAACTTCGTGGAGTTAAAGACTCAACTGCATGAATTGTTAGACATTGGCTTTATTCGTCCTAGTACTTCTCCTTGGGGTGCTCCTGTTCTATTTGTGAAGAAGAAAGATGGGAGTATGCGACTTTGTATTGATTATCGGGAGTTAAATCATGTCACCATCAAAAATAGGTACCCATTGCCACGTATTGATGACTGTTTGACCGATTGCAAGGAGCTAAATTCTTTTCAAAGATTGATCTTCATTTCAGATATCACCAATTGAAGATTAGAACCGATGACATTCCAAAGACGGCTTTCGAACTCCAAAAGACGGGCATTATGAATTCCTAGTCATGTCCTTTGGATTGACTAATGCTCCCTTTGCGCTTCATGGATATGATGAACCGAGTATTCAAGGAATATTTGGATCACTTTGTGGTCGTCTTTATTGATGACATCCTTATTTATTCCAAAAAGTAAAGATCATGAGCAACACTTGAGGTCGATACTCCAAAAGCTTCGTGAATATAAGCTTTATGCCAAGTTGAAGAAATGCGAGTTCTAGCTTGAGGAAGTAGAATTCCTTGGGCACGTGGTATCAAGTCATGGAATATCGTTGACCCAAAGAAAGATTGAAGCTATTCAAAGTCGGGAGCAACCTAAATCGATGGATGAAATCGTAGCCTTCTCGGCTTAGCTAGTTATTATCGGAGATTCGGTGAGAAGGGTTTTCTCGAATCGCTACTCCACTAACTCAAATTTGACTCAAAAGATACAAAGTTTGTTAGAGCGAGGAATGTGAGAAGAGTTTTCAAGAACTCAAGAGGAGACTCATTTTTAGCACCTGTTCTGACAATACCATCTGGTTCGGAGGGATTTATCATCTACAGTGATGCTTCGGGCAAAGGGTTAGGATGTGTTCTCATGTAACACAGGAAAGTCATAGCCTATGCCTCACGACAACTCAAAGAATATGAGAGGAATTATCCTACTCATGACCTAGAGTTAGCAGCTATGGTCTTCACACTTAAAATTTAGAGGCATTACTTGTATGGGGAGAAGGTGGAGATCTTTACGGATCATAAAAGCCTCAAATATTTCTTCACTCAAAAGGAACTCAACATGCAACAACGACGTTGGCTTGAACTGTTGAAAGATTATGATCATACCATCCAATACCATCCCGAAAAGCGAACGTGGTAGCCGGATTTATTGAGTAGAAGATCATATGCAAGCATTTAGTACGATATTGTCAACACAAAGGCCCATTTTGTGTGACTTGCAAAGGATGGAGATAGAGTTAAAGATTCCAGGGACCCATGTGATGATGGCGAATGTACGAGTAGAACCGACTTTAATTGATAAAGTTAAAGCTGCTCAAGCTACAGACCTGGAGCTGATGCGTATGAGGAAGAAAGTGCAAGAAGGTGCTATGCCAGAAGCAAGAATCGATGAAGAAGGAATACTTCGAGTCAACTCCAGACTTTGTGCTCCTAACGACCCTGATTTAAAGTATAAAATCATGATGGAGGCGCACAACACACCGTTTGTAATCCATCATTGGAGTACCAAAATGTATCATGATCTTCGACATACATTTTGGTGGGGCAATATGAAGAGAGAGATAGCGATGTTTATCTCAAGGTGTCTAACGTGTCAACGAGTCAAGGCGGAGCATCAAGTACCAAAAGGTCCATTGCAACCACTTGAAATTCTAGAATGGAAGTGGGAGCACATTACCATGAATTTCGTTACCGATCTTCCTAAGGTTTCTCAAGGTATAGATGCGATTTGGGTCATTGTTAATAGATTGACCAAGCTGCTCATTTCTTACCGTACGAGAAATTTATACACTTGAACGTCTTGCTCGTATGTACATAAACGAGATTGTAAGACTGCATGGTATGCCAGTATCCATAGTTTCTGATCGAGACCCAAGATTCACTTCACGATTTTGGGTTAGTTTGCAGAAAGCTATGGGCAAAGATTTACGATTTAGCTCGGCTTATCATCCTCCGACGGACGGACAGTCGGAGAGGACTATTCAAACTCTTGAAGATCTATTAAGACTCTGTGTCCTTGATTTCAAGGGAAGTTGGTACAAGTCCTTACCATTGGTGGAGTTTTCCTACAACAACAGTTATCAAACAAGTATTGGCATGGTTCCATTCGAAGCGTTGTATGGGAGAAAATGTCGTTCTCCAATATGCTGGGATGAGGTGGGTGAAGCAACGTTGTTGGGACCGGAGTTGGTACGTATGACTACGGAAAATATGTGGAAGACCTGAACCACATTATTAAGTTAGAATCGGACGAAATAGCGGAAGATTTGACGTATGAAGAGGTTCTTGTTCAAATCTTAGATAAGAAGGAACGTATTCTACGCACCAAGGTTATACCTCAAGTCAAAGTTTTGTGGAGAAACCACGATGTTGAGGAAATGACTTGGGAGTTAGAATCTGAAATGAAATCCAGGTATCCTTACCACTTCGACATACCAGGTGCGTACCCTAATTTCGAGGGCAAAATTTCATAAGAAGGGGAGATTGTAAACCCCAACTTTTTGAATAAAGATGAATTTTCTATAAATATTATTTTTGAATATTATGGAGTGAAATTGATATAATGTTATAGTTGTGGGTAATATTTATAAATTTTGCATAGTATGCAAGTTGTTATATTATATTCGATTAATCTGGGAATATTCGTTTTAGCGAGGAATATTAAATACAATGGCGTTAATCATTGGTGGACCCCACAACAGAATTATTGTCGGATTGAGAAAACGACAAAAATATTTTTATGAAAATAACGGCAGAAGTTTTATCGTTGAGACTTTTGAACTACTCGGTAGTAAAAAGTACGATGAATCTGGCGTGGTTGCATCAGAAGCACACCGGTATTGATTATTGATGCTTACGTGAGAAGTCATTCAGTTTTGTTCAATTATTGCTATAGTAATTGTTGCATAGTATCTCACGTTATTTGATTCAATTATTGTCGATATTTATTATATTGTTAAAATCAATAATTGAGACGAAAAAATTATTAATATTATTATTTGAAATATTAACGATGTCTAGAAGTTCTGTCAAGGAGAGGTTTGGTCACCTAATTGCGCGCCAATAGGGAGAAATCCTTATTGGAAAGCCCCTTCTTTCCTGGGAACGACCTGGTCGATTAATATTGTGAATTGTAATAAAGATGATAAATGTTGTTAAAATTATTAAGGTGATTTTTATGAAGTTTGCTTATTTTATGGATTCCTATTTACCCATTTTTCAAATTAATCGGTAGAAAATTATTTAAAGGTGGGGTGGGGCCGATATGTGTTGGAAAAATGATTTTGGAAATGGAAGAGTATACGTATGGAAGTATATGTATGTATTGAGTATATGGTGGGAGAAAGTGGTATGTGAAAGTGATAGGTGTGTGATGCGTGTGTGAGTGGAAAATGGTGGAAAAGTGGTAGTGTGATAGTGATGTGTAAGAGTGTAGTGAAATTGATTTTTGGGAGGGTGGGGGATTGATGTTGGATATGGGGGGATAAAAAAATCTAGTGGTATATATAATATTGATATATATAAATTGAAAACATGTGTTTATATATATGTATTATATTTTAATTTTTGTTAAAATCTTATTAATTAGTTGTTTGACTTAGTTGTTAGTTGATTGAAGAAATAATTCTGCAAAATTATTTTGTACTTGAACAATGCCATTCCATTCTCCTATAAATAGAAGCTCATTCCTTCATTATTTCTTACGAATTCACTGAAACTATAGAGAGAGAAAATTATAGAGAGAAAGAAGAAAAGTTTTCTGCTACTTAACTACTCTTATATTCAGTTCTTTTACGGTAAGGGATATTATTTCTTTTGTATTCATGAAGAGAACTTCTGTTATTCCATTCTTTATTATTCTGCTGGAATAACCAGTATACGCGGACTACCCTATACTTGGTGACATTCTTCTATTATTCCGTCTTTATTATTATTCTGTTGGAATATCCTCGTCATCATGCGCGTTTTATGCCGGCATTGGTTAAAATCTTTATTATTATTACGTTGGAATAACTTCCGCTCATGCAAGCACCGCATGCATGGTGATTTCTTTTGTTATTCCATTCGTTATTATACTCAGTTGGTTAAAGTTCTGACTTCTATATCCCATGAAATTAGTGGAATATCCTTGATATTTGTGCTTCATCCAGTATCTTTTCATGGAAATATTCTTCTGAGCATTCTTGAATTTTACTCTACAAAGCATTATCATGTTGACAATTTGGACGTTATTAGTTCCTAGATAAATTAATTCTTGAACTTGTTTTATTGAATTCTTATATCATTGTCATCATCCTCATGTTTATATTATGTTGAAAGTCATCTGTGGCCTGTAGTGCATAGATGGACTTGGTATGATTATATCAGGGGATTATTCGGTGTAATCATGACCGTAATGTTACAAATGATGTGGAAAAAGTCCTCATTGGCCCGTAGTGCATTGATGGACAGTTGTTGGCATGATCATGACCATTAATGAATACACAAATACTCTTGGCCCGTAGTGCATGGATAATTATGGTTGTGATACTTAAGAATATCCTTGGCCGTACAGGGGTGATTCAATGATGTGGAATATTTTTTAGTTGAGTCTCAGCGAAAACAGTGATGAAAAACCTTTTAAATCATAAAAGATAGTAGATTTTATTTTCTACTTAACTTTTTTAATGGATTGCTTATTCTGCTACAGTTAAACTTGATGTCTATTATATTTTATCAGTTTAACATTGTTGGAGACTAATGATAATTTATTCTACATTATCTTAGTCATAATATTTCTTACTGGGCTAGTTGAGCTCACCCTTTCTTTCACTGTTCTCTTCAGGAAATGAGAATATAGCTGGGACGAGTCGGGGAACGGAGTGATGGTCCAGAGGATAACATTAGTAGTCCTCACTATTCTGTGAAATAGTGTGATAATAATTGTAATGAGGACTCCTTTTGAGTTTGTAACTCTCTAGTAAACAATATTTGTATTCAAACTCACAATTTATGTTTTGTCGTATTGTACACGATAGTTGTATTAGTAAGTTGTATTTGAATTCTGTACCATGTATCTGGCGACCCAAGATGGGTGATGTATACCTAATTTTGGGGGCGTCACAGTAGTGGTTAAATATGTATGCTAAGAAGAAGTAGGAATGATTAATCAAAGGACTTAAGTCTTAATAAGTCGTGAATAAGCACTTCGTTCATATGTAAGTTATGAACTAAGATAGGACTTGTAAGAAATTATAATATGTTTGCATGAATAAAGTTGGTATGATAAGAGGATGTAAGGATGATGGTTAGAAGACTAAAACCATGATAAGTCGTCTGAAATGAAATCATAAGTAGATTATACTTTTATAAGTTATAAACTCATGAAGAACAAGTAATAACTTATCATGTATATAAGTTAATGAAATATGTATGGTTAAGATGTTAGTATGATGTATTGAATCCATTTGAAACGATGAACAAATCATAAGTAATGAAGTTATGGCAAAATTCACGAGTTCGGACGATAATCGTCGAAATCGTGAAATTCTCGGAATGGAAGTCAAATTTTGACATTGAGCTCAAAAACGTTGGTTTTCGATGGAGTATAGTCTCATTTGGCATTCTAGAGTTGCGAACTCGAAAATGACCGAATTTCGACTTATAACGAAGAAACGAGCGTTGAACGTTCACGAACGTTTATCGTTTTCGTTAAAATGAACTAATAGGTGAATTTTGAGTTAACTGATTCAAAAATAGAAAATTCTTAAATGAACACGTAGAGTATGTAATATGTGAGCTAATGGCTTTTGAACGAGCCAATTCGGACCTATAACGAAGAAGTTATGAGCCCAGGAATCTCACCTAAGAAATTAACTGTCAAAAATTTCTGGGACGGAGGTCTGGCGCCGCAGTGCCAGACAAAGACCTATAAGTCGCGCCGCAACGCCAGGGCGAAGGGAATGGCTTCTGGATTTTCGCACCGCAACGCCATGTACAGTAGGACCGGGTATTGAAGTGTGGTGCCGCAGCGCCACTATAGTAAACGAATGCCGCGCCGCGACGCCGATAATGAAAATTGGTTGACCAAGTTAGGTTTTGTAATTCCAATTGATTAGGAACAAATAATAGAATGTACATGTACTTAATATACATGATAAGACTAAATTTAAATCACTTTTATAGTGATGACAATATGAATTTAAGTATGTATTAATAATAATTAAACAAAGAATTTGAAGGGTAAGTAAGTAAACTGTGAATGGTATTCAACATTGGTACTTCACCAATAACGATCGAGTAACGCTTTAATGATGTAAGAACGTTAGTAAGCCGTGAGGAAGGATGATTAACTCGAAACGAGTTTTATTAATGAAATAATTTCAGTTAAGTTATAGAAGAGAAATAAGTTGGTAAGAACGATGAAAATTATAACGGCAAGCCGGAACCAATAATAAAAAATCTAATACATGATTAGATTGAGAAGAAGGGTAAGATTCATTAGGAACCATGTATGTAAGACCTCGAATTTTATGAAATAAAAGTCTAATTTAATTTATGATTATTATTCTAAAATTATAAAATGTTAAATTAATAAATGGTCAAATGAGCAATTAATCGGATAAAATGAGCAACTATAGAGTGCGAGGCAGCTAAGAGCTAAATTCTGTGAGTGGGAAATTATTGGGGGGACAAGTGGGAGACAAGGAAGGAAAGGGAGAAAGGAAAATAAGGAGAAAGAAACATAAAAAAAAAGAAAGAGGAAAAATAGGAAAGAAGGAAAAAAAAGGGTAGAGGAGAGGGAAAATGTATACTCCCACCCATTTTTCTTCCAACTCACGGGAGTTAGCATAATAAGAAGAGATAGGGAAGAGAAGGAAGAGAACAGAGAAAAGAGAAAAGAAAGAAGAAAGAAAATGAGGAAGACGATTGAAGAATGAATGAAAGAAAATCAAGAAATGTATTTTTTATAAAAACTTAATTATTTTAGTTTTTATAGATTTTATGCAAATAGTACATACTTAGGTATGTATTTCATGTTTTAAACTTGTAAAAATATGAATCAAAGGAAAGAAATAAAGAAATCAAAAGAAGAACAAAATCTGGAAGTTTTAAAAAAAAATTAGTTTACTACTTAATTTTGTAAAATCCATAACTTTTTGTGTATAATGAGTTAGGAGATGAGCCATATATCAAAATAAAGCCCTGGAAGAAAGCTAACAGCAGGTACTTGAATCACCCAAAAATTCTTTGTGGCTTTTTCGTGGTGACTGTTTAAGTGAAACTGGTCCGAAGAACTCATATTCTGAAAAATCAGTGTTCCTGAGCTCTATTGCGTGAGTTATAATTTTTAATCCGACCGTTTGATCGTTGTAATTTTGGATATGTTATACATATATAAGTTGAGTATATGTCCACAAATTTTTACCATTAAAGATTAAAGTATGATTTGTTATGAATTTTGTGAGGTGGCTGGTCCGGAACTCTTCAAACAGAATTTTTGGGTAAGAATATCTCTTTATGTTAAAGTTATAATTTAGAAAACATTTCTTCTATAAAATTGTAGACAATTAAATTTTACATGAAAAGAACATAAGATTTGTAATTTTCTGATCAAATTGCTAATTATTATGAATTATTGAAGTTTATGAATATTAGAATTTATGATTAATTTATCAAAAAAATTATTTGGACTGAAATATTTTTACAAAATGCTTATAATATCATCTTAGAATTGCTGTAAAATTTTGATGAATTATTGAAAAGCAGAAGTAATTATTATATTTTAAAACTATTTATAGTTAGTTTGAAAATAAAAGAAATTCATAGAAAATTCTATGAATGATGAAAAATTATGAAACTTGGTGAAAAATCTTATAATATTATTTTATAATTTCTGGTCAATTTTGGAAAATTATTGAATAACAGAAATATTTATTGTATTTTTAAGTTATTTATGGTTAGTTTTAAAAATAGAGGAAATTCATAGGAAATTCTATTAATGGTGGAAAATTATGAATTTTGCTAAAAAATATTATAATAATATAAGATTAATATTGATGATGTTTTAAAGATATACGTATATGTGGAGTGGGTATTTCTATTTTAAAACTAGTAAATGATAGTTTTTATAAATAGAAGTAGTTATAGAAAATGGTTGGACAATCTGAAAAATGTGAAAATTGTTTGAAAAGTTCAGAATACTATTTCAAATATTTTAGAAGTGTTAGTAAGCTCATGAGGTGTCGGAATGTAAACAGACAAGTAACAAAATGAGTTATGATAAAAACAAAAATAATATTTTTGTTAAAGTAAAAATGGTGATAATACCAGAATAGTGGATTGTCATATATGAGGTTTTAGATTTCTCAAGTTTTATTCACTTCTAAAGTTTTGGAATATGAATAATGATGTTATGCGATAAATTAAGACAACTTGAATGAATAATGAAGTATTAGTTGGTTTATATGTTATTCGAGGTAAATATGTTTTAGTGTTGACCCCGACTTTTAATATAATTAGTAAGGTATTTATTTGATTCTTATGTAAGAAGTCACTATGTATTTCATTCAATAATTGTCATAGTAGTTATTACACAGTGATTCATATTATTGATTCTTAATTACGTAAGAAGTCACTCAGTATTTATGTCAATAATTGTCACAATAGTTATTGCACAGTAACTCATATTATTTGATATGATATAATTAAACCAGTTGGAAGTATTGTGAGTCTATGTTAATAATTGTGAATAATTGTTGATAGATTAAAAATGTGTAAATAATTGATGAATAAAAGGTATTGATTAAAGATAAGTATGATATACATATGTTTGTTCAATTATTATTTTTTTTACAAAAGTAAGTTTGGCAGGACTTGCCGACATTCTACTTTTTCTAAAGTAGTCTGGACCACAACTCAATTATTTTTCAAGCGTGTACAAGTTGGTTTAATTTTCTCTGTGGGACCATAAATTCCATTACCATTATTATATACCTTATTTGGTTATTTTGTCAAAGCAGGTGTGCTAGTTACTTACTAAATTTTTAGTATAAATAGGTTTCTCGGTTGAGTAACTAAACACACACCATCACTACACTAAAAATATAGAATTCTTTTACTACAATATTGTGAGTATAATATTGTAAGTATTTCTATTGAGTGTAATGTTACTCCAAGTGTAGATAAGGAATGCAAACATTGTTTAAGTTGATCAATTTCACATAAAGCAGAATTAAATCACATGCTAAGGTAAGGGATGTCATTATTTTGGAAAGTGTCGACGTCGGGATTTTTAGATGTCCCTTTCCGTTACTTGTTCTTTGGTGTTCTCATTTTAGGTGAGATTTGTTTGAAAAAACAAGTGAAAAAGGTCCGACATGTATAATGTCGACGATGGACTGTTAAGAGTCGCCAGTTGGTTTTCTAAATGGTTATACCAACACAACAGAGAAAAGGTTTGCACATTGACCCAGTGATGTGACACTGCTAAACGGGTCGGTGAAACCGAGATTCATTAGGGTCCGGGGACTTGGTTATGCGGAGGGAATGTGTTAGGCACCCCCCGACAACTGTGTTACCACGGTGACCGCCTCTTTTCAAGAAACTATTATCTGAATGTGTGTGTGTGTGTTGGTCAATGTGCTGTTATTTGAAAGTAGTGCGAGGCCTCGTTCGCACCTATATACACAGGGTTTTAATTTATGTAAAAACTCAATTTTAAGCAAGATATGGCAGTGATGAAACCCTGATGCTCAATAGTAATTGAGACCTTTTACACTCCCATTTTATTAAGTGTTCGACTTGAATGATTTTATTTTTACAGATGTGAGGCATCCGTACGAAAATAATGTACAAAATAATGTCGACTTCCTCATGGGTATAGAAACCATCTGAGGAAATTCGACATAATAGAGAATAATTTACAAAGTCGCTTATAAATTGAAAATGTCCATCACGGAACCGAATCTAGATCGAAAATTTGAATCAGTGATCACATGATTCCTAGGCGCACAAGATACTGTAATTTGTATGAAAGCAGTAAGCAGGTATATATATAAAAGCTATAAATATATATATACAGACATGATCACCAACCACGAAGCACCTCCATGGGGGATCAGAAAAGTAAATAAAGCTGTAAAAGCTATCAACCGTCACGGAGGAAAGTCCAGGCGGGACAAAACGTAAATGAAGCTATAAATACGGTCAACCGCCACGAAGAAAACTCCATGCGGGACGAAATGTAAATGAAGCTGTAAATACGGTTAACCGCCACGAAGGAAACTCTAGGCGGGACAAAATGTAAATAAAGCTGTAAAAGTGATCAACTGCCACGAAGGAAACTCCAGGCAGGACAAATATATATATATATATATATATATATATATATATATACATATAAAAGCAATAAATGCACTGGATGTAAAATCCAGGGTCATCGAACAGAGTTCGACAACAGTTCATATATATAAATAAATATATATATATATATATATATATATAGATACAAAAGCAGAGTAAACGCACCGAATGTAAAATCTAAGCTCATCGAATGTAGTCGACCATAGTTCATATATATATATATATATATATATATATAAGTTTAATAAATGCTCCGGACCAAAGTCTAGGCTCATCGAACAAAGTTTGACACACAATTAATATATATAAATGTATATATATATATATATATATATATATATATTAACATTGACCAAAGTCTAGGCTCAATCGAGGCATAACTCGATATTGTTAGTCTATATATATATATATATATATATATATATATATATATATATATATATATATTTGAAACAAAACCACGGACCAAAGTCAAGGCAAATGCTGCTGTAAACACGACTCACAACGTGAAGAAGGGTGTGTGCAGAGATGAAGAGAAAGACTCTAACGTGTGTGAGAAGGCTTACAGTTGACTTCCAAAGAAGACTTCTATATCTTTAGAGTGGGTAAACATTGGCTTTTGTAGGTACAAAAGGGCTATATATGAGCTCACAGGTGTTTAAAATGAGAAAGTACACTGCATGGGGTGAGTGCAGAGAATATTGGGCAGGGATTCCTCACCATTTTCTCTTGCAAAATTGGCAGCCCAAGCCATCTATTTATAGACGATTTAGCCGCAGGTGTACCAGAGGCAACCCGGGTGGGCCCGGGTTTTTTGGGTCGGGTCGTCTTGACGTACGTGCACTCAGGCATTGTAATGTCCACTCGAACTTTAAGAAGTGCAATCCGGGCATCTGTTTGAGGTATACAGGATCAATTTCGGACCACCGTTGTCGAGAGTTGTACGATGGCATGGGATCAGAGTTTGTACGAAGTCATTGAAGATGGGACGGTGCCCTCCGATCTTCAAGCTTCAACTTTCATTCGTTACCTTGTACAATAGTCACTCGAGATTGGTTAGTCTTGTGGGACATCGTTGCTTAGAGATGTTGAGACGACGTGGCATGGCATTGCGTTGGCTAGATGACGATGTTGCCCCTCACCGATGTTATCGCCGGATTAAATTTGTCAAAGAGACGTTGCTCGAAGCTTCGATGAGATTGGACTGCTGTAATTGTTGAAGGTCCTCATTGTCATCTTTGAGGTGTGCCTGTATTCTCGATGTTATCGCCGGGTTGGTACAGTGTATCTCGTTGTGAGCACTGAGATTGAAGCTGGTCGCATTTGAAACAAGCATTTCTGGGGTTATCTCGAGATTAATCGGTCTTCTCTGGTGTGTGTTCCGATATTGGATCTGCATGCCTCGGGGTTACATCCGAGGTTGGAATTGTTACTCCCAAAGTGGGCTCCGGGGTTGATGCTGAGCTTCCGGTAGTATCCGGTATGGATATGGATTGTCTTTCAGGGTTCCCTCTTAAAAGATGAATCTGTCCTCCTGCAATGTTAGTAACAGTAGTACAGAAAATTTTGAGTGTCTACAGATGCCCCTCTTTCTCATACTCATGCATGGCGATGCATGGGTAGGATAAAGAATCCTAGACACTTAAAACACAACAAGAAAACATGGTACTATGGGTAGTAAAATGATGCAAATGTATGATGCATGTGTACGGGGTTGTAGCCCAACATGCTGGGGATAATTGCTGGATCCCTGTTGCCTCAACTGGGGATTGGCAATGCTGACCAGATTTGATGTGTAAGCCGAATCCGTTAGGATGTTGATGTTGGAGTTATCACCAAATTCCTGTGTTCTTGATAACGACTTGATCATGAAGAGGTACCTCTTATGTTCAAGAGATCTGTGGGGATAAAGCTGTCTGTTTGAGGATGTGTATAACATATTCCATCATCTATCCTCTTTGATAACATTGACCTTTTCTGGTTGGTATCGCCAGGACATGTCAAGATTCTGTTGGATTTACTACCAACATCAAATGCTATCAGGGATGCCTGACCTTCGTTGACGTGTACTTCACCGACATGTGAATCAACGGCTGAAAAATCCTGTAGGATATACTGTTAAGGCTGCTTGACCTTCGTTGACGTGTGAATCAACGGCTGAGACTCTGTGAGTAGATTGTCAAGGTTTCTTGACCCTCGCTGACATGTGAATCAACGGAACATTATGTTGTGACCCCCGCCGGGGATCCGCTGTGGGGAATATGAGTAATCGAGCATGAAATCCTCGAATAGCTCTAGAGCTCTGATAGGTTTAATTGCTATCGGCTGAGGTAACATCAAGGATGCTTGACCTTCATTGATATGTGTTTAAATGTACGTTGTAATCCCCTGCTGGGGCTTTACGGTGTAACCCCCATCGGGGACATACGTTGTAACCATCGCTGATGTGTGTAGTAGCGGCTGGTCATCAGATGGTTTTCGATGCTCTGTTGGGTTTGCTTCCAACGGTTATCATGATGTCAAGGCTGCTTGACCTTCGCTGATTTATGTGTCAATGGATGAGCACGCATTGTAACCCCCGCCGGGGACTCACGTTGTAACCCCCGTCGGGGACTCATTTAGGGTAATGACCCGGAGTTGGCGGCATCAGACCTGTATAAGGTATTGCCGGATGTGGTTTGTAACAAATGAGATCATTGGCAGAGTATACCTCGTGTTCGGATGACTACCAATGAGTGATGTATAGACTCAAGGTTTTACCTGAGAAGGCCAGGATTGTATGCTGTTTTGCTCAATCACGTGGCATTTTTATTCTCGATTTGACTATTCTAGTCCGCAAGAACTCCTTTGCAACTTGAACTGGACCGAGCCGGAGGGGTGGGAACCACATAGGGGTGCCGCAGGTGCACCTACTGCAGCTGCAGGTGAGCCTGCGGCAAACCGTGGATGATAAAATCCAGCAGGTTGGTCTCACGAGTCATTTTCAGCTTTGCGCGCGAAGGGAAATCCGTGAGCCTTCTTCAGATCTGCTGAGTTCGGGCTATTTTCTGTAAATTCTGTCACCGTACAAGTGTTCTACACTATCCTGGTAACGCATGCATGTATTTTTTCCAGTTTTTATCCGTTAGATTTCGAGTTAAAGCATGAAATGCATCTAAACACATAGTAGTGATTATGTATGCACAAATGACTTGATAAAAAATATTCAACATAGTAAATGTTAGTATTAAACCATGCTGAACATAATGATATGAAAAAATTTAACTTTTGAGACAGTCAAATTGGCACCTTTTTTTGCTATTTTTTGTCCTATTTGAGGTCCAATGAGCAAAGGTAGAAAGACAAAGTACTCCTGATATTGAGGTTAACCTTATGCATGTATGATTTTGATTTTTGATGCATATATTATGTATATGACTTTGGGGCAGGTTTGCTACTGAATGACCACCTAGACATGCCTATGTGCATGTGGATAGTCCTCTTTTCAAAGGGGACTTTGGCAAAAAAATTCAAAATGTAGGCATTGGGTAGTCATGCATTTTAACTCTATTGTATGTTAAAGTAAATGCATGCATGCATATAGTCATAAAATGCATTCTATAAAACTCCAGGTAAGGAAATACCACACCCTTTTTGAGGTGATTTGGAGACTTGTTGTCTAGATATTATGGATCCGGATCAGCCGAGCAGTTCCCACAGGACCACTTCTGGCGTACGGTGGAGGGCTTCTGAAGTGCCTCATCCCCATTCTGTCAGACAGCCTCGTCATTTGGTGGAGGCCGTGATTCGTCCTGTCCGAGTAGATGTGCTAGACGTCGAAGACGAGGAGGCGGATATTCTGATTGAGGATCTCGCTCTTGCTGCACATGTCCCTCGTAGGGAGCTCCCGAGGTATGGCGTTAGACTTTGATCTTTCTTCTTTCCTATTGATGAGCAGTAAAGGGTTTTGATGTTGATCTTTATTTCATGCAGGTTCCGGGTTTTACACAGCCTCGAGGGAACTGGTTCAGCATTCACTCCATGTATCAAGCGCTTCATCCTGACTATAGAGCGGTAGTGCATGAGTGGGGATTCGGGGCATTCTTCTCCATCCTTCCCCGTCGTTGTCCCTGGGGTTACCTCAGGGCATTGTCTGAGCGATGGTTTCATTAGACTCAGTCACTCCATCTGCTGGATTGCGAGGTCATGATGACACCGATGGATTGGCGATTAATCACAGGTATGGAGTTTGGAGGGGAGCCAGTGCCTTGCATGGCGAATATTACCCCTACTTTTGTCAGATCCTTGTTAGGGTTTCTGGCGGAGGCGCTCAAAGGCAGGATTATCCGTTCGGGTCCTTTGAGCGTAGATGCTATGAGCAGGCTTTTGAGTGAGCCCATGCCTGATGATGTCAGAATCAGGGATCGCGTTCTGCGGCGATTGTTCTTGATGATCATTCGAGGCTTCTTCATAGTAGATAACTCTTCTACGGTGTCTTTCACTTTGATCAGCGCCACACGTGATGTGGACCATATTGGAGAGTATGATTGGGGCTCCTACACCTTTGCCTATTTCCTCCGGGGCATACGGATGCGCTCATAGGGTTTGGCCGGGGCTTGGCTAGGCTTTTACCCGTTTCTGCTGGTGAGTATTTCTCTCGTCTTTTCCAATTTATAGGTTAAGAGTGTTTACTGATAGCAGATGTTTTTCCATTGTGTTGGCAATTTTGGGCCTATGAGAGGCTCCCATGTTTGCGTCATGTGAGTGTGTTAGGTCTAGATACCTATCCATGAGGACAACGATGGCACCATTCTATTTTTCCAGAGGTCCTTATAGCTGAGGGCTTCACTCACTGTCGTATGCAGCTGGAGTTGCTGACAGCTGATGCCATCACACGGATTCCCTATTCAGGGGAACACTTGACCATCAGATTTAAGGATGGGTACCCGACTGGAGTCGAGTACTTGATTTCCACCAGGAGAGTTCCTCTCTTCACAGATGGAGGCTGGGACCTAGCCTCTATTTAGGAGAGCGTGCTATTAGGAGCACCACAGGGGAGATCCGTATGCCGATCTTGCCTCCTACCAGGCGTCATTGGCCTATATCACAGTCACCCATCACTGATATCCCATTGTTGGGGGTTGACGGTTTTGCATTGTCAGAGGGTCCATGTACCTAGGAGACGTTCCAGCGGTGGTGGTCTCCTCGCACCATTGGAGCTCAGTTCCGTGCCACTCAGTTTATGAGGGATATGGTTCTAGGATCCTTGATGATGACGGATTGGATAGCTTGTGTCCAAGATCCTACTCATATGACCCATATTGATAGTTTTACCCGGCAGTTGGACCAGGCACATATATTTATCCGGCATTTGGGCAGAGATCCAGTAGAGGCGGCTTCATTTGTTCCTTCCAGCTCAGGCGTTGGCCCCTCAGATGACCCATTCGGTTTTGCCGGCGCAGATCCTCCTCTTTAGAGGCCTGACATCCCTATTGATAGAGATCCGGTGACTCAGGAGGAGTTACATCAGGTGGATAGGATTGATGATGTGGACATCGACACCATTGTCTTCTTCTGATGTGTATTCTCGTTATATCTTTTGATAGGCCTCTGTTAGTAGTAGGGCGTCTATGCCCCATTTCCCTGTATTTGTAGTTGTACAGAGATGATGTATTAGATTATGATATACTTAGGAATGTATACACAGTTTTTTCCATTCCCTATATCATATTGCCATCCATTATCTGTTGTGCATGTATCATGTTAGGCATATGTATGTATGTCCAGAGATATTCGGCATTGACCCCTGGATGGTCTTATGACACGGCCCGCGCAGATGTCTTCTTCGACAGTTAGCCGTATAGATCATACCCCACCGTCATTGGTGGCATTGGGTATGCGATCGTGGTACGATAGAATGTCGCCACCAGACAGGGTGACTGTAGATCATTTGTTGCAGCATACCATGACCTTATTGACGTTTCTGGTTCCCGCAGGGTTTGTAAATGGGATGCTAGAGCATTGGATACTGGATAGGCAGGTTTTTCGATTCGAGACCCACGAGTTGACTCTACTCTAAAAGGTATACACGATTGGCGATCTTCGCCTTTAGATGCGGACCTTGCGTGCACCTGGCTTTGGGAGACATGAGTAAATGATTCATGACTCTCACTGGATTACAGCGCAGAGTAGTACATGATGAGCTGACATCTAGCCACGTGATATCCCAGCGTTTTCTGTACGACAGATTTGGCTCAGAGGATAGCTATTCACGATATTTTGGGGATTTTACCGCACCGGAGGATCATTGGCACTTGGCCAGGGTTGATGTAATACTGCTATGCATACTGTCATATGTCTATATGCCACAATACATGGACGAGATAGACATTGGTGTCATCATGGCTGTGAGAGCTCTTAGAGAGGGTCGTACCATTATACCTATGATTGTAGCAGAGACCCTGCGGTCAGTATCCTATTGTTGCACTTATCCGACATGAGTGTTCACTGGGAGTTTGGTCATGCTGTATGTGTGGTTTATGTCACACTTGATACTGATTGGTACCGTTAGACGGCATGAATATTGCTTCACCCATGATGTAGCTATTTCATACTCCTTTCAGCCATCGGAGTGTATATATGCTCTGTCCTGGTCCACATTTTTGGCAGATATCAGAGATCCTTTTAGTATATTGCCGTGTTCGGGGCTTAGCTCACCATCTGACTTCATTACTCATGCTAGGGCATGGACTACCTCCTCCGGGTTGGTTTGAGAGGTGTGACTACGTATCACCCATTGGCCGTGATGTCACAGTTTGACCAGTTCCAGGACTTTCATCATTTTGAGGGGGTGATAGGTCAGCGTTCAGCTTCTCGATATCTCTCAGCAGAGGACCGATCCCATGTGTATGCTTGTTGGAATAAGAGTGAGATTGCTTCTTTTTCTGTCAGTCATCCAGGTTATTCTGCAGAGTATTCCGCATGGATGGAGACAGAGATTTTATCGGCTGCGGTAGTGTGCCCAGTACCAGATAGTGAGTTAGATGATGTAGATCCCATGGAGGACATCGATTCATACATCGAGGAGGAGCTCGCTGCTGGGTTGCCATCATTTCTTCCGAATTCTCCTAGTACCGAGATTATTGTGATTCAAAGACTCTTCGACACGAGATGTGAGTCTTCATCTGATGACCCTTGAGAGAGATCAGGCTCGATCTATGATGTTGACTGCCCTTGATGGGAGGGACGCAACTCTATTAGAGAGAGACGAGGCATTAGCTCACAGAGATGTCGCTGTTGTTGAGCGGGATGAGGCCATATCAGCTAGAGACGCAGTGATAGTCGAGCGAGATAGTTCTATATCTGCCCGGGATGTGGCCGTCACAGATAGTACTGCAGTGAGGTCACTTACCACTGGCATGATCGCAGAGATGAGCGCATATATTGATGATCATATGGTCACCATGCAGATGGCTGCAGATCTATTGGGTCGTGTTGATACTCTCGTACAGGAGACCACAGCTTCACCTCCATCTTCTGAGAGGGACGCCATGTTGGGCTTGTTAGCTCTCATATACCCTGACTTGTAGATGAGCTTGTATTTTCCTGCATAGACTAACTTAGCCATTTTGTCAAGTACAGTTTACATTGTATATATCAAACAACATTATATATATGACAGGGAAATATATTTTTGGATCACTTCCCTTTTAGATATGCCTTGTTATTTGCTTGATATTTTGCCTGCTGCTTCAGGGCTTGTGATCTTGATGTATTCTGAATTCCTCCTGGTGGATGGACATTGAGTTATCTCTGGATAGTTCAGAATGGATCATCGATCTCTGTGTATCCCTACCATCTTTGGTGTCTTGGGACTGGTTTCTGAATGAAAATGTGGAGAGGAGTGTGGCTTTCCTCTCTGAGATTGACCGCCCCACAGATGGTCGCCCGTACTTCTATTCACGAGAAGCCTAGTTAATTCCACCTCTTATGGATTGGTGTTGCTCTTCAAGGTATGACCGCAGCTTAGATGGTCGCCGAATCTCCTATTTGGGAGGAGTTAGGGTAATTCCATCCCTTTGATGCGGCCAGAATGAAATGTAGTGGATTGATGTTTGATTCCAGTACCAACTGACAAGAGTTTGTGTTTTGGTAGGGGGTGAGACCGAACCATGAATGGCTGCCTACGTACTCCTATTGAAGAGGAGACCAGGTCTGCGTAGTTCGAACCTGGTGTAAGAGGTTCAATGATGTCTATGGTAGAAATGGTGTAGGAATGTTTTTGGTTGTTTTTGTTTTTGCAAGGGTAGAAATGTTTTTGTTGTTTTTATTTTATTGCGACCGGGCCATGTGAAATGGTTGCCTACATACTCCTATTGAATAGGAGATCAGGTCTACGTAGTTCGCCCCTCAAGGCGAAATGAAAAGCGTGATCCCATGTGCAGGTCAGAGTTCGGGGAGGAGAAAGTGTAATCCTAGGTTGAGGATAAACTGTAGGTATGAGAAGTCTGATCCCATGTATGGGTAGCCAAACTACAAGTGCGAGAGGTTCAATTCGCGGTGGGATGACCTAAGTCGTAGGAATGCAAAGGAGAGCCAGGCTGCTGGCTTGAAAAGTATGTTTCCTTGAGGGGCAAAGTGTAGAAAAGTTGTAGGTGGTAAATGGTTAAAGAACCGGAATGACTGGTGATCTGATGGTTCCACACCAGGATGTTTTCGAATTACTTCAGACATAGTATCGTTTCACGGCGTCTGAGTTAATGAGTTATGGAAATTCATCGCCGTCCATTTCTTGTAATCTGAGAGCGCCCCCTGTCAATACTTCTTTGACAACAAACGGGCCTTCCCAGTTAGGAGCGAATTTTCCCTTAGATTGATCTTGGTTGTCAAGAATCTTCTTCAAAACCAAGTCATGTTGTTTTCTTCTCAGAGCTTTGACTTTTTTGTTGTAAGATCTGGCGATCCTTTGTTGATATAATGACCATGGAAGATAGTCGCGGTTCGCCTTTCGTCTATTAGAGACAATTGGTGATACTGTCTTGTACCCATTGGTCTTCATCCAGCTGAGCGTCTATCAACACTCTAAGGGATTCCATTTCAACTTCTATGGGGAGTACTGCTTCCATCCCATAGGTTAATGCGTAGGGGGTTGCCCCAGTGGAAGTGCGCATTGAGGTTCTGTAGGCTAATAGAGTCAGAGGCAATAGGTCAGGCCAATCTTTGTGGTTGGCGGATATCTTTTGAATAATCTTCTTGATGTTTTTGTTAGCCGCTTCAACATCACCGTTCATCTTCGGATGATAGATGACGGAGTTAAGATGTTTGATGTGGAATTTACTGCATAATTCCTCCATCATTTTGTTGTTGAGGTTCTTGGCATTGTCTGACACAATCACCTATGGTTGTCCATATCGACAAACGACATTGTTTCTGATGAAAGCAATGATGACTTCTTTATTAACCCTGGGGAAGGAGGCTGCTTCTACCCACTTGGTGAAGTAGTCGATCATGGTGAAGATAAATCGATGACCATTACTGGCTTTAGGCTCAATAGGCCCGATAACGTCCATTCCCCACATTGAGAAGGGCCAAGGTGAACTCATATTGTGAATTTCCTTTGGAGGGGTGTGTATAGTATTCCCATGAATCTGGCACTGATAGCATCTCCTGACGTGGTCATCGCAATTAGCTTTGAGAGATAGCCAATAATGTCCCGTCCTGAGGACATTCTTGACAAGGAGGGAGCCACTCATGTGGGGGCCACAGACTCCGCCATGGATTTCATCCATAAGACTTTGGGCTTGATCTTTGTCTAAACATCTGATGAGACCTATTCCTACATCTCTTTTGTAGAGCGCATCTCCACTCAGGTAGAATTTCATAGCAAGTAGATGGATCCTCCTTTTCTCAGTCGGCCTCGCCTCAGTGGGTGTAGATCCATCTCGTAGATATTCCTTGATATACTGATACCAAGGATGTTGGATGGGAGGTAGCTCATCCGATACTTCTCCAACATAATTCCCATAGGCTGGGGCCTTTTGCAGGGAATTGTGACGCTTGGCAAGTGTTCCTTATCTGATATGCGAATAAAGGAGGCCAAAGTTGCTAATGCATCCGCAAAGTTATTCCTATTATGAGGAATGTGTAGAAATGAGATTTCTTTGAACTCCAAAGCCATCTTCAAAACCTGTCGATGGTAGGGCAACAAATGTAGTTCCTTGGTTTGATAGATTCCGGTGGATTGTCTGATTACCAACTCCAAATCTCCAAAGACAGTTAACCGCCTGATGCCCATTGAACGGGCAAGTTTTAGCCCCATGAGACAACCTTCATACTCAACCGTATTGTTGGTGCCGATAAAGCAGTAATTTTGGCAAGAACGGGATCCGCTCCCGTACTAGATACTAGAATTGCTCCAGCTCCAGAACCTTCCATATTAACAGCTCCATCAAAATACATCTTCCATGATTGGCGCATATCGGACTGATGATATTGTTGCACTATCATTACTCCTTCATCAGGGAAATATGTTTCCAATGGTTTGAAATCCCCTGAAGGTGCAGCGGCTAGTTGATCCGTGATTCCTTGACCTTTGATGGACTTTTGAGTCACATATACGATGTCAAATTGTTGTAGGATCAACTGCCATCTGGACAGTCGGCAATTTAACATGGGTTTGTTGAACACGTACTTGAGAGGATCCACGCGGGATATGAGATGGGTTGTGTGACCATGGAGGTAATGTTGTAACCTCATGGAAGCCCATGCTAAAGCAAAACACGTCTTTTCAATTAGAGTGTACTTGTGTTCACTGCTGCTGAACCTTTTGCTGAGGTAATAGACAGCTCGTTCTTGGCCTCTATCGTCCTTCTGTCCTAGTATGCAGCCAATGGCATTGTCACTTATGGACAGGTACATAAACAGGGGAACATCATCCCTGGGTGGTACCAAAACGGGAGCTTTGACTAGTTATTTCTTGATGGTGAGGAAGGCATTTTGACACTCATCATTCCATTTCATGGAGGAGTTCTTCCTTAATAGCTTGAAGATTGGCTCACAGGTTGCTGTGAGTTGAGAGATAAACCTGCTAATGAAGTTGATTCTTCCCAAAAATCCCCGTATTTCCTTCTCTATCTGAGGAATGGGCATTTCTGTGATGGCTTGGATTTTGGCAGGATCCAGCTCAATCCCCTTGTGGCTGACTAGAAATTCTAGCAACTTGCCTGATTTAACACCAAAGGCGCATTTAGCTAGATTCAAATTCAAGTTATACTTATGCAACCTGTTGAACAACTTCCTGAGATGGTCTATATGGCCATCCTCCTTCCGGGACTTGATAATGATGTCATCCACGTAGATCTCGATCTCTTTGTGCATTAAGTCACGGAAAAGAGCCATCATAGCTCGTTGATAGGTGGCTCCGACATTGATGAGGCCGAATGACAACAGTCTATAGAAAAAATTTCCCCAAGGTGTGATGAAAGCAGTTTTCTCACGATCTTCCTCAGCAACCATGATCTGATGGTACCCCCATAAAGCAATCAAAGAAAGGAGTACATGTCGTATTACAAGGTAAGATTGTTAATGAGAATGTGGATAAATGGCACGGGAAAACTATCTTTTAAGCAAGCTTTGTTCAAGTCCCGGTAATCCACGCAAACTTGCACCTTCCCTCCAGGTTTAGGTACGGGAACGATGTTGGATATCCACTCAGGATATGTAGACACCATGATGATGCTAGCTTGAAATTGTTTCATAATTTTTTCTTTCACCTTTAAACTCCACTCAAGTTTCAATCACCTGAGTTTTTGCTTGACTGGCTTAAATCCCTCTTTAATTGGAAGGCGATGAAGGACAGTGTCAGTGGACAAACCCACCATGTCATCACGAGACTATGCAAGCACATCCTGGAATTGGGTTAATAGTGTAACCATGTCATTCCGTTGGTTTGGGGTAAGGTCTGAACCAATCTGGATTAACTTAGGGCTTTCTAAGGTTCCGAGATTGAAAGAAGTGGTTTGATCAAGGTTGGGTTTGGGTTTGTCTTTGACCCATTCTTGAATTTCTGGAGGAACCTCAATGTCATCCTGTATATCCATCAAGGCTGAATTCATTTCTACATCAAAGGTACAATCCTTGTAGAGAAGAGGCACCGTATCAGCAAGTACATGCACATCTAAATTCAGAGTCCTGAAACAAAATATGCTTTCACTTAGTATATATGAAATGTGTTGATCATACGGTGTTAGCATATCTTGGCAAAATAAAGCGCTAATCTTGCATGTAAAAAATGTAAGATTAATATATCTACAGGCGAAAGAGTTACGCCCATTACACCCTTTGTCGACCAATGCAAGGAATACTACTCCAATTGGCGAGGTAAAGTCCGAATGTGGACCGCATGACGATGGAGGGATTATCGACATCCTCCCCGTCTCCGAATGATGGCCATTACATCCGGGAAATCATCGTAAATCGAGGTGTATCATTGGTATGTTCATCATGAACAATGATGCGTATGCCTGACATCATTCAGATGACGTCTCGCTTGATTTTTTGTTCCCCTTCTTCCACTGCGGGATTTGGAACAAAGACTTCTTTCTCCTTTACCGGCACTAGTTTGGGAAATAATATAGCCATTACATTGGCTGGCACCTTTACAGGAGGTTGTGCGGACTCAGAGTTTGAAGGCGAAGATAAACGCCACATGGTTGAAGATGAAGGAATCTGCTGATGCTTATGAGGATCCCTATGACTAGAACTGGCAGGATAGCCTAGTCCAGCTGGTTAATCCAGTTTGCTTGGTTAATCGAATTGGATATTTGATACCCTGGCAATCTTTACCAAGCCCTTGTCCCGGTTTATGACCCAATGACATCATTTCTTGAGTAGCCGACATTACCTCGGCAGAAATCTTGGGTTCGGGCAATGGCGTTCCAATAGCATGGTATTGGGTATTGCTTATTTCTAAAGCATAAAAACTGATTGCTCAACATCTGCATTGGCATTGATGAATGGCATGTCTCCATGCTGAGGAATCTCTGGTTCAGCGTTGACCGTGACAAGGCTATCGTTGATAATGTATTTCAACTGTTGGTGAAGAGTGGAGGGGACTGCCCCTGCCATCTGAATCCATGGTCGTCCCAAGAGCAGATTGTATCCTGAATCTATCTTGAGCACATGGAAGGATACGCAGAATGTGTGAGGACCAATTTCGATTGGCAGCTCAATTACTCTGACCGAATTACGGCGGGCTCCATCAAAAGCTTTGATGATAGTATGGCTACTCTGAATTCTATTGAGATTGATATTCATCTTCACCAAGGTAGCATATGGACAGATATTTAGAGAGGAACCTCCATCTATCAATACTCCAGCTAGCATGTATCCGGAGGACAGGACTGCAATGTGCAACAGTTTACAATGACCGGTCCCCTCAGGCGGTATGTCAGCATCAGTGAAGGATATCACATTGTTGTTGAAAATGTGATCAACCATATGTTCAAATTTTTCCGTATCAACTTATGTCGGCAGATAGGCTTCTTCTAAAACCTTCACCAAGACCCTCCGGTGATTCTCGGAAGTTAGGACCAAGTCTAAAATTGATATTTGTTGTGGAGCTTCCTTTAAGCTTAAAACCACCGTGGCTTCGTTATGACCCATAGTGCGGAGGAACTTTTCAATTTTCTCCATTGGTATTTTCCCCTTTGATTTGATGGTAGGCTTCATCACCCATTGGGGAAGATACAGTGGATTTTCCTTCGACACTGTAGCAGTCGTATGTTAGGTGGATCCTTCACCTTGTCCATAATTCCATGGAACTTTGCGCAAGCTAACAATAGGATATTGTGCTCTGCACGGCAAGTTGATTGGCTCGGGAGTGGCCACTTTCAAAGGATTGTTGCTTCCCTTAAGTTGAATTGTTGGCATTGTGAGTGATTTGTTAACCCCATCAGCTTCAGCGGAAATGACTGCTACCGCACTCTTCCACTTAGTCGGACCTGAATTCTCACTTGCACGTAACACAATATCGTCATCCGCTAGGCGCAGGACACCACTGTCAATTAGATTTTGGATAAGGTGGTGGAGTGCCCAGCATTCTTCCGTGCTGTTACCGCGAGACTAGGAGTGATATTGACATACTCCATCGAAATTGTACCGTCTTAAACGTGGGTTGATTGGAGGTAGAAGGGAACTGATCCTTCCTTAATTGATTAACATATGAAAGATTTCCTCCATAGGTTGGCCCAAATAGGTGAATTCCATTTTGTTAGTAAAATCCCGACGGGCCTTGGCATTTGCTCTCTTTGTCACTTTGTCTTCCAGCTTTTCATTTTCTGAAAGTGACGAGGGCATATTCATGACAAGAGGTAAGAGACCGGCATGCTCCTGGCTGATTAACTGACGTGTCACTTGATGCTGATAAGTCACCAGTTCCGCCAATTGCTCAATTTGCTTGCCTAAAGCTTTTATCTTTCGTTCCATTGTGAACTGGAACTTGGCATAATCCCATTTGTTATCACCGTCTTTGAGGGTCTGGGAGGATTCATAGCTGAAATTGGAATTCTGTCCATTACTCCAATTTATCATGTTAACCTCTTCTTCTTTGTGTTGAGGAAGAGGGTTGTCTTGAACGTGAGGCTGATCTGGTTTGGTGACCACGATCTCTCCCGTTGTCTATCAGATCCTGGATCTTATGTTTCAAGGCCCAACAATCCTGAGTATCATGCCCAGGTGCCCCGGCATGATAAGCACATTCGAAAGCGACATTGAAACCCCATCCATTAGAAATTTGTGGGTGGAAGAAGATGTGTAATTTTCTTCTGTGTTGTCAGAAGAGTAAGAATGTTCTCGAGGGTATCCCCTAAGGGTGTAAACACTCGAGGGCGTTTGACTTCTCCACCTTTTGGTATTGGATGTTTTATAGACTGTGCTTGAAAGGGAGTGTAGTTTCTCCTTTGAATAGGCATGTTCTGATTGCCTTTTTGCCCCTGTAGTATCAGGGAAACATCTTCCTCTTTCTTTTTATGGACCCTCCGGGGGTTGTTCCAATAATTTCCGGACTGGATGTGATCAGCAACAGCTTTGAGTGCATCTAGGTCTTGAATCTTTTCGGACTTCAATCCCATCTCAGCTATCTCCCCATGTTTGACCATTTCAAAAAATGGTTTGCCGATGCCGGATAAAACTCTCTCATAGAACAAAGCTTCTTGTATGTCTATGAAAGTCATGACCATCTCTAATTCTGTCATGGAAGGACTAACTTGGGCAGCCAGTCATCTCCACCTTTGAGCATACTCTCTAAAAGACTCGTTAGATTGTTTCTTGATCTTGGTAATTTGATACCGATCAGGAGCCATTTGAGTTTGAAAGTTGTATTGAGTGAGGAAAGCATGTGCTAGCTCTTCCCAGCTATGGATCTTTGAATTATCTAATCTTGTGTACCACGACCGGGCTTCTCTAATTAGACTCTTTTGGAACAATTGCATTCTAAGCTTTTCGTCCTCTGCATAAGATCCAAGTTCCCCAATAAACACCTTTAAATGTATGTAAGGATCTCCTAACCCGTCATATTTTTCAAAGTCAGGGGTTTTAAATTTTTCTGGATAATGAACACCAGGGAAAATACACAAATCAACATATGAAACACTCTCGTGTGTTCCAATTCCTTTAATAGCATGAAGGGACTATTCCATTTGGAGGACTTTCTTTTTGATGTCACTAGTGTCTGGGTCTCCAGTGGGATGGGCAGCATCATGAGTTTTGTTGGTCGTATCCAACTGTAGTTCAGGTATTGTAATGACCTGGGTTCCTCCTTGTGTGGAGGATTCAGCATGTACGGGTATTTTCTGACCCTGTGTAGACTGGTGTAATTCTTTGAGTAGAACAGCCAAATCTGTAATTTGTTTTCTTAATCCGTCGAATTCTTTGCGAGAAACTGGATTAAGTTCAGTCTGGTCGGATGACGACATGATTGACTGTAGGCCTGTTGCCTTTTTGGACTTTGACCGGGTAGTAGGTCCGATTGGTTCCCTGTGAAAGACTTGCATAGTTTAGTCTTTAGGGAATGTGTATAATAACATGCTATGTGATGTGTCCATTTTAGGAATTTTATCCTGCAAAACGGATGTCAGCTGTTTGTAGCATATGTATGTGTATACATTTCTTCATATTTCTCATTACATGGAGATAGATATGGAATGAAATTACAAGTAATTGTGTTTACAAGTAATTTGAAATGAGAGCATGAAGAGACTTTCCTCCATTTTGGGTTTATCAAAGGCTGACCTATCTTAGGTTACTCTCGCGGCTTTTTGGCATGAAGGTTCCCAAATCATCGCAATCTACTTGAGGGAAGTTAATCCGGTCTTTCAAGCTGGAGCGAATTTGGTGGTGCCTTTTCCGAGCCTCGGAGAATTAGTCTTCTCACGAGTCCAAAGAATCAAACAAGACGGATAGCCTCCTGGTGGAGGGACCACACAACATACATTCACATACATCACGTCTCACCGTATGAAAATGATGACATGTGCGAAGCACTAAGTGCAATAAGGAAATGCATTCATACACATTCATCAAATGTAAATGCAACATCCACACACAAGCAGATAACAGTTTTGAAAAGATTGTAATAGTGGCTTAAGTCCTCTTACTGGATTCCCCAGCAGAGTCGCCATCTGTCGACGTCGGGATTTTTAGATGTCCCTTTCCGTTACTTGTTCTTTGGTGTTCTCATTTTAGGTGAGATTTGTTTGAAAAAACAAGTGAAAAAGGTCCGACATGTATAATTTCGACGATGGACTGTTAAGAGTCGCCAATTGGTTTTTTAAATGGTTATACCAACACAACCGAGAAAAGGTTTGCAGATTGACCCGATGATGTGACATCGCTAAGCGGGTAAATTGAAACCGAGATTCATTAGGGTCCGGGGACTTGGTTATGCGGAGGGAAGGTGTTAGGCACCCCCCGACATCCGTGTTACCACGGTGACCGCCTCTTTTCAAGAAACTATTATCTGAATATGTGTGTGTGTGGGTCAATGTGCTGTTATTTAGAAGTAGTGCGAGGCCTCGTTCGCACCTATATACACAGGGTTTGAATTTATGTAAAAACTCAATTTTAAGCAAGATATGGCAGTGATGTTTTATAAAAGAGGTTTTTCAAACCTTGATGCTCAATAGTAATTCAGACCTTTTACACTCCCATTTTATTAAGTGTTTGGCTTGATTGATTTTATTTTTATAGATGCGAGGCATCCTTACGAAAATAATGTACAAAATAATGCCGACTTCCTCATGGGTATGGAAACCATCTGAGGAAATTCAGACACCGTAGAATAATTTACAAGCTGCTTACAGCTGAAAATGTCCATCATGGGAACATAATCTAGATCCAATAGGTTGAATCTGTGATCACATGATTCCTAGGCGCACAAGATACTGCAATTTGTATGAAAGCAGTAAGCAGGTATATATATAAAAGCTGTAAATATATATATACAGTTTGGATCACCAACCACGAAGCACCTCCATGGGGGATCAAAAAAGTAAATAAAGTCATAAAACCTATCAAGCATCAGAGGAAACTCCAAAGCGGGACGTAAACGTAAATGAAGTCAGAATATCATCGGCCAACCGCCACGAAGGAAACTCAAAGCGGGGACGAAATGTAAATGAAGTCAGAATACTGGCCAACCGCCACGAAGGAAACTCCAAGCGAGACGAAATTTAAATAAAGCTGTAAAAGCGATCAACTGCCACGAAGGAAACTCCAGGCAGGACGAAAATATATATATATATATATATATATATACACAAAAGCAATAAACGCACCAGATGTAAAATTCAGGCTCCTCGAACAGAGTTCGACAACAGTTCATATATAAAAAGAAATATATATATATATATATATATATATATAAGCAGAGTAAACGCACCAGATGTAAAATCCAGGCTCATCGAATAGAGTCCGACCATAGTTCATATATATATATATATATATATATATATATATATACAAAAGCAGAGTAAATGCACCGGAAGTAAAATCTAGGCTCATCGAATGAGTGTAGTCCCACCACGGTTCATATATATAAATATATATATATAGCGAATAAACGCTTTGAATCAAGTTCAGGCTCATCGAACAAAGTTCGACACACGATTAATATATATAATCGTATATATATATATATATATATATATATATATATATATATATATATATATATATATATTAAAGCAAATAAATGCTCTGCATCAAGTTCAGGCTCATTGAACAAAGTTCAACACACAGTTAATATATATAAATGTATATATATATTAAAGCAAATAAACGCTCCAGACCTAAGTCTAGGCTCAATCGAGGCATAACTCGATAATGTTAGTTAATATATATATATATATATATATATATATATATATATACAAGCTGAAACAAAACCACGGACAAAAGTCCGCAAATCTGTATAACACGACTCTCAACGTGATGATGGGTGTGTGCAGAGATGAAGAGAAAGACTCTAAAGTGTGTGAGAAGGCTTATAGTTGACTGCCAAAGAAGACTTCTATATCTTTAGAGTGGGTAAACACTGGCTTTTGTAGGTACAAAAGGGCTATATATGAGCTCACAAGTGTTTAAAATGAGAAAGTACACTGCATGGGGTGAGTGCAGAGCAAATTAGGCAGGGATTCCTCATCGTTTTCTCTTGCAAAATGGGCAGCCCAAGCCCTCTATTTATAGACGATTTAGCCATAGGTGTACCTGCGGCTGAGCTGCAGGTGTACCAGAGGCAACCCGGGAGGGCCCGAGTTTTTCGGGTCGGGTCGTCTCGAAGTACGTGAACTCAGGCACTGTAATGTCCACTCGAACTTTAAGAAGTGCAATCCAGGCATCCGTTTGAGGTATACAGGACCTATTTCGGACCGCCGTTGTCAAGAGTTGTACGATGGCATGGGATCAGAGTTTGTACGAAGTCATTGAAGATGGGACAGTGCCCTCCAGTCTTTCAGCTTCAACTTTCATCCGTTACCCCGCACAATAGTCACACGGGATTGGTTAGTCTTGTGGGACATCGTTGCGTAGAGATGTTGAGACGACGTGGCATGGCATTACGTTGGCTAGATGACGATGTTGCCCCTCACTGGTGTTATCGCCAGATTGGGCTGATAAAGCAGACGTTGCTCAGGCTTCGCTGAGATTAGACTGCTGTAATTTGTTAAAGGTCCTCATTGTCATCTTTGAGGTGTGCCTGTCTTCCCGATGTTATCGTCGGGTTGGTACAGTGTATCTCGTTGTGAGCGCCGAGATTGAAGCTGGTCGCATTTGAAACAAGCATTTCCGGGATTATCGCCGAAACTGCATTCCTTGGGGCTATCACTAAGGTTGGTGGCTATTCCCATGGTTGGGACTGAGACTGGATTCCTCGGGGTTATCTCCGAGATTAATCGGTCTTCTCCGGGGTGTGTTCCGGTATTGGATCTGCATGCCTCGGGGTTTTATCCGAGGTTGGAATTGTTACTCCAATAGTGGGCTCCGGGGTTGATGCTGAGCTTCCGGTAGTATCCGGTATGGATATGGATTATCTTTTAGGGTTCCCTCTTAAAAACTTAATCTGTCTATTGAAATGTTAATAATGATGAGTACTGAAGAAATTTTGAGTGTCTCTGATAAGGGTATCATTATTGTAGTAAGAGTGTATCATTTTTATGGTAAAAGAAATATCATTTTCTTTCATACTCCATATTATGGTAAGATATTATTATTTGTTTATTCAGTTTATCATTAAATGGTGAAAAGTCCTGAAAGGATTAGAATATCCTTAATAGTGTATGCTTCATCTAATATTGTGTAGCAATTTGGACTCTAGATAATTAAGTTGAAAATCACTAAGATCTATGTTATCTTATTATTCTGATTATTTATGTTTATTCATTATATATATCATTGTCATCATCCTCATGCTTATATATATTGTGATGAAAGTCATCTTTGTCACGTAGTGCATAGATGGACTTGGTATGATTATGACCAGGGATTAATCGGTATAATCATGACCGTAATGTTACAAATGATATGGTAAAAGTCATCTTTGGCCAGTTGTGCATAGATGGACTGTTGATTGGCATGATTATGACCAGGGATTATTTTGTATAATCATGACCATTGGTGAAAACACGAATGTCCTTGGCCCATAGTGCATGGATTATTCGTGGTCGTGATACTATTGAGTTGAGTCTCAGCGTTATTGGTTTTACAATTGTATGGACTGTTGATTTACCTGATTATAAATATGAATTGTGAATTTAATTATAATCTGTGGTAGTTCAGGTAAAGACAGGTGATGAGAGTTCTCTTTGTCTTGGGTATAACAAAGAATTGTTGATGAGTATTATATGAATGAAATATTAACGATGGACTTTTAATCTAGAGAAGATGGTAGACATTATGTTCTACTTGACTCTTCTAATGGATTGTTGATTTCGCTGCTATTATGGTTGAAAACTTTTATCTTCTACCATATGTTCTAAATATCTGAATTCTTTTGATAATTTAATTATCTTAAGTCATGATATTCTTTATTGGTCTATTTGTGCTCACCCTTTTACTTCACCACCCCTTTCAAGTAATAAAAGTGAAGCTGAGACTAGCAGAGAGAACATGGGTATAAAATGGTGATATGAATTAGTCAAAAGCCTAATCAAATTATGAAACGGTGTGGCATAATAATTGTTCTGAGAACTTAAAATGTGTGTGACATATTTAATACATCATTTAATATTTAATTTTGGTGAACAATAATAGGATGAGGCGAACTCAAATTTGGAAGCGTCAAAAATGCACTCCATTAGAATAAGGAGGAAAAAAAATTCGTGTTCCTTTGGGGACTTGAAATATTTGTTGTTGTACTTTAGATTACATTATAATAATTTGAGTATGAATATTATCGTATTATATATGTTACAATATTTGTATTGAAACACACAGTATATGTGTCATCGTATTTTACATGACAGTTGTATAAATGAAGTTGTCAGTAGTGTATTTTCTGGCGACCCAAGATGGGTGATGTATACCTATTTTGGGGGCGTCACATTTGGTATCAAAGCTTAGGGATATGATCCTTGACTGAGATGTGAGGCTAGAATTAGGAGGGGTGAGACGGGTAAATCCTTCGCTAGAATGACCTACCTAAACTTAATTGTTATTTAATTAGTCGGTCAGAGTATAGGGATAATATATGGCATGTCAATTAACCCTTATTTTGAAACTGTATTCTAGAATGATATTTGAAATACAGGAGATGAGCAATGAATGAACCATGAAATAGAGGAAGTAGCCTGAGAGCAAAAAATTTTAAATGCTTATCTCTTCGGAATTCGAGGTACGTTCGTAAATTTTGGGGACGAAATTTTATAAGGTGGGGTGATTGTAAGACCCCAAATTTTATGAAATAAAAGTCTAATTTAATTTATGATTATTATTCTAAAATTGTAAAATGTTAAATTGATAAATGGTCAAATGAGCAATTAATCGGATAAAATGAGCAACTATAGAGTGGGAGGCGGCTAAGAGCTGAATTTTGTGAGTGGGAAATTATTGGGGGACAAGTGGGAGACAAGGGAGGAAAGGAGAAAGGAAAATAAGGAGAAAGAAACAAAAAAAAAGAAAGAGGAAAAATAGGAAAGAAGGGAAAAAAAAGGGTAGAGGAGAGGAAAAATGTATACTCCCACCTATTTTTCTTCCAACTCACGGGAGTTAGCATAATAAGAAGAGAGAAGAGAGAAGAGAGAAGAGAGGAGTGAAGAGAGAAAAGAGAAAAGAGAAAAGAGAAAAGAGAAAAGAAAGAAGAAAGAAAATGAGGAAGAGGAAGAAGAAGAGAATTGAAGAAGGAATGAAAGAAAATCACGAAAGGTATTTTTTATAAAAAATTGATTATTTTAGTTTTTATAGATTTTATGCAAAGAGTACATACTTAGGTATGTATTTCATGTTTTAAACTTGCAAAAATATGAATCAAAGGAAAGAAATCAAGAAATCAAAAGAAGAACAAAATCTGGAAGTTTTTAGAAAAATTAGTTTACTACTTAATTTTGTAAAATTCATAACTATGTGTGTATACTGCGTTAGGAAATGAGAGATGAGCCATATATCAAAAGAAAGCCCTGGAAGTAAGCTAACCGCAAAAATTTGAATCACCCAAAAATTCTTTGTGCATTTTTCGTGGTGACTGTTTAAGTGAAACTGGTCTGAAGGACTCATAGTCCAAAAAATCAGTGTTCTTGAGCTCTATTGCGTGAGTTATAATTTTTAATCTGAACGTTGGATCGTTGTACTTTTTGTACTTTTTGAACCGTTAAAGATTAAAGTATGATTTGTTATGAATTTTGTGAGGTGGCTGGTCCGGAAATTTCAAACAGAATTTTTCGGTAAGAATATCTCTTTATGTTAGAGTCATAATTTAGAAAAACTTTCTTCTACAAAGTTGTAGAGAATTAAATTTTACATGAAAAGGACATAAGATCTGTAATTTTTTGATAAAATTGCTTATTATTATGAATTATTGAAGTTTCTGAATATTAAAATTTATGATTAATTTATCAAAAAAATTATTTGGGTTGAGATATTTTTACAGAATGCTTATAATATCATCTTAGAATTGCTGTAAAATTTTGATGAATTATTGAAAAGCAAAAGTAATTATTGTATTTTTAAATTATTTATAGTTAGTTTGAAAATAGAAGAAATTCATAGAAAATTCTATGAATGATGAAAAATTATGAAACTTAGTGAAAAATCTTATAATATTATTTTATAATATTTGTCCAATTTTGGAAAATAATTGAATAACATAATTATTTATTGTATTTTTAAGTTATTTATGGTTAGTTTAAAAATAGAGGAAATTGATAGGAAATTCTATTAAAGGTAGAAAATTATGAATTTTGCTGAAAAATATTATAATAATATAAGATTAATATTGATGATGTTTTAAAGATATACATGTATGTGGAGTGGGTATTTCTATTTTAAAGCTAGTAAATGATAGTTTTTATAAATAGAAGTAATTATAGAAAATGGTTGGATAATCTGAAAAATGTGAAAATTGTTTGAAAAGTTCAGAATACTATTTTAAATATTTTAGAAGTGTTAGTAAGCTCATGAGGTGTTGGTATGTAAACGCACAAGTAACAAATGAGTTATGATAAAAACAAAAATAATATTTTTGTTAAAGTAAAAATGGTGATAATACCAGAATAGTTGATTGTCATATATGAGATTTTAGATTTCTCAAGTTTTATTCACTTCTAAAATTTTGGAATATGAATAATGATGTTATGCGATAAATAAAGACAACTTGAATGAATAATGAAGTATTAGTTGGTTTATATGTTATTCGAGGTAAATATGTTTTGGTGTTGACCCCGACTTTTAATATAATTAGTAAGGTATTGATTTGATTCTTACGTAAGAAGTCACTATGTATTTCATTCAATAATTGTCACAGTAGTTATTACACACCGATTCATATTATTTATTCTTAATTACGTAAGAAGTCACTCAGTATTTATGTCAATAATTGCCACAGTAGTTATTGCACAGTAACTCATATTATTTGATATGATATAATGAAACCAGTTGGAAGTATTGTGAGTCTATGTTAATAATTGTGAATAATTGTTGATAGATTGAAAATGTGTAAATAATTGTTGAGTAAAAGGTGTTGATTAAAGATAAGTATGATATACAGATGTTTGTTCAATTATTTTCTTTTTACAAAAGTAAGTTTGGCAGGACTTGCCGACACTCTACTTTTTCTTAATTAGTCTACACCACAACTCAATTATTTTTAAAGTGTGTAAAAGTTGGTTTAATTTTCTCTGTGGGACCATAAATTCCACTACCATTATTATATACCTTATTTGGTTATTTTGTCAAAGCAGGTGTGCTAGTTGCTTACTAAATTTTCAGTATAAATAGGTTGCTCGGTTGAGTAACTAAGCACACACCATTTGTAATACCCGAGAATTTCCACGTATTATTAAATGAATATATTAATGGAAATAATATTTTTGTGAATATAAGTGTTATTAATTTATGAGTTGGTTAATACAATTGATTCGTATTAGATCAATGTGTATTAAGAAGTGTGAATTGACAATGAGAAGTGTGAAATGCCTTGTGTGGCATAATGCGAAACGAGAAAATTCAACAAGCGAATTAAAACGGGAATTAGGAAGATTAATCGGATTGATCATGTGATTTCATATAAGTAACCAATACGCTTGTGGACTTATAGTGACACTTTTGTGGACATCAATTCATGTCATATATAACGAATTTAGCGATGAAAATCGCAGACGGTCAAGCTAAACCGGTCTTGACACTATCGGTACTGGCGTGAAATGCACTGCCTCAAGAAGATATAAATGGCAAGCAATTGCGCCTTGATAGTCGATTGAGTCTGGTTATTTTCCACTTTAAAAATCTAATGGAACAATTATGTGATATGTGTGACATTGATAAACCATGAATTAAAGTATGTTATGTCCGACTATGGAATTGTTAAACCATTAAATAATATTAATTAATTGTGGTAGAATATTGATTACTTTGTAATTAAATAATAATATATGATTATTATTATTTGCAATATATCTATAAATATAATAAGAATTTTATCGATAATCAATGGTTATGAAAATCCATAATTTCATCAATAAGAAATGGATTAAATTATATTAGTGGTAATTAATCAAAGAAAGGAATAAATTATTTATTTAACATAAATAAATAAGTTATTAATATAATAAGGTTCTAAAATGGTTATATGAGTGATAGAGATAATTATGGAACTACCCAGACTGTAAGACCCCAACTTATTATAAATAAAATCGAATTTTCCTCTATTTATTATTGTGAATAATAAGGTGTTAATTTGATATAATGCTTTAGTTATAGGTGAAATGTGCAAATTTTGCAAAATAAGCAAGTGGTTATAAAATATTCATTGTGTTGGAGAATATTTGTTTGGTCGTGGAATATTCTTTCTATCGGGGAATATTCGTACGACGGCGTAGCCATTTGTGGGCCCCATAACGGATAACTGTCGAATGAAGAAAACGACAAGTTTGAGTTTTTATAAATAACAACGTAGTTGTTACCTTTAACACTGTTGGAATACCCGGTGGTTAAAATACAGTAATATGCATGGTTGCCAGTAGCACAGGGTTTTGCACATTAGTTTTGCCCATCTTTCTTGGGAACGACCTGGTTGTCATAATTTTGATTATGTAATATTATTTATGAATAATTAATTATTAATTTATATGATAAGGAAATATTTATTTTATGTAGATATAAATGATGGATATATTTATGTTATGTGGTTATAAATGAAGGAATAAATGCTGAGGTGTTTTATCAGTATTTTATTTGAATAAGAGGTGTTGAAGATCGTCCATATGTGGATTTCAGATATTTTCTGTTTGGAATTTGAAAAAACTTAAACTTACAAAGTTGTAGAGAATTTAATTTCCTATGGAATGGACATAAAATTCGTATTCTTCTGATAAAAGGGCTATTTATTATGAATTATTGAAGATTCAAAAATAAATATTTTTATTTAAATTATTCCTGAATTTACTATTCACTAGGTACAAAGATTGGTTTTGGTAAGAAAGGAAAGCTCAACCCAAGATTTATTGGACCGTTTGAAATACTACGAAGAGTGGGGGGAAGTGGCTTATGAGGTAGCTCTACCTCTAGAATTAGAAAATATTCATAATGTTTTTCACATTTCGGTGTTACGGCCGTATATACCCGATTACAAGCACGTGATCGAGTACGAACCATTGCAATTCGATAAAGATTTGTCTTATAAAGAAGTTCGTATCCAGATAGTCGACAGGAAAGAACAAGTGCTCAGAAATAAAGTGATACCTTCTGTGAAGGTGATATGGAGAAACCACAATATCGAAGAGGCAACATGGGAACTCGAAGCTGAAATGATGAAAAGTTACCATGAGTTATTTGTTTAATCTATGTCTTCGATTCTGGGGACAAAATCTTTGTAAGTAGGGAAGAATGTGACGATTTGATTGTTTGAATTGTGATTCTGAGTACAGAATCCTTTTAAGGAGGGAATGATGTAACATTTCAAAATTTTAAATGTAATATTAAATATTTATTGATTTATAAAAATATTTAATGGATGTGATTATCGTTGAATAAATATTTGTTCAATTGATTTAATTTTGTTTTGTTCAATTAATTTAATTTTGTTTAGTTAATTATTTATTTAATAAATAATTGATGAATTAAGGAAATGATTATTATATTGATATTTCAATTTAAATGATTAATTATTTGTATTGTGTTATGTGATTAAATGATTTATTTAATTATTTATGATTTTCATTAATTAAAATAAATATGAGAGCTTGATTAAATATCGTGTGACAAATAACTATATTGTAAGGAGTTATTAAAATAAATTAAAGTTGTTTTAATTTAGTTTTAACAAACAAGGCTTAATATATTAATTCTTTAATATTTAAAGGGTTTGCCAAACAAGCCTTATGGCTTTTGGAATTTCTAGATTTTTAAAATAAATAAAATAATAAATAAAATATAATTATAATATATACGTTGGTTTATAACTGTTATTCTATTAAATTTGGCGTATTAAGGATTAGCAGTTTTAGTTTTCCATTATAACTATTAGTTGTTTTAGTTTTACGCATCCTAGTTGCTAAGAAAAGAGAGAAGAACTTGAGAGAGAATTTGAGAAGAGTCTAGGAAATTTTCACGTCAATTCTAGTGTGTTTAACAAGAATTTCTGTCAAGCAACAAAAGGTATGTTCATAATTGTGATAATATACATGTATATGGGTTTTACGGCAAAAATTACATGTTCTGTGAATTTCATCTCTTCGAATTATTGCTAGATAATTGAATAATTGTGGTTACATGCTTATGATGCTAGAATTTATGTCAAATAAGATAATTGCATGCTAATTTTGATTTACAGTAGAAGAAAATTTTGATAGTGTATGTTTATATGTATTTTTCATATGTTCATGAAAAGTTTCAATTCTAGTGACTAATTAGTATGTGAAATTGTAAATTGAAGTTTGTTTATGCTAGTTTGTTGAGATATGAGCATAACGTAATTGGAATGAGATGATTTGGCCAACTAATGAATTCACAGTGATGATTTCTAGGATGAATGTTAAGAAAATAGAGTTTTTATGAAAAACATGAATTTTGAGAAATTAAAATAGCTTTAGTTAGTGTTAAATTGTTCTAATTGGTTGTAAATATAAGCAATCATGTTTATGATAGTTGTATATTTATTTTACGTGTTGATATTACTGTCTATTGGGTGAAATTTGTGTTTGTTGGGCTAAAGTCGGCTACTATTCATGCCGTGGTTCTGCATGAAATTCTCGAACACCATGCAAATCTGTCTTAGGTGCTAAGGCGTAAATGGCATGTAATTATGGCCGTAGCACAGCCTACTCCTGGAGGTCCCAAAGTTTTTTGTATAAGCGCAATGCGCCATATCCTGGTTTGAGATTCTGACTTCTGTTATTTCTGCAGATTTGGGAAAATGTCATAACATGGTCTAAAATTGTGTTAGCATGTTAAATGTGTAATGTTAAGGTTAACATAACATAGTGAGTTGTGATTAGTAAGTTCAAGATTTCAAAAACGCTTAGTAAAGCGAGAATGCGTTTTATATTGAAAAGTGAATGTTAGTATGTCTAATAAATGTTGTGGTTTTAATATTGTGTATAGGTGAACGTGAGTTTTAATAATTTAGCTTACGCTCGAGGCAAGTTTTCTAACTCTACACTTTCGTTGAGTTAATTCTATTGTTATATTGTATAACTTCATGCTTTTGATTGAGCAAGCTTCATATCTTAACTATTATTGAATAAATCAATTGTTCCTAAAATTCATTCGAGCAAACTCTAACTCTAATGTTATTGGAAATTCTTATAGATTGATTCATTCTAACTTGTTTATAGTTAAGTAAGTTTCTTAAGTTCAATTATTGTATAATGAACGTAGTTTTGAACTCTTGTCTCTATTATTGAACTGTTTAATTCCGTGCATGAGTTAATACATTGTTGGGCAAGTATTTAGTTTCCAGCTTGCTATCAGTTAAATGTACATTCATGAATATTATTCTAATGTTATAAGACTCGAACATTAGCTTATTTTACTGTTCAAGCAAAGGTTAACCATTTTATTCATTCTATTGAATACTTATGCTCTATAGTTATTTCAAGCATGAGTTTGAGATGTAGAATCAGTTCATTTATGATTCTCAAATGTTCTAAGTTATGTTGTTATTAAACAACTATTGTATTATCAAGCATTGTTGATTCAACTAGTTCCCTAGTTGATGATCATTAAACTTCAATTACCCTTGAAAGCTTATCCAAACCAAACTTTCTTTGGTACGAACTTGTAATCTAAATACTGAGATGAACAACCCTATGTTTAGGGGTTTACGCTTAGCGTTGAAATGGTTGTGCACAATACATTGTACGAAGGATTGATCCCCCTAAGTACGTGGAGTCCTTATAGTCATACGACTGTTAAAGTTAAAGTTGAAAGATTACTTATAACTGTGAACATGGTTCATGGTCATTTGACCCTCAGTAGTATATTTAAGAATATTAATAGAACAAATCATTCAGTTCTATTGGGCCTATGAATTAGTAAATGTTGAAATGATAATAGAACATATCATTCAGTTCTATTGAGCCTATTATTTGGCAAATGATGTAAAGATATTTATTCTTATTTCAAGTGGGCTTTGTTTGCTCACTCTTGCATATTTATACATTTATTTCAGCTATGGTTGAGAAGGTAGATAAACCTACAACTAGCAAAGGAAAGTGAAAAATGTACAAGTGATGAAGACTTGTAATTTTGCTTTATCGTTATGATGATAGACTTTTAATAATGATGTGATATAATAATTTTATTTCCGCACTTGAATGATTGTATTAAAGGTTAGAGAACCTGGGAGATAATGTTTTATTAAAGTAATCCTGTATGGGCAAGTTTTATTATTCAATTTATTATGATTGGGTAGTTAGATATGAATGTTTTGATTACGTGAACACCAAATCTTGAGGTAATGAAGTACAGGGATTTGGGGGTGTCACAAGTTGGTATCAAAGCTTTAGGTTATGAACCATAGGTGGGGAAAAACCTTAGGAAGTAACCTTTGAAAAGATAGTGGGGATTAACTCTTGTCGAGTTTTAAGAAAGAAATAATAAAACACTTATGTGATTATGTGTTTATACTTCTGTACTCGTGAGTGTCGAGTAGTAATGATTAATAATTGAAACTTAAAATTTTGTTGTCAGGATAACTAATGTCGGAGAATCCAGTCAGGCTAGGGAGGATAGACTTCAGATGCCTATAGAGGAGGAGCCTCGCAACATTCATGTTAGTTGGGAACGACTACTGCTACGGGAGTCAGCCTCGTTGGTCACAGTGGTTGAAGATGAGGATGATGATGTAGAGACGGATGAGGAGGATCCCGTTGAGTTTCCACAGGAGGATGAGGATGAGGATGACGACGAGGAGGTGGAGGAGACTCCACTAACCTTGATAGCTGCTCGAATGTACGATGAAGTCTATGACCATAATATGGAACTTCAGGATACTGTCGAGGAATTGCAAGAGATAGTAGCTGAACAACAGACTGCAATGACACAGAAAGATGATGAGATCCAAGATCATGAGGAACGATTGACTAATGTCGAGGAAAAGCTAGAACAGACTGAAGGAGAGAAAGAAGAACTAATTGAGGAGGTCGCTGAATTGAAGAATAAGCTAAGGGAAGAAGCTACGAAGAGGGCAAGAGCCGAGGACGCATATGAGGAGATATGGGTTATCCGATTCAGTTCGAGACTAGATCGCAGAACAATGTTTCAAATTATGGAGGAAGAACGTAGTAAGGCTAAGCAGTATCTTAGTAGAACATCGTAGTTGTTATGCGATTAATAAATGTTAAATAAATTGTAAATCCCAAGTGTTATGTAACCTATGGGATATGACGACGATGTTGTCCTAAAACTTTTGTAGTTCAGGAAAGTAATGTAAATAGCAGTGATGCTATTGTTTTATGTTCTCAAAGAGGTTATGAATAAATAAAAGTTGTTATTTTATTCAAAGTGTTACGTGATTATGTGGTTATTTCTTTTGTGGAGGCAAGTTAAGTGGAAATTACTTAAAAGAGTTGAATAATAACCTAATGAGTGTATTTTTTAAACAGAAAATGCCTCCCAGACGTCAACCACCACTACAGAGAACCTACGAAGGAACCAACAATAACGACAATGTTGATGCTAACCTAGTTCAACAATTAGTGACGTTAATTACAGGAGCATTGCAGAATCAACCATAGAGCCAATGAACAATGTTTAAGGAGTTCAAGGCGGTTGGACCACCTTAATTTCATGGGTCAGTGAATCCAGTCGAGGCACAGACTTGGATTATGGAGATAGAAAAGGTGTTCGATGTTGTTAGGGTAGGAGATGACCAGAAGATTGCTTTCGCAACATTCATGTTGAAAGCAGAAGCTAGTTATTGGTGGCAGACCAATAAAACTCAAGAAAGACCAGGGATGATGACCTGGGATAGGTTTAAGGAGTTATTCTTCGAGACATATTTTCCCAAGAGTTCGAAGGGTCAGCTGGAAGTGCGTTTCTAGAATCAAGCGAGGAACGACGATGATGATATCGAGTATGCCGCTAAATTCAACGAGTCAGCGAGGTTTTGCGCTTTATCAAGTCAAGACGATTTAACGCAAGGCGAAGAGATTTGAACATGGATGAAGCCCTGTCAGTTTATAAAGAGGGTTTCCTATTCCGATTGAAGACTTTTCGCAAGAAGATGATGGAGAAAGCAATACTCGCTGAAGGTGGAGGAGAGGCCGTGACAAAGTTCAATCAGGAACAGAAAAAGAAGAAGAAGAATGAGGTGGAAATTAAGAATGGAGGTGGTAGTTGTGGAAACAACAACAACAACAACTTGAAGAGGAAGTGGAATGGAAACGTGGGTACTGGAAACCAGCAGGGTAACTAGCAAAATAGGAAGTTTGAAGCATGTGCAACATGCGAAAAGTTTCACAAGGGTACGTGCTTGATGTGGAAACGAGTATGCTTCAATTGTGGCCAGGAGGGACACATCGCCCCAATTGTCACTCAACCTAAGAAGGACGTGTGCTTCACGTGCGGATACAAGGATCACTTTGCTCGTGAATGCCCTAAGAAGAAGGATGGAGTGACAACCAGAAGTAATGGAGGTAACAATGGAGGTACATGGGCCATTGCTGGACCTACAACATCAAACAAACCCACAGCCAGAACCTTCAACATGACTGTGCAAGATGTTATGCAATCAAAAGATGTGGTGTTAGGTATTATCTCAATCAATGATATAAATGCTTATGTATTATTTGATTCGGGTGCTACTTGCTCGTTTATATCTGATGAATTTGCTAAGAGGTTAAGATTGCCTAGTGAAGAACTGAATTTTCCTTTTAACATAGAAATTGCAAATAAGGAAGTAATCCCTATTAGATTCGTATACAAGAACTGTAGGGTGAACATTAAGGAGAATATCTTGATGGTAGATTTCATTTCGATTAGACTTGGAGAGTTTGATGTTATTTTGGGAATGGATTGGCTATTCAAATATGGAGCGGTAATTGATTGCCAAAAGAAGTGTGTAAACCTTATGACCCTGTCAAAGGTAGTATTCTATGGTAGCAAGTCGCCTAGACAAATGAAATGTCTGACGATTATGCATGTGACGCCCCCAATAGGTATACATCACCCATTCTGAGTTGTCAATACATGGTACAGAAACAACTACAACTTTATTATTACAACGAAGAAAGCGTGAGTTTGGATACAAATATTATCTTCTAGACAATATCTATACCCAAATAAATCCTCATCACATTTATTGATACATTATTTTACAAAAATGGTGAGGACTACTAAACAACTCTCTCTATAACCATCATTCCAGTATTCAGACTAAAGTACTCGCTACATTCTCGCCTCCGAGAAAAAAAAATGGAACAAAAAGGAAAAGGGTGAGCTCGACTAGCCCAAGTAAAGAATATTATGACTAAGATAATATACAACAAAATTATCGTTAGTCTTCAACAGGAAAAATCTAATAGAATACAATAGACAACAAGTTTTAAATCAATATTCGCAATGAAATAATAATTCATTAGAAGAGTTAAGTAGAGAATGCAAACTACTATCTTCTATGTATGAATTTTAAAGTTCATAAATCTATCTTTTATCCTGTAACATCAATCAATATATATCCGGAATCAAATATTCATCTTTGCACTTCTGTGCCAAAGATATTCATCGATTGGTCATGTTCATCTAAACACTGTTTCATCTTTGCACTACGGGCCAAAGATATTCATCGAAATCATTAATCTTTGCACTACTGAGCCAAAGATATTTCATAATATCATCATTTAAGACTGAGGATGATGAAAAATATTTTTAAAGAAACGAATCCAGTGAAACAAAATGACAAGGATTAAGGATTAAGGATTCGTACTTTGTTTTATCAACGTCCAAAAATACCTCAAAAATAATCACAGTGGTGTAAAATTCAAGAATGATCAAAACATGGATACAATCAAAGCTAGTATCCACAATAGATATTTTGGACGAATAGGAAAATTTTTATTTTTCGATGGATAGTCTCAGTATTTGTGAATAATCTTAGATATCGTGAATAGTGCCGTATACGTGAATAGTAACTCTGACACCAAAAGTTCCAAATTTGATAAAAACTTCAGATCAATATTTCATCATAATGATATTGAAGAAATAATATCATTACGAAAAAAAAAATCCCTTACCTCGAAAGATTTATACTTCTAGATGAAACACCGGATATAGGCTATGACTTGAACTTGCACCGTATAGCAATACTCAAAGTATACTCAAAATACTCACAAGAATAAACTCGATAATATAGAGAGAAAACTTGATTTTCGTGTAATTTTCAATTCTAACCTAAGCTCTCTATTTATAGGAAAATGCTTAGAACACCAAAGCAGAAAATTTAATAAATTAATAATATATATATATAATTGTCAAGCCCACTTTTACCAACTGATTCAGATCATTTCTAACACATGTACGTCACTCAATTGAAACAAAAAAACGTTTTTCTTACAAAAAAATATTTTAAACTCCAAAAATCAATTATTTCGGAACTCTGAAACTTCAATAATTCATGATAAATAGGTCTTTTGTCAGAAAATTCGAATCTTGCGAGTTTTTATAGGAAATTCAATTCTCTACAACTTTACAGAAGAAAGGTTTTCCAAATTCCAAGCGAAATTGGCCAAATCCATAAGCAGAAGCGATTTTACTGTTTATAATCAAATTTCAGTCAAGAAATGGGGTCCACCGACATGTTTAACATGTTTTAAACATTTATTGCAACAAAAATACTCTTCCTCCTCGTATACTCATATATCCCACATTTGTTGTAAAAATATCACCATTATTATATTATTAAAATATAATAATATATTTAAATGAATTATTTTATCAGAAAAAGATAAAATTTCAATTTTTCACCAATTTTCACATTAAAAATTTTCTCCATCTATATCCACATAAAATCAATATTTTTCTCATTATATGAATCAATAATTAATTATTCACAAATAATATTACAGAATCACAATATTGACAACCAGGCAGTTCGAGAAAGAGGGGGCTTTCTAATAAGAATTTCTCCTTACTGGCGCGCAATTAGGTGACCAAACCTCTCCTTAGACAGAACTTTCTAGACATTGCCAATAATGTTATCTAATAATATTATTAAGATAATATAAATTATTTCTTCGATAATGAAAAATATTATGTAATGACAATTATTGAAACAACAGCAATATAAAATATCAACGCAGCAATTATTGAATCAATAAAATAAAATACTGAACAGTAATTACTGTAACCATTATTGAGTAGTGCCTTCTTACGTAAGAATCAATAATTGGTGCAATACCGTGTGCTACTGTGTTTTAACCACCGAGTATTTTAACAGTATTAACGGTAACAACTACGCCGTTATTTTTAAACAACTTATATTTGTCGTTTTCTTCATCCAATCGCTTTTCGTTATGGGGCCCACACATGGTTTTTGGTAGTAAATTTAATATTCCCGAGAAAGTATTTAATATTCCACGACCAAACGAATATTCCCCGACAACAATGAATATTTTATAACCACTTGCTTATTTTGAAATATTTGTGTATTTTACCCATAACTATCCACATTAATCACATCAACCCTTACTATTTCAAAATAATAATTAGAGGAAATTAAATTTCATTTATTAATTATTTGGGGTCTTACAATGCAGGCCAAGAAATTGTTGAGTCAAGGCTGTGTGGGCTATTTAGCTTACATAGTCGATACTCAGAAAAGAATGTGAAACTGGGAGAGATACCAATGGTGAGGGAATTTGAGGATGTGTTTCCAGAGGATTTGCCAGGACTTCCGCCTGACAGAGAAATTGAGTTCGTGATCGACTTAGTGTCGGGGATAGCACCGATATCGAAGGCCCCGTACAGAATGGCTCCAATAGGAATGAAGGAACTGATGGTACAGTTGCAGGAATTATTAGAGAAGAAATATATTCAACCAAGCGTATCACCGTGGGGAGCGCCAGTGTTATTCATAAAGAAGAAAGATGGGTCAATGCGTCTTTGCATTGATTATAGAGAATTAAACAAAGTCACTATTAAAAACAAATATCCATTACCAAGAATAGATGACTTGTTTGATCAGTTGAAGGGTGCTAAATACTTCTCGAAAATAGATTTGAGAAGTGAGTATCACTACTTGAAAGTGAGGAAGGAGGATATACCACGAACGGCATTCAGAACTCGGTATGGACATTACGAGTTTCTGGTGATGTCTTTTTGTTTAACCAATGCACCTGCTGCATTCATGGATTTGATGAATAGGGTGTTTAAACCATTCTTAGACAAGTTTGTAGTGGTATTCATCGATGACATTCTGGTGTATTCCAAAACTCAAGAAGAACACGTGGAACACTTACGTTTGACATTGGAAACACTAAGAAAGGAAAAGTTATACGCGAATTTCTCTAAGTGCGAATTTTGGCTAGATCGTGTGCAATTTCTTGGGCATTAGATTGACAAAGATGGGATTTCTGTGGATCCATCAAAAGTGGAAGCTGTAATCAATTGGGAACAACCAAGAACACTGTCGGAAGTGAGGAGTTTCTTGGGACTGGCCAGTTATTAAAGACGATTTATTCAAGATTTTTCTAAGATAGCCACTCCATTAACAAATTTGACTAGGAAAGCTGTGAAATTTGTTTGGACGGAGAAATGTGAAGAAAGTTTCGAGATTTGAAGAAGAAATTAAGCATAGCTTTTTGTGTTGTCATTTCCAGATAGTACAGGTAACTTTGTGGTGTATAGTGATGCCTCACATAAAGGGTTGGGATGTGTTCTTATGCAGAATGACAAAGTAATTACGTATACATCAAGACAACTGAAGGATAATGAGAAAGGTTATCCGACTCATGATTTGGAATTGGCTGCAGTAGTGTTTGTTCTCAAGATATGGAGATACTTTCTCTATGGAGAGAAATGTGAAATCTACACAGATCATAAAAGTCTGAAGTATATTTTCACACAGAAGGACCTGAATATGCGATAAAGTAGATGGATGGAATTGATAAAGGATTACGATTGTGAGATCTTTTATCACCTGGGAAAAGCGAATGTGGTTGCAGATGCTTTAGGCAGGAAAGGTCGGGTGAAGTTGATGATGATAACTACTCAGAAGGAGCTTCTTTCAGCAATGGCAAAGCTAGAGTTGGAAATCAAATTTCCAAAAGAATATGATGAATGACTATTTCAGATATATGTCAGTCCAACTTTGGTGGACAAAGTGAAGAATGCTCAACTACAAGATAAAGTATGCGAAACAATCAAAGAGAAAGTGATTGACGGTAGTTATGTAAAATACAAGATCGATACCGAAGGACTACTACGACTCGAGGAAAGAATTTGGGTTTCTAGCAGTGCCATAGCTTAAAGACGAAATCTTGACCGAAGCACACAACACAAGATATTCGATTCATCCAAGAAGTACAAAGATGTATCAAGATTTGCGGCATCATTTTTGGTGGCCGAATACAAAAAGAGACGTTGCAGAATGCGTTGCAAAATGCTTGACGTGTCAGAAAGTGAAAGCAGAACATCAATAACCAAGTGGGTTACTTCAACCGTTGGAAATACCGGAATGGAAGTGGGAGCATATCACAATGGATTTTGTGGTAGGACTTCCAACGACTCAGAAAGCATACGATGCGATTTGGGTAATAGGGGACAGATTGACAAAATCTGCACACTTTTTGCCAATAAAGATTAGATTTAATCTTGATCAGCTAGCGAAATTGTACGTTAAAGAGATCGTGTCAAGACATGGAGTTCCAGTGTCAATTGTATCAGACAGAGATCCAAGGTTCACATCAAACTTCTGGAAGAGACTACAAGAATGTATGGGAACACAGTTGCGAATGAGTACAACATACCATCCGCAAACCGATGGGCAAAGCGAACGAACTATCCAAATTTTGGAAGATATGCTAAGAGTATGCATCATGGATTTCAAAAGAAGCTGGGATGAACATTTACCGTTGGTAGAATTTGCCTACAACAACAGTTACCACGCGAGCATCGGTATGCCACCTTACGAGGCATTGTACGGCAGAAAGTACAGAACTCCACTGTGCTTGGATGAAGTCAATGAACGCCAACTTTTAGGATCAGAACTGGTACAACAAACTACTGAAGTTGTCAAATTCATTAGGACGAGATTGATAGCAGCCCAAGACAGACAGAAAAAGTATGCCGATCAACACAGGCAGAATCGCGAATTTGAAGTAGGAAATTTTGTTTTCCTAAAAGTTTCTCCTCGGAAGGGGAAGATTCATTTTGGTAAGAAAGGAAAGCTCATCCCAAGATTTATTGGACCGTTTGAAATACTACGAAGAGTGGGGGAAGTGGCTTATGAGGTAGCTCTACCTCTAGAATTAGAAAATATTCATAATGTTTTTCACATTTCGGTGTTACGACCGTATAAACCCGATTACAAGCACATGATCGAGTACGAACCATTGCAATTCGATAAAGATTTGTCTTATGAAGAAGTTCCTATCCAGATAGTCGATATGAAAGAACAAGTGCTCAAAAATAAAGTGATACCTTATGTGAAGGTGATATGGAGAAATCACAATGTCGAAGAGGCAACGTGGGAACTCGAAGCTAAAATGATGAAAAGTTACCCTGAGTTATTTATTTAATCTATGTCTTCGATTCTATGGACAAAATCTTTGTAAGTAGGGAAGAATGTGATGATTTGATTGTTTGAATTGTGATTCTGAGGACATAATCCTTTTAACGAGGGAATGATGTAACATTTCAGAATTTTAAATATAATATTAAATATTTATTAATTTATATAAATATTTAATGGATGTGATTATCGTTGAATAAATATTTGTTCAATTGATTTAATTTTGTTTTGTTCAATTGATTTAATTTTGTTTAGTTAATTATTTATTTAATAAATAATTGATGAATTAAGGAAATGATTATTATATTGATATTTCAATTTAAATGATTAATTATTTGTATTGTGTTATGTGATTAAAGGATTTATTTAATTAATTGTGATTTGCATTAATTAAAATAAATATGAGAGCTTGATTAAATATAGTGTGACAAATAACTATATTGTAAGGAGTTATTAAAATAAATTAAAGTTGTTTTAATTTAGCTTTAACAAACAAGGCTTAATATATTAATTCTTTAATATTTAAAGGGTTTTCCAAACAAGCCTTATGGCTTTTGGAATTTCTAGATTTTTAAAATAAATAAATAAATAAAATAATAAATATAATTTAATTATAATATATACGTTGGTTTATAACTGTTATTCTATTAAATTTGGCATATTAAGGATTAGTAGTTTTAGTTTTCCATTATAACTATCAGTTGTTTTAGTTTTACGCATCCTAATTGTTGAGAAAAGAGAGAAGAACTTGAGAGAGAATTTGAGAAGAGTCTAGGAAATTTTCACGTCAATTCCAATGTGTTTAACAAGAATTTCTGTCAAGCAACAAAAGGTATGTTCATAATTGTGATAATATACATGTATATGGGTTTTACGGCAAAAATTACATGTTCTGTTAATTTAATCTCTTCGAATTATTGCTAGATAATTGAATAAATATGGTTACATGCTTATGATGCTAGAATTTATGTCAAATAAGATAATTGCATGCTAATTTCGGTTTACAGTAGAAGAAAATTTTGACAGTGTTTGTTTATATGTATTTTTCATATGTTCATGAAAAGTATCAATTCTAGTGGCTAATTAGTATGTGAAATTGTAAATTGAAGTCTGTGTATGCTAGTTTGTTAAGATATGAGCATAACATAATTGGAATGAGATGATTTGGCCAACTAATGAATTCACAGTGATGATTTCTAGGATGAATGTCAAGAAAATGGAGTATTTATGAAAAACATGAATTTTGAGAAATTAAAATAGCTTTAGTTAGTGTTAAATTGTTCTAATTGGTTGTAAATGTGAGCAATCATGTTTATGATAGTTGTATATTTATTTTACGTGTTGATATAACTGTCTATTGGGTGAAATTTGTGTTTGTTGGGCTAAAGTCGGCTATTGTTCATGCCGCAGGTATGCGCATCTGCTGAACACTGCCAAGCAAGAAATTTCTTTGGATCTAAGCTTCTTTTGTATGGTACATACAATGCCATACCACGGTTTGAGATTCTGACTTATGCTATTTCTGCAGATTTGGGAAAGTGTCATAACATGGTCTGAAATTGTGTTAGCATGTTAAATGTGTAATGTTAAGGTTAACATAACATAGTGAGTTGTGATTAGTAAGTTCAAGATTTCAAAAATGATTAGTAAAGCAAGAATGCGTTTTATATTGAAAAGTGAATATTAGTATGTCTAATAGATGTTGTGGTTTTAATACTGTGTATAGGTGAACGTGAGTTTTAATATTTTAGCTTACGCTCGAGGCAAGTTTTCTAACTCTACACTTTCGTTGAGCTAATTCTATTGTTATATTGTATAACTTCATGCTTTTGATTGAGCAAGCTTCATATCTTAACTATTATTGAATAAATCAATTGTTCCTAAAATTCATTCGAGCAAACTCTAACTCTAATGTTATTGGAAATTCTTATAGATTGATTCATTTTAACTTCTTTACAGTTAAGAAAGTTTCTTAAGTTCTATTATTGTATAATGAACGTAGTTTTGAACTCTCGTCTCTATTATTAAACTGTTTAATTCCTTGCATGAGTTAATACATTGTTGGGCAAGTATTTAGTTTCCAGCTTGCTATCAGTTAAATGTATGTTCAGGAATATTATTCTAATGTTATAAGACTCGAACCTTAGCTTATTTTACTGTTCAAGCAAAGGTTAACCATTTTATTCATTCTATTGAATACTTATGCTCTATAGTTATTTCAAGCATGAGTTTGAGATGTAGAATCATTTCATTTATGATTCTCAAATGTTCTAAGTTATGGTGTTATTAAACAACTATTGTATTATCAAGCATTGTTGATTCAACTAGTTCCCTAGTTGATGATCATTAAACTTCAATTATCCTTGAAAGCTTATCCAAACCAAACTTTCTTTGGTGTGGACTTGTACTCTAAATACTGAGATGAACAACCCTATGTTTATGGGTTTACGCTTAGCGTTGAAATGGTTGTGCACAATACATTGTACGAAGGATTGATCCCCCTAAGTACGTGGAGTCCTTATAGCCATACGACTGTTAAAGTTAAAGTTGAAAGATTACTTATAATTGTGGATATGGTTCATGGTCATTTGACCCTCAGTAGTATATTTAAGAATGTTAATAGAACAAATCATTCAGTTCTATTGGGCCTATGAATTGGCAAATGTTGAAATGATAATAGAACATATCATTTAATTCTATTGAGCCTATTATTTGGAAAATGATGTAAAGATAATTATTCTTATTTCAAGTGAGCTTTGTTTGCTCACTCTTGCATATTTATACATTTATTGAAGCTATGGTTGAGAAGGTACATAAACTTACAACTAGCAAAGGAAAGGGAAAAATGTACAAGTGATGAAGACTTGTAATTTTGCTTTATCGTTATGATGATAGACTTTTAATAATGATGTGATGTAATAATTTTATTTCCACACTTGAATGATTGTATTAAAGGGTAGAGAACCTGGGAGATAATGTTTTATTAAAATAATCCTGTATGGGCAAGTTTTATTATTCAATTTATTAAGATTGAGTAGTTACATATGAATGTTTTGATTTCACGGTAATGAAGTACCGGGATTTGGGGGTGTCACAAATATTCTAATCCTTTCAGGACTTTTCACCATTGAATGATAAACTGAATAAACGAATAATAATATCTTACCATAATATGGAGTATAAAAGAAAATGATATTCTTTTTTCCATAAAAATGATACCTGTAAGACCACAACTTTTATGAATAAAGATGAATTTTCTATAAATATCATTTTTGAATATTATGGAATGAATTTGATATAATGTTATAGTTGTGGGTAATATTTATAAATTTTGGAAAGTACGCAAGTTGTTATATAATATTCGATTGGTCAGGGAATATTCGTTTTAACAGGAAATATTCATACAACGGCACAATCATTGGTGGACCCCACAATATAATTATTGTCGGATTGAGAAAATGACAAAATACTTTATGAAAATAACGACGGAAGTTTTACCATTAACTGTTGAAACACCCGGTGTGTTAAAAGTAAAAAGAATAACGCAGCGTAGTTATGCGATGAGCACACAATATTGATTATTGATGCTTACGTGAGAAGTCACTAAGTTTTGTTCAATTATTGTTCCGAAGAATTCTTCACATAGTATCTCACGTTATTTGATTCAATTATTGTCAATATTTTATAATCAATAATTGAGATGACAAAGTTATTAATATTATTATTTGCAATATTAACGATGTCTAGAAGTTACATCGAGGAGAGGTTTGGTCACCTAATTGCGCGCCAATGGGGAAAAATCCTTATGGGAAAGCCCCCTCTTTCCTGGGAAAGACCTGGTCGATTAATATTGTGAATTATAATAATGATGATGAGTTTTGTTTTATTAGTATTATTAATGTAATAAAACAGAAAAGTTTTTTATATAAAATAGAATACTTTTATAAAGTTATTCGTTTTATTAGACTAATAGTAAAATCTTTTTATATAAAACAGAATACTTTTATAAAGTTATCTGTTTTATTAGACAATAATTAGAATATATTATATTTTATTATGCATAGTGTTTGCATAGTCCATGCATAGTGTTTGCATAGTAAAATCTTTTTATAAAGTTATTCGTTTTATTAGATTATAAATAGAATATATTATATTTTATTTAAAAGATTTTGTTTTAAATCTGGACCGTCCATTTAAAGTAAATCAATCTGGACCGATCATGAATTAGTTACTATGCAGTCCATTCTTCTATAAATAGAAGCTCATTCCTTCATTATTTCTTACGAATTCACTGAAACTCTAGAGAGAGAAACTATAGAGAGAGTTCTTCTTCTATAATCTTGAGCGTATTTCTTTAGAGATTAAGAAAGTTTTGAGCGTACTGCAACTTTTCTTTGAGTATATCCTCGCCCTACTAGTCAAATACTCTTCTTTTACGGTAAGAGATTTTATTTGTTGTACTCGTTAGGGGTATTCCTTCTTTCTTATTGGTGAAATTCTTTTGTTATTCCATTCTTTATTATTCTGTTGAAATAACCTGTATACGCGGAATACCCTATATTTGGTGAAATTCTTCTGTTATTCTATTATTTATTATTACATTTGGAACATCATCACAATACATGCGTTTAAGCATGACACGGTTCCGTGTTTATTATTACATTGGAACATCTCATGCGTGCATTTACGCATGACCTGGTTCCATTATTTATTATTCTGTTGGAATATCCTATCGGTGCATTTACGCATGACCTGGTTCCATTATTTATTATTAGTTGGAATATCACTCGTCTAATGCGTTACGCATGACTGGTTCCATTATTTATTATTCTATTGGAATAACCTATCATGCGGTCTATCGCATACACGGTGATTTCTTTTGTTATTCCATTCTTTATTATACTCGGTTGGTTAAAGTTTTGACTTCTATACTCCATGAAATTAGTGGAATATCCTTGATATTTGCGCTTCATCGATATCTTTTCATGGAAATATTCTTACGAGCATTCTTGAGTGTTACTCTACTGCTAAAGAAGTATCATGTTGACAATCTGGACATTATTAGTTCCTGGATAAATTAATTCTTGAACTTGTTTTATTGAATTCTTATATCATTGTCATCATCCTCATGTTTATATTATGTTGAAAGTCATATGTGGCCTGTAGTGCATAGATGGAATTGGTATGATTATGAGCAGGGATTATTTGGTGTAATCATGACCGTAATGTTACAAATGATATGGAAAAAGTCATCATTGTCCCGTAGTGCATTGATAGACAATTATTGGCATAATCATGACCATTGATGAATACACATATATCTTTGGCTGTAGTGCATGGATAATTTGTGGTTGTGATACTAATGAATATCCTTGGCCGTAGTGCAGGGATGATGTGGATTATTTATTAAGTTGAGTCTCAGCGATAAAAGTCATGAAAAACCTTTTGAATCATAGAAGATAGTAGATTTTATTCTCTACTTGACTCTTCTAATGGATTGCTTGTTCTCTCTTGATTAAACTTGATGTTTGATATATTTTATCGGTTTAACATTGTTGAAGGCTAATGATAATTTATTCTCGCATTATCTTAGTCATAATATTTCTTCTTTGGGCTAGTTTAGCTCACCCTTTTGCTTTCATTGTTCTCTCTTGAAATGAGAGCGTAGCGAGAGACTAGTCGGGGAACGAGTGATGGTCCAGATAATAACATTAGTAGTCCTCACTATTCTATGAAATAGTGTGATAATAAATATAATGAGGACCCCATTGAGTTTGTATATTGTCTAGATGACAATATTTGTATTAAAACTCACGAAATATATGTTTAGTCGTATTTTACACATTGTTGTATAATTAAGTTGTATTTGAATTTTTTTGTACCATGTATTTGGCGACTCGAGAATAGGTGATGTATACTGGAATTTTGGGGGCGTCGCGATTAGTATCAAAGCTTAGGATATGATCCACGGCTAAGATGTGAGAATAAAACTAGGAGGGAGAGGCGGGGAATTCCTTCGCTAGTATGACCTACCTAAGTTTATTTGGTATTTAATTGGTCGGTCAGAATATAGGGATAATATGTTACATGTCAGTTAACCTTTGTTTTGTAGCAGTATCTGAAAATGACATCCGAGAATGTTGAGAATAGCAATGGAACATAGGCGACCATTGATTCACCACATATCAATAATCAGGATAATGTGCATCAGGAAGGCGACAATCCTTATGCAAACAACAACACTGACCAAATGATGAATGATGGAATGTTCAGAGGCTTTATGCAATTTATGCAACAGCAGGCGAGAGCAGCTCCTATTCAAAATGTAGGTGGAAACACTGGAAACTCTCAGACGGTCACCGCTAAACAGTTCAAGGAGCTGGGACCACCGGAGTTTATTGGAGAGCCAAAACCACTTAAGGCGGAAGCATGGATAAAGCAGATCACCAAGATATTTGATGTCTTGGGATGCTCCGAGGAGCAAAAGGTTCCCTTTGCCACCTTTATGTTGCGAGGAGACACAGATTACTGGTGGGAATCGGTAAAGCGTACTCAACCTGCCGCACTAAAGATGTCTTGGGAGAAGTTCTAAGAACTATTCAATGACAAGTACTTTCCCAAAAGTATTCGTCACATAAAAGAGGTATAGTTCATCAAGTTGGAGCAGAATAATATGACCGTGTTGCGATGCGAAGCTATGTTTTTGAGTTATCTCGGATTTAACGTCCCACTTGTGGTGGATAATAAAGAGGAATGACGCGGATGTTTTTAAGAGGTTAAAACCAGGAGATACGTCAACATCATATTTCTCATAAAGCGTGTGTTTGTATTGGATGTTGTAAATAGGGCTCGATTAGTAGAGCGTGATAACGAGTCAACGCAACCAAAAGAGAGCGTGTAAAGCAAAATGATAATACTAGTGAGAAGCGATCATCGAAGCGGTGACAACAAGCGTGGAGGAATCAACGGGCGAAGTGGTAACCACCGGTGGTAATCGAGGCCAAAACAATAAGAATGGACATTTCAAGAAGAGGAGATTCAACAATGATGGAAAGACGTCAGCACCAACACCCGTTGTTAAGGAAGGAGAACGACCACCTATCATATGCTTCAAATGCGGAGGGGAGGGACACATCAGTCCAAACTACGCGATGTCGTCCAAAGCATGTTATAATTGTGGAAGAGAAGGTCACTTAGCTCGATTTTATCGTTCACCAAAGACAAGTTCAGCCAGGATGGAGGCACCAAAGGTCGTCCTAGAAAAGTCAAAGCCGGTAGTGCAAGGGAGAGCGTTTGTTGTGACCTCCCAGAAAGTAAGGAACCCGAATGAGGTCATTACGGGTAAGCTTATCAAAAACTCTAGCGAAGTCTATCCTTTATTTGATACCGGTTCTACCCATTCTTTTATTTCTCCTACTTGGGCTCAACGACTAAATTTGACTCTAGAGAAATTAGACTTTGACTTATCTATGGAAACTCTGTTGGGAAAAACTTTCATTACATCCACTGTTTATAAGTCTTGTTTGGTTCAAATCGGTATCCTCACATTACCTGTCGATCTTATTTCATTGAAAATACTTTTATTTGATGTGATTTTAGGGATTGATTGGTTAACTACTCATCATGTTAAAATTGATTATTTTTGTAAGGTTGTTAGCTTTCATATTCCTAATCAACCTATTATGCGAATTCAAGCAACCAAACCATTAAAATCAATCACGGTCATCTCAAGCCATAAAGCTATTCGTTTATTGAAAAACGGATGTCAAGCTTTCTTAGCTCATGTCACGGATCTAAACAAAAATATGTCAGTTTTGAATGATATTTCTATTGTTAATAAATTCCCTGACGTATTCCCTGAAGAACTTCCTAGCCTACCCCCAGAGCGTGAAATTGAATTTTGTATCAACCTTGAACCCGGTACAAAACCCATTTCCAAAGCCCCATATTGAATGGCTCCTATTGAACTTCAGGAGTTAAAGACCCAATTGCAAGAATTGTTAAACATTGGTTTCATTCGTCCTAGTACGTCTCCTTGGGGAGCTCCTATTCTATTCGTGAAGAAGAAAGATGGGAGTATGCGACTTTGTATTGATTATCGGGAGTTGAATCATGTCACCATCAAAAATAGGTACCCATTGCCACGTATTGATGACCTGTTTGACTAGTTACAAGGAGCCAAATTCTTTTCAAAGATTGATCTTCGTTAGGATATCACCAATTGAAGATTAGAAGCGATGACATTCCAAAGACGGCTTTCGAAACCTAATGCGAGCATTATGAATTCCGAGTCATGTCCCTTGATTGACTAATGCTCCTGCTACCTTCATGGATATGATGAACCGAGTATTCAAGGAATATTTGGATCACTTTGTGGTCGTCTTTATTGATGACATCCTTATTTATTCCAAAAGCCGTGAAGATCATGAGCAACACTTGAGGCTGACACTCCAAAAGCTTCGTGAATACAAGCTTTATGCCAAGTTGAAGAAATGTGAGTTATGGCTTGAGGAAGTAGCATTCCTTGGGCACGTAGTATCAAGTCATGGAATATCTGTTGACTCGACAAAGATTGAAGCAATTCAAAGCTGGGAGCAACCTAAATCAGTGATCGAAGTATATAGCTTTCTCGGCTTAGCTGGTTATTATCGGAGATTCGTGGAAGGATTTTCTAAAATAGCTACTCCATTAAATCAGCTGACTCGAAAAGATACAAAATTCGGTTGGAGCAAAGAATGTGAGAAGAGTTTTCAAGAACTCAAGAAGAGACTCATTTCAAAGACCTGTTACGACAATACCATCTCATCTCGGAGGATTTGTCATCTCTGATGATGCTTGAGCAAAGGGTTGGGATGTGTTCTTATGAAACATGGGAAAGTCATAGCCTATGCCTCAAGACAACTCAAAGAATATGAGAGGAATTATCCTACTCATGACCTAGATTTAGCAGATGTTGTCTTCGCACTTAAAATTTGGAGGCATTACTTGTATGGGGAGAAGGTGGAGATCTTTATGGATCATAAAAGTCTCAAATATTTCTTCACTCAAAAGGAACTCAATATGCGACAACGATGTTGGCTTGAACTGTTGAAATATTATGATCATACCATCCAATACCATCCTGGAAAAGCGAACGTGGTAGCTGACGCATTGAGTAGAAGATCATATGCAAGTACGAGTGCGATAGTGTCAACACAAAGGCCCATTTTGTGTGACATGCAAAGGATGGAGATAGAGTTAAAGACTCCAGGGACCCATGTGATGATGTCGAATATACAAGTAGAACCGACTTTAATTAATAAAGTTAAAGCTGCTCAAGCTACAGACCTGGAGCTGATGCGTATGAGGAAGAAAGTGCAAGAAGGTGCGATACCGGAAGCAAGAATCGATGAAGATGGAATACTTCGAGTCAACTCCAGACTTTGTGTTCCTAACGACCCTGATTTAAAGTATAAAATCATGATGGAGGCGCACAACACACCGTTTGCAATCCATCCTGGGAGTACCAAAATGTATCATGATATTCGTCATATATTTTAGTGGAGCAATATGAAGATAGAGATAGTGCTGTTTATCTCAAGGTGTCTAACTTGTCAACGAGTTAAAGCGGAGCATCAAGTACCAAAAGGACCATTGCAACCACTTGAAATTCCAGAATAGAAGTGGGAGCACATTACCATGAATTTTGTTACCGGTCTTCCTAAGGTTTCTCAAGGTATAGATGCGATTTGGGTCATTGTTGATAGATTGACCAAATCTGCTCATTTCTTACCGATACGAGAAACTTATACACTTGAACGTCTTGCTCGTATGTACATAAACGAGATTGTAAGACTGCATGGTATACCAGTATCCATAGTGTCTGATCGAGGCCCAAGATTCACTTCACAATTTTGGGTTAGTTTGCGTAAAAGCTATGGAGCGCAGATTTACGATTTATTTCGGCATATCATCCTCGAAGACCAGACGAAAGCAAATCGGAGAGGACTATTCAAACTCTTGAAGATTTATTAAGACTCTGTGTCCTTGAGTTCAAGGGAAGTTGGGATAAGTTCTTATCATTGGTGGAGTTTTCTTACAACAACAGTTATCAAGGAATTATTGGCATGGCTCCATTTTAGGCGTTGTATGGAAGAAAGTGTCATTCTCCAGTATGCTGGGATGAGGTGGGTGAAGCAACGTTGTTGGGACCGGAGTTGGTACGTATGACTACGGAAAAGATTCAAATGATCCGACAACGTATAAAAACCTCACAAGATCGATAAAAGAGTTATGCTGATCTTTATCGAAAGGACGTGGAATTCGATATAGGAGATCATGTGTTGTTACGTGTTGCTCCATGGAAAGGAGTTACGAGATTTGGAAAGAGAGGAAAGCTCAATCCTCGATTCATCGGCCCATTTTTAATCCTCGATCGAGTAGGAACTGTGGCCTATAGACTCACTTTACCGCCAAGTATGTCTCATGTTCATAACGTTTTTCACATATCCATGTTACGTAAATATTTATTGAAAATTCATCTTTATTCATAAAGTTTTTCACATATCCATGTTACGTATTATTAATGTAATAAAAACAGAAAAGCTTTTTTATATAAAACAGAATACTTTTATAAAGTTATTTGTTTTATTAGACTAATAGTAAAATCTTTTTATATAAAACAGAATACTTTTATAAAGTTATCTATTTTATTAGACAATAATTAGAATATATTATATTTTATTATGCATAGTGTTTGAATAGTGCATGCATAGTATTTTCATAGTAAAATCTTTTTATAAAGTTATTCATTTTATTAGATTATAAATAGAATATATTATATTTTATTTAAAAGATTTTGTTTTAAATCTGGACCGTCCGTTTAAAGTAAATCAATCTGGACTGTTCATGAATTAGTTATTATGCAGTCCATTCTTCTATAAATAGAAGCTCATTCCTTCATTATTTCTTACGAATTCACTGAAACTCTAGAGAGAGAAACTATAGAGAGAGTTCTTCTTCTATAATCTTGGCGTATTTCTTTAGAGTTTAAGAAAGCTGAAAGCGTAGTGCAAGTTTTCTTTGAGTATATCCTCGCCTCTACCGGTCAAAATACTCTTCTTTTACGGCAAGGGATATTATTTGTTGTACTCGTTAGGGGAATTCCTTCTTTCTTATTGGTAAAATTCTTTTGTTATTCCATTTTTTATTATTTTGTTGGAATAAACTTGTATATCGTAGGATACCCTATACTTGGTGAAATTCTTCTTTTATTCAATTATTTATTATTACATTTGGAACATCACATGCATGCGTTTACGCATGACTGGTTTCAGATTGTTTATTATTCTATTGGAACATCACATGCGTGCGTTTTACGCATGATCCAGTTCCTTATATTTATTATACATTGGAATATCACGTCGGATTGCATTTACGTGATTTTGGTTCCATTATTTATTATTACATTTGGAATATCCTGTCGATGCGTTTACGCATGACTGGTTCCATTATTTATTATTACATTGGAATAACCTATACATGCGGTCTATCGCATGCACGGTGATTTCTTTTGTTATTCTATTCTTTATTATACTCGGTTGGTTAAAGTTTTGACTTTATACTCCATGAAATTAGTGGAATATCCTTGATATTTGCGCTTCATCGAAGATCTTTTCATGGAAATATTCTTACGAGCATTCTTGAGTGTTACTCTACAAAGAAGTATCATGTTGACAATTTGGACATTATTAGTTCTGGATAAATTAATTCTTGAACTTGTTTTATTGAATTCTTATATCATTGTCATCATCCTCATGTTTATATTATGTTGAAAGTCATCATGTGGCACCTGTAGTGCATAGATGGAATTGGTATGATTATGAGCAGGGATTATTCGGTGTAATCATGACCGTAATGTTACAAATGATGTGGAAAAAGTCATCATTGTCCCGTAGTGCATTGATAGACAGTTGTTGGCAAGATCATGACCATTGATGAATACACATATATCTTTGGGTGTAGTGCATGGATAATTTGTGGTTGTGATACTAATGAATATCCTTGGCCGTAGTGCAGGGATGATGTGGATTATTTATTAAGCTGAGTCTCAGCGATAAAAGTCATGAAAAACCTTTTAAATCATAGAAGATAGTAGATTTTATTCTCTACTTGACTCTTTTAATGGATTGCTTGTTTCGTTCCAGTTAAACTTTATATTTGTTATATTTTATCAGTTTAACACTGTTGAAGGCTAATGATAATTTATTCTGCATTATCTTAGTCATAATATTTCTTATTGGGCTAGTTGAGCTCACCCTTTTGCTTTCATTGTTCTCTTCAGGAAATGAGAGCGTAGCGAGGACTAGTCGAACAAGCAGTGATGGTCCAGATAATAGCATTAGTAGTCCTCACTATTCTATGAAATAGTGTGATAATAAATGTAATTAAGACCCCATTGAGTTTGTATATTGTCTAGATGATAATATTTGTATTAAAACTCATAGCATATGTTTAGTCGTATTTTACACGACTGTTGTATAATTAAGTTGTATTTGAATTTTGTACCATGTATTTGGCGACTCAGAATAGGTGATGTATACCAATTTTTGGGGAGTCACAATACCCCTTACCACAATAATGATATCCCTTACCTTAGCATGTGACTTGATTCTGCTTTCTGTGAAATTGATCAACTTAAACAATGCTTACATTCCTTATCTACACTTGGAGTAACATTACACTCAATAAAAATACTCACAATATTGTAGTAAAAGAATTCTATATTTTTAGTGTAGTGATGGTGTGTGTTTAGTTGCTCAACCGGGCAACCTATTTATACTAAAAATTTAGTAAACAACTAGCACACCTATTTTGACAAAATAATCAAATGAGTTATATAATAATGGTAGTGGAATTTATGGTTTCACCGAGAAAATTAAACCAACTTGTACACGTTTTAACAAAATTTGTTCAATAATAGAGTTCTTGTCCATACTACTTTAGAAAAAGTAGAGTGTCGGCAAGTCCTGCCAAACTTACTTTTGTAAAAAGAAAATAATTGAACAAACATCTGTATATCATACTTATCTTTAATCAACACCTTTTATTCATCAATTATTTACACATTTTTAATCTTTCAACAATTATTCACAATTATTAACAAAGACTCACAATACTATCAACTAGTTTAATTATATCATATCAAATAATATGAGTCACTGTGCAATAACTACTGTGACAATTATTGAATGAAAGACTGAGTAAGAATCAATAATATGAATCACAGTGCAATAACTACTGTGACAATTATTGAATGAAATACATAGTGGCTTCTTATGTAAGAATCAAATGAATACCTTACTATAAAAAATTTAAATTCTATTAAAAGTAGGGATCAATATCAAATCATATTTATCTCGAATTACATATAAACCAACTAATAATTCATTATTCTTTTAAGTTATCTTTATTTATCACATAAAATTATTATTCATATTACAAAACTTTAGAAGTGAATAATAAAACTTGAGAAATATAAAACCTCATATATGACAATCCATTATTCTGATATTATCACCATTTTTACTTTAACAAAAATATTATTTTTGTTTTTATCATAACGCATTCGTTACTAGTGCGTTTACATTCCCAGACCTCATGAGCTTACTAAAATTTCTAAAATATTTAAAAATATGATTCTGAACTTTCCAAATAATTTTCATATTTTTTAGATTATCCAACAATTTTCTATAATTATTTCTATTTATAAAAACTATCATTTAATAGCTTCCAAATAGAAATACTAAATTCACATACTTTTATATCATTAAAACATCATCAATATTAATCTTATATTATTTTAATATTTTTCATCAAAATTTTTAATTTTTCACCATTCATAGAATTTCCTATCAATTTCCTCTATTTTTAAACTAACCATAAATAGCTTAAAAATACAATAAATATTTTTGTTATTCAATAATTTTCCAAAACTGCCCAGAAAATATGAAACAATATTATACCATTTTCACAAAGTTTCATAATTTTTCATCATTCATAGAATTTTCTATGAATTTCTTCTATTTTTAAACTAACTATAACTAGTGTTAAAATACAATAATTACTTATGATTTTCAATAATTCATCAAAAATTTATAAAAATTCTAAGATGATATTATAAGAATTCTGTAAAAATATCTCAACCCAAATAATATTTCTGATAATTTAATTATAAACTCCAATATTCAGAAATTTCAATAATTCATAATAATTATTCTTTTATCAAAAAAAATAAGGATCTTATGCCCTTTTCATGTAAAATTTAATCCTCTACAACTTTGTAGAAGAACGTTTTGCCAAATTCTGACTCAAACATGGAGAGAAAGGCTTACCGAAAAATTCTGCTTGATAATTTTCGAACCAGCCACCTTACGAAATTCACAACATATTATACGTTAATCTTTAACGGTTCAACATTTGTGGACATATACTTAACTTATATATGTATAATATATCCAAAAATCATAATGATCCAATGGTCGGATTAAAAGTTATAACTCACGCAATAGAGCTTAATAAAACTGATTTTTTGGACTATGAGTCCTTCGGACCAGTTTCACTCAAACTGTCACCACGAAATATTCACAAAGAATTTTTTGGTGATTCCAATTTCTGCAGTTAGCTTACTTCAAGGGCTTTCTTTTGATATATGGCTCATCTCCTAACTCATTATACACAAAGAGTTATGGATTTTACAAAATCAAGTAGTAAACTAATTTTTATGAAAATTTCCAGATTTTGTTCTTCTTTTGATTTCTAGATTTCTCTCGTTTGATTCATGTTTATACAAGTTTAAATCATCCAATACATACATAAGTATGTACTCTTTACATAAAATTCATAAAAGAATAAATCAAAGATTTATAAAAAAATACCTTTTCTTTCTCTCTTATACATACATAAGTATGTACTCTTTCTCTTTTTCTTTCTCTCTTCTCTTCCTTCCTTTCCCTCCCTCTCTCTCTCTCTCTGATTCTTCTGACGTGACTAACAAAAGGGTGGGAGTACTTCATATTTTTCTTCTTCCTTTTATTTTGTTTTCTTTCTTTTCCTACTTTCCTCTTTTCTCTCTCCCTCTTTTCTCCTTCTTTTTCTTTCTTTTCTTTCTTCTTTTACTTTCCTTCCCCCACATGGGCTACTATTAAAAAAAATAATTATTTCCTTTCCTCTTTATTTGCTCATTTATCCGATTAATTGTCCGTTTGATCATTTATCAATTTAGCATTTTATAGTTCTATAATAATAATCATAAATTAAATTGGACTTTTATTTCATAAAATTCGGGGTCTTACAATTACTCCACCTTATGAAATTTCACCCTCGAAATTTATCTACGTACTTGGAATTCCGAAGATATAAGAATTTCAAATTCTAGCACCCAGGCTACTTCCTCTGTCTCATGGTTCATCCATTGCTCATCTCCTGTATTTCATATATAATTCTAGAATACATTTTCAAAACAAGGGTTAATTGACATGCCACAGATTATCCCTATATTCTGACCGACTAATTAAATAACAATTAAGCTTAGGTAGGTCATACTAGCGAATGATTTACCTGTGTCTTCCCTCATAGTTCTAGTCTAGGGATCATATCCCTAAGTTTTGATACCAAATGTGATGCCCCCAAAATAGGTATACATCACCCATCTTGGGTCGCTAGAAAATACACTACTGACAACTCCATTTATACCACTATCGTGCAAAATACGACGACACATATACTGTGAGTTTCAATACAAATATTGTAACGTATATAATACGACAATATTCATACTCAAATTATTACAACGCCATATAAAGTACAACAACAAATATTTCAAGTCTCCAAAGGAATACGAGAAGATTTATGTCCTTCTCATTCTAATGGAGTGCATTTTTTATGCTTCCAAAATCGAGTTCGCATCACCCTATTTAATTCATCAAATATAACTATTAAATGATGTATAAAATATGTCACGCACATTTTAAATTCTAAGTACAATTATTATGCCCCACCGTTTCATAATTTGATTAGGATTTTGACTAATTTAAAACATCACTTTATACCCACGTCCTCTCTGCTAGTCCCAGCTACACTTTTATTTCCTAAAAGGGGTGGTGAAGTAAAAGGGTGAGCACAAATAGCCCAGTAAAGAATATTATGACTTAAGATAATTAAATTATCAAAATAATTCATATATTTAAAATATATGGTAGAAGATAAAAGTTTTCAACCATAATAGCAGCAGAATCAACAATCCATTAGAAGAGTCAAGTAGAACATAATGTCTAATATCTCATCTAGATTAAAAGTCCACCGTTAATATTTCATTCCTGTAATACTCATCAACAGTTCTTTGTTATACCCGAGACAAAGAGAACTCTCATCACCTGTCTTCACCTAAACCACCACGAATTATAATTAAATCATAATTCATATTTATAATATGGTAAATCAACAGTCCATCTTTGCAATACAAGCCTAAGACATATAACTGTAAAATCAATAACGCTGAGACTCAACTCAATATTATCACGACCACGAATTATTCATGCACTCTGGGCCAAGGATATTCGTGTTTTCACCACCTGTTATGATTATACCAAATAATCCCTAGTCATAATCATGTCAATCAATAGTCCATCTATGCACAACTGGCCAAAGATGACTTTTATCACATCATTTGTAACATTACGGTCATGATTATACCGAATAATCCTTGTTCATAATCATACCAAGTCCATCTATGCACTACGGGCCAAAGATGAATTTTACCACATCATTTATAACATTCCGGTCATGATTATACCAAATAATTCCTGGTCATAATCATACCAAGTCCATCTATGCACTACGAGCCAAAGATGAATTTTACCACATCATAAGCATGAGAATGATGACAATGATATATATAATGAATAAACATGAATAATCAAAATAATAAGATAACATAGATCTTAGTGATTTTCAACTTAATTATCCAGAGTCCAAATTGATAATATAATAATAGATGAAGCACAAACTATTAAGGATATTCTAATCCTTTCAGGACATGGGTATAAAGTGGTTATATGAATTAGTCACAAGCCTAATCAAATTATGAATTGGTGTGGCATAATAATTGTACTGAGAACTTAAAATATGTGTGACATATTTTATACATCATTTAATATTTAATTTTGGTGAACAATAATAGGATGAGGCGAACTCAAATTTGGAAGTGTCAAAAATGCACTCCATTAGAATGAGGAGGACAAAAATCTTCTCGTGTTCCTTTGGGGACTTGAAATATTTGCTGCTGTACTTTAGATGGCATTATAATAATTTGAGTATGAATATTATCGTATTATATACGTTACAATATTTGTATTGAAACTTACAGTTTATGTGTCGTCGTATTTTGCACGACAGTTGTATAAATGAAGTTGTCAGTAGTGTATTTTCTGGTGACCCAAGATGGGTGATGTAGACCTATTTTGGGGGCGTCACAATGTATGTTCATTCATGACCTAATGTGGTATGTTATGTGGTTATGTGTTGTAGAGACCGTAAAGACTCAAAGGGAAAGTAATTATACTATAACAGACGCTGAAGACAAGTTTTCTTATCGCTTGTCTAACCTTCGTGTTAGCCAGGTTTTCAGTGATTCATGTTATGAGATGCATGAATTGTTTTAAAGAAAGGGTTGATAGCAGTTTTAACTTGGCTAGACTAATATTTAAAGATTGATTGATTTTTTTATAATTCTTTCAATATAGAATTGATAACACTATCCTATGCCAATTGTTTCGTACGGATTCAAGGTAAGCCTGAGTATGAATAAACAAATGTATTTTACATCGATTATTCGATGGGCACGTGAGGTTGCCAAAACTTAAACGTAAATACATTTAATGGATGTAGTGTTGATCAATATAGAGTACTATAGGCTGATCACCTAGATGTGCTCGTAAGATATGTCGGACTTACAGACTTAGTGTCGGGTTGTCCTTTTCATGAATAAAAGCTAAAGAGAATGTTCATGGTCTATGGACCTACTCAGAATTTCCAAACTACTATATGTACTTCAGAATTATTTTATGAGATGAGAAGTGCTATTCAATGTTTCATAGTACTTCATAACTATTGTTCAGCTATTGAAGAATAATCATATGCTTCTCGAAGTGGTATCTATATAATATATTGTTAGACTTGTTGAGCTAGTTATGCTCACTTCTTGCTTGAATCATATGATTGGAGCTAAGGTGGAGCGAACCAAGGGTTCTAGTAGAGATAAAGGCAAGGCAAGATGAATGAATAGTTTATCTTGTTATAGACTAGTAAGTGTATGTATTATATTATAATGAACAAAGAATGTAATGGTTTCAGAACCTGAGAACGTGATGTAATATTATTAATGTAATAACAATGTCGTTGATAAACACATTTTGATGTCATTTCAATAGAATGAATGTACATTTATGAGTACCGTGTATCACCATCTGTCGGGTTGGAAGATACCCGAATTTGGTGGCATCACAATATAGGGGTATGATCATGGTAATTGGTTTTGTAAAAGTAAAAAGAACATTGCCCTACCTATTTTATTGAGTGTATTAGAAAGGTTTAGAAGTTGATTTTCTAAGCTCGAGAAGCCACAACAACATGCAGTGCGGTGCGAGGCCGAAGGCTGACAATTGCGCCACTTTCCAAGCCAAGACCGGTAGCAAATTGCTATTTGGTCCCCATAATTGAAAACTATTTTTTCTTATATTCTGAAGATCTGAGCATGTATGATAGGATTCTATAGACTTAAAAATGTACCTAAGGCTATGTTCAAGGTAGTATTGTCTTATATGAATTATCATTGGATGATTAAAATAAGTTTTTTTAAATGAAAAACTTATATTATTTTGGAAAATAGAAGAACATGACTTAGTCATACATTTTCAAACTTTTAGTATGCCTATATTGTACTTATAGGTATCTAATATAGGAATTATCATGACAAATGATTTATCGAAACATATAAGTTTTCTAAGAGAAGTCAAATGGAATACCGATTCGATATTGAAATGGATGTATTTTAAAGGAAACAAGAACTACAAATAAAACCTGGATTTAAGTGACATGCTAACTATCAAGGACATTAGTATGAAGCCAAGTGGACAGAGCTTGAAAAACTAAAGTCTGGACTTGACATGGAGTTATTCAGATGCGCCACTCCCAAGCCTAACAGCAGGGCTGCTGTGTTCCACTGCAGATCAACCAAGATAGTTTTGCTTTGAACTTAAACTTAGTTCATGGTTGTACAACTCCTATAGGATAGGATGCATGATTAAAATACTATCCCGAGTGTTCAAACTTAGAATGACTATGTCAAGCAAGGGATTGAATAAGTAGGTCATAAATAAAACCAATAAGCAAAATAGAAACAAAACAAGCTAAGCTAGTATACTAATTTGCATGGATTGTATAACTGATGTGTATATGTTTGATTATATGATCATGTAGGACATACGAAGCACGGGTAGCTATAGTTGTAATCAACTCACAAGGCAAGTCTTATAGTTTCTATTTGCTATATGAACTTGATATGGATTATCTATAAATTGTGTTACAATGAGCATGTTTAATTTCATATGATGTGTTTATGAATCTCGAAAGTCAAATTATGACTATAAAAAATCCAGAATTTTAATACGTAATTTAAAATATTTATTGAATTAAATAAATATTTTAGTTGATTAGTTTATTATTAAATAAATATTTATTTATTTTAGTTAAATAAATAATTCATAAATTGTGGTGGTGGACTAATTTAAGTTAGTGTAATTTATTAATTAAATAGATGTTTGGTAATTTTGTGATTTGGAATTTAAATTTAATGAGTTGATTAAATTAAATGAATTGTTAATTTATCATTATATTACATAATGGTAATATTCTAATTTAATTTATTAATTAAATTAGAGAGTTATTAATTTGATAGATAAAATTATAATTTATATTGAAATTATAATTATTTGATGTATGAAAACAATTTGATTTATATGGCTATATGATTTAATAAGTTGATGTTAACTTTAATTAAATTTGAATATTAGAATTTAATTAGATAAAGTGTGGCCATTAAGCTATATACTATGTGATTTATTAAAATAAATTAAAAGAGGTTTAATGTAGTTTTACCAAACAAGGCTAAAGGCTCTTAAGTCTTTATTTTAATTCTGTTTTGCCAAACAAGCCTTAGTGGCTTTTGAATTTTTTAAAAAATATAACTGACAAAGGAATTAATTAAATAGAGATATTATTTTTATCATTTTTTTATTGCGTATTATATGTATCAGTTATATGGGTGTAAGTTACGTACTTTATTTCTAAGCTTAAGAGTTAGAGATAGTAGAGAAAGAAAAGAGGGAGAACTATAGAGAAATTTGAGAGAGAACAGAGTTTTGAGAGGGAACTTGGAGAGAAATTGAGAGGTTGTGAGGTTGAAGAAGAGAATTGGAGAATCAAATAGGTGTCTCTATCATCCGTACTAATAATCAAAGGTATAATTTTTAGTTTAAAGTTATGGTTTTTATTTTCTAAAGATTCTCTATAATTGAGTTTTTAGTTGATGATTTGTGAGAATAGTACTTGTTATATATATGATTATAATTGTTATATGTAGAATTAAATCAGGAATATGAGATTTAATTGAAGGAATAGTGTTCTTGAGTTTCACGACAAAACAAAATTGGTTTTCAAACTCTCTATAATGCAACTTTTGATGAACTTTTGATGTATAAATTGATGGATTGTGTTTATATGTAATTATAATGTGATAACTAACATCTAGACACAGATTTTGTATATTAATTCATGAAATCACGTCTAAAAAAATGAAATTAGTTACAGTGAGCATATGTATGAATATGGCTTGTTGGAGTCCAAAATTGATGTTTAATTCGTGAATTAAATTGTAAATTGATTCTTGAATGTGTTAATTCACGAAGAAACCAAAAAAATATAGTTTGAATGGACTGATTTGGTGTAGTAACGAATTTTCAGTGATTATTTTTGCTAAAGATATCTAAAACTGGTGTTTTTGGCAAAAATATGGAATTTAAAGGATTTAATTTGATTGTTGTTGTTGTTATTTTTTTTGATGTTTTAAATTTATGGATACATGCTGGGTAACGTTTATATGAAGTTTATGTGATTTGAGTGTGTTCAATTTGTTGCTTAAATTGTGAAATTCATGAGTTGGGTTTAAACAGAGCTAAAAATAGTCTGTGTAGTTTTGTATGCGCACATTAAGCGTATTTTACTGATTTGTGTCAGCGAAATAAGTAGCAATTTTGCACATCCCAAAGCTTAGAAGCGGTAAATTGCGGACCCAAAATAGAGACAGTGATGAGATGTTATTTGTTCAATCACTTAAACTTAGTCTAATATAGTTTAAAGTTCATGACAATCTGTTATGCTTATATCAAGATATAATAACAGATTGTTCATGTGTAATTGATGATTTCAAGTTGTGAAAATTTATAAATTATACTTTAAGCTACTATTGTAAAGCTTTTTTTTTGATTAATGAAGTTGAATCGTGTCTAAGAAATAACTTTAGATTGATTTAGTTTTATCAAATCAAAATTCAAGTTAGGTTGACAAGTTATATAAAAGTGGAAGTAGAATCTATGAGATTAATATTATATGTCTAAAGTTGTTTTACGATGTTAATGGAATGTTTAGGGTGTTCGGGAAGCGTGAGTTATAATTGTGTAGCTAACGCATAAGGCAAGTCTTTTATCCCTACTCTTACATTACACAAGTTTCTGGAATCTATTATTTAGTCGAGCAAGTTTTTGAACACTAATCTCTATTTGAGCTTATCCTACCTTGTTTATAATGATGCAAGTTTGTTAATCTGTTTTGTTTATAAATCACGCAAGTTCTTGAATTCTATTGAGCAAAAATTCATAATTATATTTCCTTATTGAAAATTGTAACCTTAGCTTACCATTTTTGTTCAAGCAAGGTTGATTATATCTTTTTAATGCTTTGAACTTTATTCTTAAAGCCTGACTTTGATGCAGTACAATATTCATTTATGGTTCATAACTACTGTGTATTACGTTGTTGTCAAACCTTTACATTATCATTACACTTTTGATTCAACTAATCCTTAGTTGATGTTTGTTGAACTCTAAATTACCCTTAAAACTTATCCAAACCAAACTTACTTTGGTGCAGACTTGTATGTTAAAACTGAGATGAATAACAATATTATAGGGGATTATTTACATGGAAGCGTTTAGATGTTTGTGCATAATACATGGTACGAAGGGCTGATCACCCTAAGTACGGGAGTCCCTACAGTCTAATGACTGTTAAGATTTAAGTTGAAAAAAAATACTTATAACCTTAGACATAGTTCATGGTCTTGTGACCCTCAAATGATTTCCAGTATCAGTTCTTGATTATCGATATTAAGAAATGTTATTCAATTCAATTGAGTTTATTCATTGCCAGTTATTGTTTCCTTTCAAGTGAGCATTTGTTTTGCTCTCTTGCATATATAACCATTATAGCTAAAATTAAGAAGGTTGACGAGCCAACCACCAGTAAAGGAAAAGGCAAGATGAACAAGTGTTGATGACTTGTTAATTTGATGAGAATTATGTTTTCAGACTTAATTTTAATTATGAGATGTAATTAATTATTTTTTCGCATTGAATGAATGTTTTAAGGTTAGATGGCTTGGGATACATCAGTTTAAATTATGTAACCCTTTAATGAGAAGTTTATTGCTTAAATTTTATTAAATTTGGGTAGTTAAAAATGAATGTTTAGGTAATGAACACCAAATCATGTGGGAATGAAGTACCCAAATTTGGGAGTGTCACAAGTTGGTATCAAATCTTTAGGTTATGAACCTTAGGTAGGGAAAAACCTTATGAAGTAACCTTGTAGGAGATTGAAAAGATAGTGGTGATAAACTCTTATCAAGTTTTAAGGAAGACATAATAAAACACTCTATGTGCTTATGTGGTTGCTGTGACGCCCCCAAAAATAGGTATACATCACCTATTCTGAGTCGCCAGATACATGGTACAGAATTCAAATACAACTTAATAATACAACTGTCGTGTATAATACGACAAAACATAAACTGTGAGTTTGAATACAAATATTGTCTACTAGAGATTATACAAACTCAAAAGGAGTCCTCATTACAATTATTATCACACTATTTCACAGAATAGTGAGGACTACTAATGGACCATCTAGGACCATCACTCTGTTCCCCGACTAGTCCCAACTACGTTCTCATTTCCTAAAGAGAACAGTGAAAGAAAGGGTGAGCTCAACTAGCCCAATAAGAAATATTAAGACTAAGATAATGCAGAATAATTTATCGTTAGCCTTCAACAGTGTTAAACTGATAAAATATAACAAACATTAAGTTTAATTGCAGCAGAACAAGGAATCCATTAGAAGAGTCAAGTAGGGAATAAAATCTACTATCTTCTATGATTTAAAAGGTTTTTCATCACTTTTATCGCTGGGACTCAGCTTAATAAATAATCCACATCATCGAATCACCCCTGCACTACGGCCAAGGATATTCTTTAGTATCACGACCATGAATTATCCATGCACTACGGCTTAAGATAATCATGTTTTCATCAACGGTCCTGATCATGCCATAAAACAATTCATCTTTTGCACTACTACCAAAGAGAATCCATAGCCATAATCATACCAAAAATTGTCCATCAATGCACTACGGGCCAATGAGGACTTTTTCCACATCATTTGTAACATTACGGTTATGATTATCTTAGAATAATCCACTGGTCATAATCATACCAAGTCCATCTATGCACTCACTGGTCACAGATAACTTTCAACATAATATAAACATGAGGATGATGACAATGATATAAGAATTCAATAAAACAAGTTCAAGAATTAGTTTATCCAGGAACTGATAACGTTTAAATTGTCAACATGATATTGCTTTGTAGAGTAAAATTCAAGAATGCTCGGAAGAATATTTGTATGAAAATCTTTGGATGAAGCGCAAATATCAAGGATATTCCACTAATTTCATGGAGTATAGAAGTCAAAACTTTAACCAACCTGAGTATAATAACGAATGGAATAACAAAAGAATCCACCATGCATGCGGTACAGATGCATAGGCAAGGTTATTCAATGAGAATAATAAATAACGGAATCAGTCAAGCGAAATTCGCATGCCGCCAGGATGTTCCAACGAGTAATAATAAAGAGCGGAACCGTGTCGGCGTAAATGCCTGAAACGAGGATATTCCAACAGAGCAATAATAAAGATAGAACCGGTCCGGCGTAAACACAGATGAGGATATTCCAATGAGAATAATAAAAAGGCGGAATCAGTCCCGTGAAAGCGTCTGCACGAGGATATTCTAACAGAATAATAAAGACGGAATAATAGAAGAATGTCACCAAGTATAGTGTAGCCCGCGTATACGGGTTATTCCAATAGAATAATAAAGAATGGAATAACAGAAGTACTCTTCTTGAATACAAAAGAAATAACACCCCTTACCGTAAAAGAAACTGGATATAGGAGTAGTGAAGTAGCACGCTTCTCTTCTTCTATAGATTTTCTCTCTATAGCTTCTCTCTATAATTTCTCTCTATAATAAGTGCTCTATAGCTTTAGTGAATTGGTGAGAAATGAAGGAAGAATGAGCTTCTATTTATAGAAAAATATAGTTTCGATAATTACATATTTTGGGGCTCGAAAAATTACAGAACAATACCATCAACTTTTTTTTCATTTTTTATTTATTCCTGCAAGTATTATCAAACTTACACCACCTCCCCTAATAGTAAATAATGTGAATCAATAGTAAATCATGTGAATCAATAGTTCTAGACATGTGAAAATACGAATTACAGTATAGTACCTCCATCTATACCTCCATTTTTAACTTAGTCATGTAAGTATTATCAATCTTGCACCAACTCCCCTAATAGTAACAAGAATGTGAAACAATATTATACACATGTGAACAAATAGTTATAATCATGTGAAATAATAGCAATCAATTGCTCATTTATCCGATTAAATACCCGATTGGTCAAAATAACCTCCAAACATCAATTTTTATCGAAATAAATGTCGATTTTCACTAACACAAATAATTCCAACATAATAAAACTATTTTTATCAAAAATATAAATTTTAAAATTTCAAGTTTGACTTTTCCAAAAAAAAGTCAACTGTTGACTTTGACCAAATAGTAAAAATTGGCAAATTTTGTGTTTATAGTCTATTTTACTAATTTCATCATTTAGGACTCAAATATCACGTCAAGCGTCTCCAAATTCAACTCGAGCACAACATCAATATTAATAACATTCATTATTAATATTATAACTCATAATATTTATCAACCGTGTCGTTCCGAGGAAGAGGGGCTTTCAATAAGGATTTCTCCCTATTGGCCGCAATTAGGTGACCAAACCTCTCCTCGATGTGAACTTCTAGACATTGTAAATATTGAAATTTAATAATATTAATAACTTTGTCATCTCAATTATTGACTTAATAATATATCATATAATGCGGATGATCTTTGTGACAATAATCGAATCAATAATATGAGAGATATGATGCAACAATTACTATAGCAATAATTGAGTATAAGCGAGTGACTTCTCACGTAAGCATCAATAATCAATACTGAGTGTGTTACTATGCAACCACAGCGTATTCTTTGTACTTTTACTACCGAGTAGTTCAACAAAGATTAACGGTAAAACTTTTGCGTTATTTTCAATAAAATACTTTTGTCGTTTTCTCAATCCGGCAATAATTCCGTTATGGGGTCCACCAATGATTATGCCGTCGTACGGATATTCTCCAACAAAAAGAATATTCCCCGACCAATCGAATATTATATAACAACTTGCATACTTTGCAAAATTTATAAATACTCCCCACAACTATAATATTATCTCAAATTCACACCATAATATTAAAAAAAAATATTTCGAGAAAATTAAATCTTTATTCATAAAATTTGGAATTTTACAGTTGCAACCTATGTGCTCGTGAGTGTCGAGTAGTGACAGTTAGTAATTAAAAAACATAAAATTTTTATTATCAAGATGGCTAATGTGGGAGAATCCAGTCAGGCTAGGGAGGAAGGATCTCAGATGCCTAGAAAGGAGGAGCCTCAAGATGTTCAAGTAGTCTGGGAACAACTGGTGCAAATGGAGTCATCTTCGTTGGTCACAGTTATTGGTTATGCCCCAAAGTATGACCAGGAGGGGATAGCTAATGGTGATGCTGGGGTAGAGACGGATGAGGAAGACCCTGTGGAACTGCCATAGACAAATTAGGAAGAGGAAGGGGAAGAGTTTCCACCAAACTCTATTGCACCTTAAATGTATAACGAGGTGTATGACCGTAACATTGAGCTTCTGGATAGAGTCAATGAATTGGAGGAGCTGGTATTTGAATATCAGACTTCGATGGCACAGAAGGACGAACGTCTCAGTAATGTGGAATGGAAGCTGGTCCACATAGAGGGGGAAAAAGAGCAGCTGATGGAGGAGGTTGCTAAACTGAAGGATAACCTGAAGGAAGAGTCTGCCAAGAGAGCTAGAGCTGAAGATGCTTACGAGAAAGCTTCCCATCATGCAGATATAGCAGAGGAAGAGGTACAAGCAAAGAAGGTCATTATGGAAGAGATGGATTGCATTTTCCACACTGTGATGAACAAAGCTCAAGACCGAGTTATGTACTATCCGACTCAGTTTGAGGGGTTGCCATGGTATATGTTTGATCGTAGAACGATGTTCCGTATCTTAGAAAAGGAGCGCCGTAAGGCTGTACAACGTCTTAGTAGGCCTTAATAGAAAGTGTAGTTGTTATTTGAATAATTATATAATAAATAAGATGCTAATTCCAAGTGTTATATAACCGATGGGATATGATGATGTTATCCTGAAAATTTATTTGCTTAGGAAATTGATGTAAATAGCAGCGATGTTATTGTTTCTATATCTTTAAAAGATTATGAATGAATAAAATGTTAGTATTTATTCATGTGGTGATCATTTATGATGTGCAAGTTGAGTATAAAATACTTAAGAAATTAATTAATGATCTAATAAGTGTGTTTTAAACAGAAAATGTATCCAAGACGTCAACCACGATAAAGAACCCCTAAGGGGTCTACCAATAATAACAACGCTAATGCTAACTTGAGTTCAAAGTGATTGGTGACATTATTGATGGTAGTGATTCGAATCACTTAAAAAATCAAGCTGTGACCTTTAAAGATTTTAAGGCAGTAGGATTAGCAGAGTTTCATGGGTCCATGAATCCAGTTGAGGCACAAACTTGGATCACTGAAATAGATAAGGTTTTCGATGTTGCTAGAGTCGGTGAAGAAGAAGCCAGCTACTGGTGGCAGGCAAACAAAACTAGAGGGGGTCAGGAAGTAATGACGTGGAATAGGTTTAAAGAAATATTTTTCGAGACCTATTTTCTAGAAATCTCACAGAATCAGATGCAGATCCTGTTTTTAGAGCTGAAGCATGGTGCGATAACGGTGTTAGAACATATGACAAAATTTAATGAGTTGGCAAGGTTTGTGCCGTATCAAGTTAACACAGACGAACGCAAGGCAAGAAGGTTTGAGCAGGGATTAAAGTCCAAATTGTACAGCAGAGTCCCTATATTTCAGCTGAAGACGTTTGTAGCAGTGCTTGAGAAGGCGATTATCGCGGAAGGTGGAAGCGATGCCTTAAGGAAGTACAATCTGGAACAGAGAAAGAAGAAGAATGAGAATGAAGGTAAAACTGGTGGTAGCAGTGGTGGAAATAAGAACCCAAAAAGGAGATGAAATGAGTGTGCAGGTGCTGAAAGTCAGCAGGGTAGCCAGCAGAAGAGGAAAATTGAAGCGTGTACTACTTGTGGAAGGAATCATACTGGCATATGCTTGAGGGGAAAGTGAGTGTGCTTTAACTGTGGCCAGGAGGGTCACATTGCTTCGAATTGCCATCAAACAAAAGAAGAATACTTGTTACACGTGCGAGTCGAAGGTGAAAGTAGTATGCATACAAGCCAATCGTGTATGATGATAAAGCATATACTTTGTAATCAATCTTAGTTATTTATTAATAAAAGAATTATTTATTAAAGGCATTTAATTATCTACATGGTGTTGTTTTTAATAATATGTGATAAACCCATAGTTTTAAGCAATGCTTTTAGAATCATGATGAGATCATGCTAATGAGATCTAAATTCTTAGATAGCTTAAAACTAAAATATTCTCAATCAATGGATTACTAAAAAGGGGATTAGTGAATCCGGATAGATTGATACATACGTTGCTTGCTCATTGGATGAGAATGATTGATCTCATGATCATTTGTGTGGAGACACTAAAGTAAGTATGTAGGTGCTTATTGGAGAATAAGTTTACTGAACGTGACTCGCTAATGAATACCTAATGGAGTTTTCTTGCCTGTCAATAGGAATTCCTGTAGTGATAGTAGTACAAATGATCCTTAGACTTGAGATCATCATAGTATCTTATATATAATGAATTATACTTTTACTTATTCTTTAAGACTCTTAGAGTATATCAAAGGGTATGCTTGGGTGTAATAAGTTATATATGGAGATAATGAATGATCAATAAAGAATCTACCACTTCTAGTAAAAGAAGAAAAATGACAACCCAAGAATCCTTGGCCAAGATAGAATGAAATTAGAAAGTAGTTTCTAATTTGCATTCATTAGGAGTTGTGCATTTAGGAATCGAAATACATATAATTAAATAAAATAAGACTTGACAGTAATTTAATGTCTTATATTTAATTGGGACATTGTATGGTGGAAGGATTGAATTGTACAGTAACTATTTACTCAAAGGTTCTTTTATGATTAATGTTGAAATCTGTATAATCTGTAAAGTCGTTGACTGCTAAAGAGGCTTATCCCTATTGTAGAATAAATATTATTTATTTAAATAAATTAATAGTTTAATTTATTTATTTAAATAAGATTAGAATTGTTCTAATTGATTTATTCACTGCTTAGGTTTATTATGGAGAACCTAAAGGGTCACACCATAAAAAGAATAATTATTTAAGAAGTTAATGACATAATCGTAATAATATGTTATGTATATTTAATTTAATCTATGGTGATAGAATAAATTAAATAGCTTATTATTATTATTTAATATTTTGGAAATATTAAATATAAATTAATAAAGTAGTCTTATTAATATTATTACAATTATTATTATTTTAATTTCTAAAAGAGTTTAAGAATTAATTTAATAAAAGTACTCTCATTTATTCTTAATAGGATTCGGAGGCAAAATTAGTTAAAGGAGTTTAATTAATTATCCCTAATAAGATTAGGGAGTCCAATTAATTAAAGGAGTTTAATTAAATAAATAATACCTTATTTTAATTAAATAGGGTTACCTGATATCTTTATAAGAGGAGTCTTATATCAGATATCAAAAATACGTGATTCCAATAGTTGGATAATACACCTCCTTTTTCTATTGAGATAAGAAAAACAAGGGTTTGAGTCAATACACCCTTCTTTTTTAAAATTATTCTTCCTTGGTGGATCACCTGTAGAGGCCATACACTTGGGTGGCTAACAATGATTAAAGGAAGGAATTTACCCGGAGTTTCAGGGAGATCGCGGAGAAATAGGAGTTGAACTCGTACTTGTGGAAGATCATATCTATAAGGGTATGATTCCATAACTTCTTGTTCTTTGTTTTAATTAATAATATGCATAAAGGATGATCCGGGTAATTGGTTTGTAAAAATTTTTAAAATCTGATTTAATTTTGCTTCTGGTAATTTTGCAATTTGATTGTTACTTTGATTTTCACAAAACCGAATAGAAGGATCATTTAGCTCGTGAGTGTCCTAAAAAGAAAGGTGGAGATGTAACTGGAAGCAAGGGAGGTGGTAGTGGAGGTACGTTGGCTAGCTAGACCAACGTCATTAAGCAGACCCACAGCCAGAACCTGCAACATGATTGTGCAAGATGCAGTGCAATCAAAAGATATTGTGTCAGGTATCATACCAATCAATGATATAAATGCATAAGTGTTATTTGATTCGGGTGCTACTTATTCATTTATATCTGATGATTTTGCTAAGAGTTTAGGATTTCCTAGTGAAGAATTGAATTTGTGACGTCCCCAAATCTGGGTCCCAAGAACCTCGGACTTGGTACATTACGATACTTCATCATCATAAATATTCTATCATCTAATGCGGAACAAATAAACATATATTGTTTATTTTACATAATTCTATAACATTTTCCCAGGTTTATTAACCTTAACCGAATACATACCTTCAAAATTACAAAGGTTTACAATGAGATAACTAAATAGTTATTCTTATAACAATCTATTACTGTATTTTGCTTTTGTCTCTGTCCTTCTTCAAGCCTTCGTCTTTATCTAAAATTTATTATCATGATATAGCAAGGGTGAGCAACTACTTTGCCCATCAAGTTTAAATTCAATAAAGATATATCATGATTGAAAGAATAATAAGCTTTCAAGTTTTCAACAATTTAATAATTGTGAAGGAACATGAATCAAGATGTCAATAATTGAATGACTGAATCAATAATGTTGTAAGGTCAACAATAACCATGAACAATTTAACTGAACCTTATGGTAATGAAGGTGATCAGCCTTTCATACCTGATAAACATATGCAACATGCACTAAGTGCAAATCAATAATCAGTTTAGACATTAATAATCATCAATAATCATTCACTAACATACTTTGAAATATAACCCGAGTTTGAGTTAAGGAAACTTGCCTGCATAGTCAATTACCGCTACACAATTTAATTTATTCTCTTTATTGAAAAGACCTATCAGGTATAAGGTTGATCTTTCAATTAGCATATCATACCTTATTTCATAATACTATCTAACACTTAATCACATAGTCAAATATTAGATAATCTTAACACCCTATTCATTTACTTACTTATAATCTCATCATCTTATATTAACTTGTCTAACCTTCACTCACAAAGTTAAGTATTAGACATTACACCTTAGTCTTAGTATTATCATAATACTTTGATAGTTTTTTCATCACTTATAACTTATACTTATACGTTTTCCCTTTATATGTTATCTTAGTAAGCTAGATAACCTTTCGATGGCTCGAAATATCATTTGATTAACAGGATTACATTTCAAACATCACGAAATTACTATTTCAAAGAACCACAAAATATTTCAAATAGATTGAAACCATTCAAAGAATCAAAATCCAATTCAAAGACACCTCAATTCTCATTTTAGTCTATTACAAGCTTAATATAGGTCATTGAATACCAAATTCAACAATTATATTGAAAAATAACATAAATCTCTTATTTAAATCTCTCATCGAATATTATTAATTATGTAATAATATTTTACGCTAAGGTTATTAATCTTTTAATAACATTCCAGTCAAATACTACTAATAATATATAAATTCAATATTATTAGTCATATAACAATAAGTTAAGTCATTAATCACATTAATAAACAATTTAGTTCAATTGTTTTCCTTTTCTTAATTAAAACATTAAATATTCTAAAATGCCATAAACATCACAACACTTCACACCCGACCCAAAACTTCATCAAAAACCTGCATAAGCCATGCTCAAGGGTCTCAAGTCATAAATCGTATTTTTCATATTTTTGGACATCATATATTTAATTAAATATATTTAATCATATAACATCATTTATATGAAAAATAGCAAAACAACTCAAAAACATTTTCTTTTCTGGACAGTAGCTACATATAATCATCTCATGAAAATAAATTTTTCTGGAAATTTTTAAAATTCATTTACTATATTTAAATAGTCCATAATGTCCAAATATTCTTCGATTTTTCATAAATCGAGATTAACTCCAAATTTTCTGAAATTTATACAGTATGATCCTATTATACACATGTACTTCCAGTAAAAAGTTTATAAATGTTGGACTTATACACAGAGAGTTATTTGGGGGACTTCATAAACATAGCCCTTCACCGTAAAATCCATAACTCTCAAACCGTATGGCCAGAAATTCTCAAATGTTTACACAACCTGCATAACTTATGATATTACCACTCCCAATTTTTTCAGAATTTTTAAAGCACAAAAAAGGTTGACGAAATTACCCCCATTTCAGACTGCCCCAAAACAGTCATATTTTCTTTTCCAAAAATCGGGACTGTTTTGGCTTCCACAGCCACTACACCATGAAAACTCAATATTTTTGAGTGCTACTACTTGGGTTAACTAGTAAACACATATATCTAGCACCCCTCTTTGACGGATCGTAAAAAGAATGCATAGATCAAAAACAGTAGATTTTCAAAGCACCCAAAAATTAGGTTTCATAAACTAGAAAAAATAATTTTTCTTTTCTTTTTGATTCAAACCAAATCAACACCCATTATGGGTAGATCCATACTTGAATCCAAAAAAAAACATAGATTATAGTGGTTTGAACTTCCAAATCAAAAATCCCCTTTCATCAAATAAAAAATAAATTAGAGGAAAGTTTAAGAAAATAGTTTTATACCTTGTTCTTCTTCTTCTTCATCCATGGAGGATTTTTCTCCTCCTTCTTCCTTTCAAGGGCTGTCGATCTCCCTTCTTTTTCTCTCTCTCTTCTCCCGTTCTTCTTCTTTCCTTCTCTCGGCTTCTCTTTTTTTTTCTTTCCGTTTCTCTTTTTATCTTCTTATCTCTTTCTTCTCTAGTAGCCATTCTTTTTTTTTTCCTTCTCTAATTGCCGATCACTTGGCCATCTAATTGCTACATATTATTATTATTATTATTATTATTATTATTATTATTATTATTATTATTATTATTATTATTATTATTATTATTATTATTATTATTATTATTATTATTATTATTATTATTTTATTATTATTTCTAATATAACAATTGTCCAATATGCCCTTCTTTAATTGGTTTTAACAATTGGGCCACTATCTTAATCTTTTGGGCTTTCACTTAATCCTTTGGGCCATGTAATATATACATTGTCCAATCATTTTCATCTTAACCCACCCTAAATATTTAATTAGGGTATCCATTCCAAATATTTAGAATTTAAATCATCACTCTTGTACATTAAATTCTATAACCCAACTAAACTTGTGTTAATTAAGTTATAAAATTAATAACTTGAGATAATAAAATATATCTCTTAACTTAATATAGTTTTTAATATTATTATGGGTCCTTTACAATAATATACAACATTTAAAAAGTAATTACACTATTAGTGCACTCATAAAATATTTACACAATTAATACATTTTCTATATTTATTTATAATATTAGTGCAATTAGGAATCCTTAATTTAGGGAATTAGTATGCAATTAGGATTCAATTCATAATAATAAGGAAACCTAAAATCAATGAGAAATAACTACCATAATTAATAATTCAAATTCAAATATCTTGAATCTAACAACAAATTCAAATTCAAATTCAAAAATAATAATTAAAATTCAAATATTCAAAGTTTGGCAACGTCATCTTCCTCCTCCCTTCTTTTTGGTCATCTTCTCCTCCCCCCTTGGCCGCTTCAACACCATGGACGCCGATCTCCTCATCCATTACACTGACAATGCCATAGGAGTTGATTTAGTCCGAAATTAAAAGGAGAAAAAGATAAATTTTAGTGTTGTTGGTATCCAAATATTTATACAAAGGTAACCATTTTTAGTTTTGTGGGTAACCAAGAGAAATTTCGATGCGATTGGTAACCAAAACTTTCAAATGTAATGATTTTAGATTTTGTTGGTTACATTTGTATTAAGATTTGCTACTAATCAAGATTTTATGAAAAAAAATCTATAATAGATTTTTTATAATTAATTGGTAACCCAATAAAATTGAATTGATTACCTTTGTATTAAGGTTTGGCTACCAACTGCATTATAAAAAAAATCTACAATATATATTTTTTAATTAATTGGTAACCCAGTAAAACTGAATTGGTTAGATTTGTATAAAGTGTTAGCTACCAACTGCACTATTAAATAAAAAAAGCTATAATAGATTTTTTAAAAATAAATTAGAAACCTAATAACACTGAATTGGTTACCTTGGTATGAATGTTTGGCTACCAACTGTACTATAAAAAAATCGTAGTAATTGTACTATGAAAAAATTGCAGGTGGAGGATGACGTTAACAAGTTGGGACTGTCTAGGTTAATGGTGGAGGAGGGCGGAGGAGAAGGGCGTTAATGGTGTAGGAGGGCGGAGGAGAAGGGTGGAGGAGAAGGGGCGTTAATGGTGGATGAGGGCAGAGGATTGTGACTGTCTAGGTTAATGGTGGAGGATGGAGTTAATGGTGGAGGAGGGCGGAGGAGAATGGCGTTAATGGTGGAGGAGGGCGGAGGAGAAGGGCGTTAATGGTGGAGGAGGGCGGAGGATGGCGTTAACAAGTTGGGACTGTTAATGGTGGAGGAGGAGAAGACTGACAAGGGCGAAGGAAGCGTGATTTTTATTAAGAAAAGAGAAGGTGTGCTATATAATTTACTTATTAATTACTTAAATTTAATAAGTAAATCAATATTAATCCCCTAAATTAAGGAATCCTAATTGCATACTAATTCCCTAAATTAAGGAATCCTAATTGCACTAATATTGTAAATAAATATAAAAGTGTATTAATTATATAAATATTTTATGAGTGAACTATTGTTGTAATTATTTTTAAAAATGTAATAGAATATGTAATTGTTCCTATTATTATTCTCCCACAAGTGGGCTTAGTTTGAGCCCTTATTTAATTCCATTGAGCTAGCAATTTACTTGTTTTACTTACTAACAAAAACTAACTTAGGCTTTCAACTCTAATTAAATTGAGTCAATATAACACTTGTCATATACATAATATATTGGGCTAGATTAAATAATTTAATTGCCATTAGTCACTTTATCTACAAGTCTCATGCTTAATTAATTAATTGGGCTCGTTTAAATAATATAACTTCCATAGTCCATTAAATTTAATTCTCTTGTACTCTATTTAAATTATTGGGCTATGATATCATTAAAGTCCAATACTTTTAATTCTATTTTACCCTAATCATTTAATTAGGGTTCCACTACACCTTTGTAAATAAATTCCTTACTTATGCCTTTTTTAATTTCATAACCCAATTAGACTTGGTTATAAAATTAATTATTTTGAGATATATAAAATAAATCTCTTAATGTTAGTATATATATTTATATACTAATATTCTCCCATATTATAACCTCTTTGGTTATTTAATTATCACACCTAATATATATATTAGGTTATATAACTTAATTCTTATTTCACTTTTATATACAAAATAAATGTATTCACATTATATAATGTATATTTATTTAATCATATACATAATTCACATAATCATAACATATTTCACTTCTCACACTTATTTTGACTTTTCTCCATAAAAAGTCAATTGTTGACTTTGACCAAAAGTCAACCTTTACACATTGTGTGTTTACTGTCCATTCTGACTAAATTTGATGTTCTGGATGCAACCGAGCATTCCGTGCTTCAAAATTCTATCTCTAACTCAAATTTTGAATTTTAAATTACTCCCTTCATATTGCTAATCGTATTAACTAACAACCCTATACTTGTTCAATTCACATCAAATTTTACAGGTATCATAATACCTTATTCTTGATATTCATTCAAATACATATCAATTCATTTCTATGGTTTTGGAATTTTGTAACCCATATTTTCTCTATTCTCATTCGAATAGCAAACCATATAGGTTTTACTTGAAAATTTTAAATAAATCCTCAAATTCTCTTCTAGGTTTTATTCTTTAACCTTTATTCTAATCATTCAAGATTTTATAAATTTTCGGGTTGTCACATTCACCCCTTCTTCTAAGAATTTCGTCCTCGAAATTTTAGTTTACTAATCACCACTCCTTTTATTCATCAAAACTAGGTTTTCAAATTAACCTTTACTTGATTTCATGCTCAATTTAATGAGTACATCGTGGTTCCTACTATGAGGAGCTCTGCTACTATCACATTCTTCTATGACTTCAGTCTAAGGAGTTAAAACTTTTTAAATCATGCTGAGGGGTTGTAGACAATCGAAATTTTACATACTCTTTCACATCGACATTGAAGGAGGAGTTAAGATTCTTTTAAGAGAAAACCACGAAAGACAATCCAAATCCATCTAGGATACTACTAGGGAGTTTAGCATCAACCCCAGATCACACTCTGGGAGCATCGATTCAACCTCGGATATAACCACGAGACTGCAGATACAATCTGGAACACACAGGAGAAGACCGATTAATCTCGGAGATAACCCCGAGGTATCCAGTCTCAGTCCCAACCATGGGAATAGCCACTAACCTTGGTGATAACCCCAAGGAAAGCTGTTTCGGAGATAACCCCGGAAATGCTTATTTCAAATGCGACCAGCTTCAATCTCGGCGCTCACAACAAGATGCACTGTACCAACCCGATAATAACATCGGGAAGACAGGCACACCTTAAAGATGATAATGAGGACCTTCAACAATTACAGCAGTCCAATCCCAGCGAAGCTGAGTAACGTCTGCTTTATTAGCCCAACCCGACGATAACACCAATGAGGGGCAACATCGTCATCTAACCAAAGCGATGCCACGTCACGTCTCTACGCAACAATGTCCCACAAGGCTAACCAATCCCAAGTGACTATTGTGCGGGGTAACAGATGAAAGTTGAAGCTTGAAGACCGGAGGGCATCGTCCCATCTTCAATGACTTCGCACAAACACTAATCCCATGCCATCGTACAACTCTCGACAACGACGGTCTGAAATAGGTCATGTATACCCCCAAACGGATGTCCGGATTGCACTTCTGAAAATCCGAGTGGACATTACTGATTGCTGAGTGCACGATTCTTGAGACGACCCACCGCCTGCGGTACACTGCGGCTCGATCAGCAGTACACTGCTGACTCATATGCCTATAAATAGAGGGCTTGGGGTGCTAATTTTTAAGAGAAAAAAGACGGGGAAACCCTGCACAATTTGCTCTGCACTCGCCATACAGTGTATTTTCCCACTTTTAAACACCCGTGAGCTCATATATAGCCCCTTTTGTACCCACAAAAGCCAGTGTTTACCCACTCTAAAGATATAGAAGCCTTTTTTATCAGTCAGCTGTAAGCCTTCTCACACACTTTAGAGTCTTTATCTTAATCTTTGCACACACCCTTCTATACGTTGAGAGTCGTGTTGCTTGCTTTGGCCCGGACTTTGGTCCGTGGTTTCATTCCAGTCTGTATATATATATATTATATATACATATACTTATATATATATCGACTAAAATTATCGAGTTATGCCTCGATTGAGCCTGAACTTGATGCAGGCGTTTACTTGCTTTTTTATATATATATATATATATATATATATATTTATATATATGAACTGTGTGTCGAACTTTGTTCGATGAGTCTAGACTTAGGTCTGGAGCGTTTATTTCATTAATATATATATATGTACATTTATATATATTAACTGTGTGTCGGACTTTGTTCGATGAGCACAGATTTTATATCCAGTGCGTTTACTCGCTTTTATATATATATACTTATATATATGAAGCTGTAGTCGAACTACATTCGATGAACACAGATTTTACATCGGTGCATTTATTTATATATATATATATATATATATATATATATATATATATATATATATATATATTCGTCCTGTCTGGAGTTTTCTTCGTGGCAGTTGATCGCTTTACAACTTTATTTACGTTTTGTCCCGCCTGGAGTTTCCTCCGTGGCGGTTGATAGCTTTTAACAGCTTTATTTACATTTCTGATCCCCCGTGGAGGTGCTTCGTGGTTGGTGATCATGTCTGTATATATATATTTACCGCTTTTATATATATATCTGCTTATTGCTTTTATACAAATTACAACATTCTGTGCGCCTAGGAATCATGTGATCACAGATTCATCCCATTAGATCTAGATTCGGTTCCCGTGATGGACATTTTTTAGCTGTAAGCAGCTTGTAAATTATTCTGCAATGTTTGAATTTCCTCAAATGGTTTCCATACCAACGAGGAAGTCGGCATTATTTTTGTATATTACTTTTCATACGGATGCCTCACATCCGTCAAATAAAATCAATCCAGCCGATCACTTAACAAAAATGAGAGTGTAAAAGATCTCAATTCCTATTGAGCATCAGGGTTTGAAAAACCTCTTTTATAAAACATCACTTCCATATCTTGCTAAAGACTGAATTTTTACATAAATTCAAACCCTATGTATATAGGTTCGAACGAGGCCTTGCACAACTTCCATTCAACAGCTCATTGACCCACACACACACACATTAAGATAATAGTTTCTTGAAAAGCGGTCGTCCACAGTGGTAACACGGATGTCGAAGTGCCTAACACCTCCCCCCGCATAACCAAGTCCCCGGACCCTAAGCGAATCTCGGTTTCACAGGACCAGTATATCGATGTCACACCACCGGGTCAATGTGCAAACCATTTATCTCGGTTGTGTTGGTACAACCATTTAAAAACCAATGGCGACTCTTAACGGTCCCATAAATCGACATCATACATGTGGGACCTTTTTCACTTGTTTTTTTCAAACAAATCTCACCTAAAATGAGAACACCAAAGAACAAGTGTGAAAGGACATCCAAAAATCCCGGCGTCGCCGACAAAGTGGCGACTCTGCTGGGGACTCGAGTAAGAAGACTTAAGCCGCTACTACAATCTTTTCAAAACTGTTATCTGCTTGTGTGTGGATGTTGCATTTACATTGGATGAATGTGTACGAATGCATGTCTTGATTGAACTTAGTGCTTCGCATCACATCTGCGTGTGATGTTAGTGCTTCGCACTATAAACTGCTTATGATATTAGTGCTTCGCACATGTCATCATTTTATACGGTGAGACACGATGTATGTGAATGTATGTTGTGTGGTCCCTCCACCAGGAGGCTATCCCGTCGGTGTTTGTTTACTGGACTCGTGAGAAGACTAATTCTCTGAGGCTCAGGAAAGGCACCACCCAAATTCGCTCCAGTTGAAAGACCGGATTAACTTACCGTCTAGTAGATTGCGATGATTTGTGAACCTTCATGCCAAAAAGCCGCAAGAGTAACCTAAGATAGGTCAGCCTCTGATAAACCCAAAACGGAGGAAAGTCTCTTCATGCTCTCATTTCAAATTACTTGTAAACACAATTACTTGTAATTTCATTCCATATCTATCTCCATGTAAATGAGAAATATGAAGAAATGTGTACACATACATATTTTAAAGCATGCTACAAACAACTGACATCCGTTTTGCAGGATAAAAATCCTAAAATGGACACATCACATAGTATGTTATTATATACATTCCCTAAAGACTAAACTATGCAAGTCTTTCGCAGGGAATCAATCGGACCTACTACCCGGTCAAAGTCCAAAAAGGCAACAGGCCCACAGTCAATCATGTCGTCATCTGACTAGACTTAACTTAATCCAGTTTCTCGCAAAGAATTCGACGGATTAAGTAAACAAATAACAGATTTGGCTGTTCTATTAAAAGAATTACACCAGTCTACACAGGGTCAGAAAATACCCGTACATACTGAATCCTCCACACAAGGGGGAGACCCGGTCATTACCATACCGGAACCAAAGTTGGATACGACCAACAAAAATCATGATGCTACCCATCCCATTGGAGATCCAGACAATGGTGACATCAAAAAGAAAGTCCTCCAAATGGAAGAGACCCTTCGCGCTATCAAAAGAATTGGAACACACGGGAGTGTTTCATATGCTGATCTATATATTTTTCTTGGTGTTCACTATCCAGAAAAATTTAAAACTCTTGACTTTGAAAAATATGACGGGTTAGGGGATCCTTACACACATCTAAAAGTATTTATTGGAGAACTTGGATCCTATGCGGAGGATGAAAAGCTCAAAATGCAATTGTTCCAAAAGAGTCTAACTGGAGAAGCCCGTTCGTGGTACATAAGATTAGACAACTCTAAAATCCATAGCTGGGAAGAGCTAGCACATGCCTTCCTCACTCAATTTAGTTTTCAAACTCAGATGGCTCATGATCGGTATCAAATTACCAAGATCAAGAAATAGTCTAATGAGTCTTTCAGAAAGTATGCTCAAAGGTGGAGACGCCTGGCTCCCCAAGTTATTCCTTCTATGGCAGAATTAGAAATGGTCATGACTTTCATAGACATACAAGAAGCTCCCTTCTGTGAGAGAGTTTTAGCCGGCATCGGCAAACCATTTTCTGAAATGGTCAAACATGGGGAGATGGTTGAAATGGGGTTGAAGTGGGAAAGATTCAAGACCTAGCCGCACTCAAAGTCATATTGATCACATCCAATCTAGAAATTATGGTAACAACCCTTGAGAATCCATAAAAAGAAAGAGGAAGATGTTTCCCTGATATTACAGGGGCAAAAAGGCAATCAAAACATGCCTATTCAAAGGAGAAACTACACTCCCTTTCCAGCACAGTCTGCAAACCCTCCAGTACCAATAGGTGGAGAAGTCAAATGCCATCGAGTGTTTACACCCTTAGGGGATACCCTCGAGATCATTCTTAATCTTCTAACAACACAGAAGAAAATTACGCATCTTCTTCCACCCCGACCCTAATGGACGAGGTTTCAATCGCTAGGAAATGTGCTTATCATGCCGGGGCACCTGGACATGATACTTAGGATTGTTGGGCCTTGAAACACATGATCCAGGACCTAATAGACAACGGGGAGATCGTAGTCACCAAACCCGATCAGCCTCATGTACAAGACAACCCTCTTCCTCAACACAAAGAAGAAGAGGTCAACATGATCAATTAGAGCAATGGACAAAATTCTAACTTTAGCTGTGAATCTTCCCAGACCCTCAAAGACAGTGATGACAAATGGGATTATGCCAAGTTCCAATTCACAATGGAACGAAAGATCAAAGCTCTTGGCAAACAAATTGAGCAATTGGCGGAACTAGTGACTTATCAGCATCAAGTGACTCGGCAATTAATCAGCCAGGAGCATGCCAGTCTCCTACCTATTGTCATGAATATTCCCTCGTCACTTTCAGAAAATGAAATGCTGGAAGACAAAGTGACAAAGAGAGCAAATGCCAAAGCCCGTCGGGATTTCGCCAACAAACGGGAATTCACCTATTTGGGCCAACGCATGGATGAAATCCTTCACATGTTAATCAATGAAGGAAGGATTAGTTCCCTTCTACCTCCAATCAACCCCCGTTCGGGACGGTATAACTCTGATGGAGTATGTCAATACCACTCCCAGTCTCGCGGTCACAGCACAGAAGAATGCTGGGCACTCCACCACCTTATTTAAAATCTAATCGACAGTGGTGTACTACGCTTGGCAGATAACGACACTGTGTTACGTGCAAGTGAGAATGCAGGCCCTACTAAGTGGAAAAGTGTGGTAGCGATTATATCACTTGAAAGGTGAAGGATTAATACTTTACTCACAACACCGATAATTTAGCTCAAAGGAGGAAACAATCCTTTGAAAGTGGCCACTCCCGAGCCAATCAACTTGCCATACAGAGCACAATATCCTATTGTTAGCTTGCTTGAAGGTTCCGTGAAATTATGGAGAAGGTGAAGGATCCACCTCACATACAATCGCGATTAGTGTCGAAGGAAAATCCACTGTATCTCCCCCATCGGGTGATGAAGCCCACCACCAAATCAAAGGGGAAAATACCCATGGAGAAGGTTGAAAAATTCCTCCGCGCTGTGGGTCATAATGAAGCTACGGTGGTTTTAAGCTTGAAAGAAGCTCCATAATAAATATCAATTTTGGACTTGGTCCTAACCTCTGAGAATTACCGGAAGGTCTTGCAAAAGGTTCTAGAAGAATCCTATCTCCCGACATCAGTGGATACGAAAAAGTTTCCACATATGGTTGATCACATTTTCAACAACAATGTGATATCCTTCACTGATGATGACATACCATCTGAAGGGACCGGTCATTGCAAACCGTTACACATTGCGGTCTTATCCTCTGGATACATAGTAGCAGGAGTCTTAATAGATGGAGGTTCCTCTCTGAATATTTGCCCATATGCTACCTTGGTGAAGATGAATATCAATCTCAACAGAATTCGGAGTAGCCATACTATCATCAAAGCTTTTGATGGAGCCCGCCATAACTCGGTCGGAGTAATTTAGCTGCCAATCAAAATTGGTCCTCACACATTCTGCGTATCTTTCCATGTGCTCAAGATAGATTCGGGATACAACCTGCTCTTGGGACGACCATGGATTCATATGGCTGGGGCAGTCCCCTCCACTCTTCACCAACAATTGAAATACATCATCAATAATAGCCTAGTCACAGTCAACGCTGAACCAGAGATTCCTCAGCACGGGGACATGCCGTTCATCAATGCTAATACAGACATAGAACCAGTCAGTTTTCATGCTTTAGAAATAAGCAACACCTAATACCACGATATTGGAGCACCATTGCCCGGAACTAAGATCTCTGCTGAGGTGATGTCAGCCACTCAGGAAATGATGTCGTTAGGTCATAAATTGGGACAAGGGTTGGGTAAAGATAGCCAGGGTATCAAGTACCCCATTCGATTAACCAAGCAAGTTGGAACAGCTGGACTAGGCTATTCTGCCAGCTCTAGTCACAGGAATCCTCATAAGCATCAGCAGATTCCTTTAGCTTCAACCCTGTGGCATTTGGCTTCGCCTTCAAACTCTGAGTCCGCACAACCTCCAGTAAAGGTGCCAGCCAATGTAATGGCTATGTTATTTCCCAAGCCAGTACCGGTGAAGGAGAAAGAAATCTTTGTTCCAAATCCCGCAGTGGAAGAAGAGGAACGAAGAATCAAACAAGACGTCATACGGATGATGTCCAGTATACGCATCATCGTTCATGATGAACATACTAACAGATACACCCCAAACGATATTGCCCAGACATAATGGCCATCATTCGGGACAGGGAGGATGATGACAATCCCTCCATCATGCGGTCGGTCCGGACTTTACCTTACCCAAATGGGACAACATTCCTTGCTTTGGTCGGCGAGGGTAAAGCGGGCGAAACTCTTTACGCCTGTAGATATAATAACCGCTTACTTTTACCAGACAAGATTAGCAGTTTATTTTTCCAGTATATGCTAACACTGTGTATGATCAACACATTTCATATATACTAAGTGAAAGAATATTTTGTTTCAGGACTCTGAATTTAGATGTGCTTGTACTTACGGATACGATGCCTCTCCTACACAGGGATTGTACCTTTGATATAGAGATGAATTCAGCCTTGATGGATATATCGGATGACATTGAGGTGCCTCCAAAAATTCAAGAATGGGTCAAAGACAAACCCAAACCCAACCTTGATCAAACCACTTCTTTCAATCTCGGAACCTTAGAAAGCCCTAAGTTAATCCAGATTGGTTCAGACCTTACCCCAAACCAACAGAATGATATGGTTACGCTATTAACCCAATTCCAGGATGTGTTTGCATGGTCTCATAAAGACATGGTGGGTTTGTCCACTGACATTGTCCTTCATATCCTTCCCATTAAAGAGGGATTTAAGCGGTCAATGTAAACTCGGCGATTGAAACCTGAGTGGAGTTTAAAGGTGAAAGAAGAAATTGTAAAACAATTTCAAGCTGGCATCATCATGGTGTCTACATATCCTGAGTGGATATCCAACATCGTACCTGTACCTAAACCTGGAGGGAAGGTGCGAGTTTGCGTGGATTACCGGGACTTGAATAAAGCTTGCTTAAAAGACAGCTTTCCCGTGCCATTTATCCACATTCTCATTAACAATACTGCGCAATATGACATGTACTCCTTTGCTGATTGCTTTGCGGGGTACCATCAAATCATGGTTGTCGAGGAAGATCATGAGAAAACTGCTTTCATCACTCCTTAGGGAACTTTTTGCTGTAGACGGTTGTCATTCGGCCTAATCAATGCCAGAGCTACCTATCAATGAGCTATGATGGCTCTTTTCCATGACTTAATGCATAAAGAGATTGAGATTTACGTGGATGAAATCATTGTCAAGTCCCGGAAGGAGGATGACCATATAGACCATCTTAAAAAGTTGTTCAACAGGTTGCGTAAGTACAACTTGAAGTTGAATCCAGCTAAATGCGCCTTTGGCGTTAGATCAGGCAAATTGCTAGGATTTCTAGTCAGCCACAAAGGGATTGAGCTGGATCCTGCCAAAATCCAAGCCATCACTGAAATGCCCATTCCTCAAACAGAGAAGGAAATACGGGGATTTTTGGGAAGAATCAACTTCATCAGTGGGTTTATCTCTCAACTCACAGCAACCTGTGAGCCAATCTTCAAGCTATTAAGGAAGAACTCCTCCATGAAATGGAATGATGAGTGCCATAATGCTTTCCTTACAATCAAGAAACAGCTAGTCAAAGCTCCTGTCTTGGTACCACTAAGGGACGATATTCCCCTGTTCATGTATCTGTCCGTAAGTGACAATGCCATGGGTCGCATCTTTGGGAGACGAAAAGGCGATAGAGGCCAAGAACGAGCTATCTATTACCTCAGTAAAAGGTTTAGCAACAGTGAACACAAGTACACGTTGATCGAAAAGACGTGTTATGCTTTAGCATGGGCTACCATGAGGTTACAGCATTACCTCCATGGTCACACAACCCATCTCATATCCCGCGTGGATCCTCTCAAGTACGTGTTCAACAAACCCATGTTAAATTGCCGGCTGTCTAGATGGCAGTTGATCCTACAACAATTTGACATCGTATATGTGACTCAAAAGTCCATCAAAGGTCAAGGAATCGCGGATCAACTAGCCGCCGCACCTTCAGGGGATTTCAAACCCTTGGAAACATATTTCCCTGATGAAGGAGTAATGACAATACAACAACACCATCAGTACGATACGCGCCAATCATGGAGGATGTATTTTGATGGAGCTGTTAATATGGAAGGCTCTGGAGTGGGAGCAGTTCTAGTATCCGCACGGGAGCGATATCCATCGCCATCAAATTATAGTTTGTCGGCACCAACAATACAAATTTGAGTATGAAGGTCATCTCATGGGGCTAAAACTTGCTCGATCAATGGGCATCAAAGCGGTTAATCATCCTTGGAGATTCGGAGTTGATAATCAGACAATCCACCAGAATCTATCAAACCAAGGAACTACATTTGCTGCCTTACCATCAGTAGGTTTTGAAGATGGCTTTAGAGTTTGAAGAAATATCCTTTCTACACATTCCTCGTAATAGGAATGACTTTGCGGATGCATTAGCAACTTTGGCCTCCTTGATTCGCATATCAGACAAGGAACACTTGCCAAGCATCACAATTTCCCTGAACAAGGCCCCACCCTATGGAAATTATGTTGGAGAAGTATTGAATGAGCTACCTCCCATCCAACCTCCTTGGTATCAGTATATCAAGGAATATCTGCGAGATGGATCTACACCCGCTGAGGTGAGCCTGACTAAGAAAAGGCGGATCCATCGACTTGCTATGAAGTTCTACCTGAGTGGAGATGCGCTCTACAAAAGAGATGCAGGACTAGGTCTCCTCAGGTGTTTAGACAAAGATCAAGCCCAAAGGCTTATGGATGAAATCCATGGCGGAGTCTGTGGACCCCACATGAGTGGCCCCCTCTTTGTCAAGAAAGTCCTTAGGACGGGACACTATTGGCTACCTCTCAAGGCTGATTGCAATGACCACGTCAAAAGATGCTATCAGTGGCAAATTCATGGGAATGCTATACACGCCCCTCCACGGGAACTCCACAATATGAGTTCACCTTGGCCCTTCTCAATGTGGGGAATGGACGTTATCGGGCCCATCGAGCCTAAATCCAGTAATGGTCACCGATTTATCTTCACCATGATCGACTACTTCACCAAGTGGGTAGAAGCAACCTCCTTCCCCAGGGTCACTAAAGAAGTCATCATTGCTTTCATCAGAAACAATGTCGTTTGTCGATATGGATAACCAGAGGTGATTGTGTCAGACAATGCCTAAAACCTCAACAACAAAATGATGGAGGAATTATGCAAAGAAATTCCACATCAAACATCTTAACTCATTATCTATATCGTCAGAAGATGAGCGGTCTTTGTTGAAGCGGCTAACAAAAATATCAAGAAGATTATGGAAAAGATGTCCGCCAACCACAAAGATTGGCCTGACCTATTACCTCTTACTCTGTTAGCCTACAGAACCTCCATGCTCACTTCAACTGGGGCAACCCCCTACGTTTTAACCTATGGGATGGAGGCAGTGCTCCCCATAGAAGTTGAGATGGAATCTCTTAGAGTATTGATCGACGCTCAGCTGGATGAAGACCAATGGGTACAGGACAGGTATCACCAATTGTCTCTAATAGACGAAAGGCGAACCGCGGCTATCTTCCATGGTCAGTTATATCAGCAAAGAATCGCCAGATCCTACAACAAAAAAGTCTGGCTACGGCAGTTTAAACAACATGACTTGGTTTTGAAGAAGATTCTTGACAACCAAGATCAGGCTAAAGGAAAATTCCCTCCTAACTGGGAAGGCCCATTTACTGTCAAAAAAGTATTGACATGAGGCGCTCTCAGATTGCAAGAAATGGAAGGCGATGAATTTCCACAACTCATCAACTCAGACACCATGAAACGGTATTATGTCTGAAGTAACCAGCAAACACCCTGGTTCATCATCATCAGGTCACCAGTCATTCCGGTTCTTTAACCCTTTACCACATATAACTTACCTACACTTTGCCCCTCAGGGAAACATACAGTTCAAGCCAGCAGCCTGGCTTTCTCCTCTGCGTTCCTACAACTTAGGTCATCCCACCGCGGATTGAACCTCTTTCGTTTGCAGTTTGGCTACCCATTCTTGGGATCAAACTTTTCACCTGTAGTTTATCCTCAACATAGAATTAAACTTTCTTTTCCCCGCACTCTGACCTGCACATGGGATTACGCTTTTCTTCTCGCCCTAAGGGGCGAACTACGTCGACCTAATCTCCTCTTCAATAGGAGTACGTAGGCAACCATTTCATATGGCCCGGTCGCAATAAAACAAAAACAACAAAACATTTCTGCCCTTACATAAAACAAAAACAACCAAAAAAATTCCTACACCATGTCAGCCATATACAGCGTTGAACCTCTTACACCAGGTTTGAACTACGCAGACCTGATCTCCTCTTCAATATGAGTACGTAGGCAGTCATTCATGGTGCGGTCTCACCCCCTACCAAAACACAAACCATTGTCAACGGGTATTGGGATTCTCTTTCAATCCACTACATTTCATTCGGCTTCAGACCAAAGGGATGGAATTACCTGAACTCCTCCCAAATAGGTGATTGGCGACCATCTAAGCTCATGGTCATACCTCTCAAGAGCAACACCAAACCATAAGAGGTGGAATCAACTAGGCTTCTCTAAAAGAAGAAATCTTGCACCATCCATCGTAGTACGGCCAATCTCAGAGTGGAAAGCCACACTCCTCTCCATTCTCCATTCAAAAAAAGTCCCAAGACACCAAAGATGGTAGGGATACATAGATCGATGATCCATTCTGAACTATCCAGAGACAACTCAATGTCCATCCACTAAGGAGGAATTCGAATACATCAAGATCACAAGCCCAAGCAAAGAAAGCAAAATATCAAGCAAATAGCAAGGCATATCTAAAAGGAAGTTATCCAAAAATATATTTCCTCATCATATATAATGTTGTTTGATATATATACAATGTAAACTGTACATGACAAAATGGCCAAGCTAGTCTGTGCAGGTAAATACAAGCTCATCTACGAATCAGGGTACATGCGAGCTAGCAAGACCAACATGGCATCCCTCTCAGATGAAGGAGGTAAAGCTGTAGTCTCCTGGATGAGAATATCCACACGACCCAACAGATCTATAGCCATCTGTATGATGACCATATGCTCATCAATATAAGCGCTCATATCTACGATTATACCAGTGGTAAGGGACCTCGCTGCAGTACTATCTATGATGGCTACATCCCGGGCAGATATGGTCGTATTCCGCTCAACTACCACTGCGTCTATGGCTGACCTGGCCTCATCACGCTCAGCAACAGTGGCATCTCTACGAGCCAATGCCTCGTCTCTCTCCAATAGAGCGGCATCCCTCACATCAAGAGCAGTCGACATCATAGATTGAATCTGGTCTCTCTCAAAGGTCATCAGATGAAGACTCTGCTCTAAGTACTGTGCCGAGTGCTGAATCATGAAGTACTGGTACTAGGAGAATCCAGAAGAAATGCTGGTAACCCAGCAGCGGGCTCCTCCCCGATATAGGTATCAATGTCCTCCGTGGACTCTGCATCGTCTGACTCAATGTCCGGTACTGCAGATACTGCTGCAGCCGATAAAATCTCTGTCTCCATCTATGCGGAATACTCTGTGGAATAACGGGATGGACCGACGGAAAAGCGGCTAGCTCATCGATCGATCCCGACAAGCGATACACGAGATCGGTCCTCGGTGAGAGGTATCGAGAAGTTGAACGTTGACCGATAGCCCCCTCGAAAGGATGAAAACTCGGCCGGTCAAACTGCGACATCACGGCCAATGGGTGATAAGTAGTCACGCCCCTCAAGCCAGCCAAAGGGAGAAAATCCATGCCCGGAGCATGAGTAATGAAGGCGTATGGTGAAAGCAAAGCACCGAGCACAAAGAATATGCTAAATGGATCTCGATATCCGCCAAAATCGGTAAGGCGAGCATCTGTACACTCCGATGGCTGAAAGGAGTATGACATAGCCACATCATGGGAGAAGCAATACCCATGCCGTCTAAGGGTACCAATCGGTCGCAAGTGTGACATAAACCACACATACAACATGACCGAACTCCTAGTAAACATGCTCGACGGTAAATCTTTGCGATATGATGTTGATCGTAGGTCTCTCATCACGATCATAGGTACAATGGTACGACCCTCCCTAAGAGCTCTCACTACCATGATAACGCCTTATATCTATCTCATCCATATACATGGCATATATACATATACGACAAAAGACACATAGCATCGAGACATCAATCGTAATGTGACTGATATTTTCTATATAAATAAATAAGAAATTTTTACGATAATTTTTTTTTTATGGATGAGGATTTGTACAAGATTATGTGTATATGTATTTATGTGGTAAATAAAATATATTTATTACATAAATATTTACAAGTAAATTTATTTTAGAATTATTGATTCTTATAAAGTATATTCTTATAATAATTATTTTAAGATAGAAATGTTTTTATTAATTATTTTCCATGAATATATAATCATATATTATTTAAATAATATATGAAGTGATTTTAGAATAATTATAATAATTATTTTATTATACTAATTTTAGTACAGATTATTAAGTTAATTATTTTACCTTAATTATTAAGGTTAAATATGAAGAATAAATTAGATATGGAATCCAAACCCTAATTTTGGATTATTGTCAAGTTATGAGAATGATAATATAATATTAATTATATTTTTATTTTATAGTGCTATAAATATGTACTGTATGTACGTATAGATAATGGTTGGTCAATTATATTAATTGTGGCATGTCAAAACAGTAGCATTAATTTGTTAGACCCCTAATTTTACTGTGTTAAACCCTAACTTGAAACTCAAACCGGAGTTTGCGATTGGTAAGAAATTGTGGTACGTGATTTAAGACCATTATTATATTATGCTAATTAGGTAAACCCTAATTATTGTCTAGAAATCCTAATCGTAAATTAGAAACTCTAATTTCCAATTTAAAACCCTAATTGCTAAGATGATAACTCTAATTATTATTTTTGTAAATAATTATGTTCATTAGGAAACCCTAATTCATAATTAGAGGAACCCTAATAATATCAAGAAAACCCTAAGTATTTTTAAAACCCTAATTTTCTATTAAAACCTCTAATTTTAATTAGTGTGGTTAAATTTAAATTTTATTGAACTTTAATCTTAATTGTTCAAACCCTAAAAATTATTTGGGATACCTTAAGGATTAAAATCTAGTGATTAAAACCTAGATTCAAGCACCATGGACAAGTATACCCTTAAATTATTTTATTAGTTTACTAAAATACCCTTTTTGGATTTATTTTTATTAGATTTCTTGCAAATCTTTCCATATCTTGCAAAGTCATCACCCTAAGATTTTAGCACATGCCTAAAAATCATCCAAGCTTATCCTTATTGCCACCTTGCAAGCCGAGATGCATTGAATCTATGTTCTATAAATAGATTGAAGGAGAGAGAAAAATCATTTGCTAGCCATTTTTGTACACAACACCCAAGCCTTTTCTCTCAACCCAAACCCACGAAAATATTTACTAGATCAGATCCCAAGACCAGTCCCACGCATACCAGTAATAGATCAAGAAGCTAGTAATCAAAATTTATCAAAGAAAGGTATTAAACCCTAATTCAAAATCTATCCAAATTTCGGTTGTTAGATGTTATGTTTGAGTGTTAGAATATGTTGTTAGTAGTGTATAATGATAATCTGGGTTGATAGATATTAAATCCATAACATCTATAGGCTTGGATTTGAGTTTTTTGCAAAATTTGGAAAAATTTGGTTCTGTGGTCTGACAACGAATGTCAGAGGCCACAGATCCTTGATCGTTTATGATTTGTGTTATTTTTAAGTTCATATGAGTAGCTTGTATTGTGGTCTTTAATCTACAAAAAGAATAGAAGTTATTTGATGTCTAGATTTGTTGTTATTAACGGTCAAAGGTCGTTGACTGGCATTGACCGGGCTATTTCTTGGTAAACCCAGAAAGCCTTATTCAGACTCTGACAAGTATTTATACGTATAGATCTGTCAGGTTGTTCATTGTTTGTTGATTTTGTTGTATCCATTTTATAGTATGTTAGTTTAACTATCGAGCCATGATTTTAGTGACTTCAGATATCAAGTATATAGGATTTTGTGGCTGGTCAAAGGAGGGCAGAAGTTCATGACATCGGTTTTCTGGGTAACCCATAAAACTGATGAACAGGACGACTGACAGCCTTTGACTGGCATGTATCTTTATTTTGTATTGTTGTTATGATAATGTTTGGTGATAGATCTGTAGTACTACCTGTGTTCTATAACCTAGACCTCTTAGATCGCTAAAACATCACCTAGCTCACAAGTTGTGGAAGCCCAAATAGGAGCAGTCGAACTGTTCTTCATTTCTGGGTAACCCAAAAAATGAAGAATAGCTCTGACAGCCACTTTAAGGGCTCAGATCTCGTTCGCTTAATGGTTGTTGATCATTTTTGTTAATGGATAATGTAGTCCTACACTAGCACTACAATCTCTGATCAACATCTAGCCCAGAAACACAGTACACACGGTTTTAATCTTGGTCAAACAGAGCCCTCGACTGCTTGGCTGATCCGGATCCATCAATATCTGGACAACAAGTCTCCAAATCACCTCAGAAATGGTGTGGTATTTCCTTACCTGGAGCTTTTTAAATGCATCTATGACTATATGCATGCATGCATTTAATTTAACATATAATAGAGTTAAAATGCATGACTATCCAATGCCTACATTTGGAAAATTTTTGCCATAGTCCCCTTTGAAAATAGGACTATCCACATGCACGCAGGCATGTCTAGGTGGCCATTCAGTAGCACACCTGTCCCAAAGTCATATACCTAATATATGTATTAAAAATCAAAATCATCATGCATAAGGCAAACCTCAATGCTAGGAGTATTTTGCCTTTCTACCTTTTGCTCATTGGACCTCAAATAAGACAAAAAATAGCAGAAAAATGTATCAATTTGACTATCTCAAAAGTCAAATTTTTTCACATCATTATGTTCAGCATGGTTTAATACTAACATTTACTATGTTGAATATTTTTTATCAAGTCATTTGTGCATACATAATCACTACTATGTGTTTAGATGCATTTTAGTGCAATATCTCACAATCTAACTGGATGTAAATTGGAAAAAATACATGCATACGTTACCAGGATAGTGTAGAACACTTATACGGTGATAGAATTTGCAGAAAGCAGCCCGAACTCAGCAGATCTGAAAAAGGCTCGCAGTTTTTTCTAAGCGAAGTGAGTTAGAAATGAATTTACGAAGGCAGGCTGCAGGATTTATCATCCACGCCTGGCCGCAGACCCACCTGCGGCTGCAGCAGGTGTACCTGCGACTCCTCTATGTGGGTCCCACCCCTTCGTTTCGGTCCAGTTTGAGTTGAAACGGAGTTCTTACGGCCTAGAAAGGTCAAATCGGGAATAAAAATGCCACGCGATTGAGCAAAAACAAAGATACAATCCTAGTCTTCTTAGATGAGACTTTGAACTCAGACATCACTCATTGGTAGTCACCGAACACGAGGTATACCCCGCCAATGATCCCATTTGTCACAAATCACATCCAAAGAATACCCTCAGACAGTCCGATGCCGCCAACTCCGGGTCATTACCCTAAGTGAGTCCCCGACGGGGGTTACCACGTAGATCCCCGACGGGGGTTACCACGTGAGTCTCCGACGGGGGTTACAGTGTAGATCCCCGATGGGGGTTACAACACGTTCATCTGTTGATAATTCTATCAATGAAGGTCAAGCAGCCTTGACATTATTTCAGCCAATGGCATATAAACCCATCGAAGCGTTGAGAACCGTTCGATAGTTGCGTACGTACTCATGCATCCCCAGTAGATCCCCGACGGGGGTTACAACATATATTTCCAGCGGGAGTAGTAACGCATGCTCAGCCGTTGACACACATATCAATGAAGGTCAAGCAACCTTGACGTCATTTCAGCCGATAGCGTTTAAACCTATCAGAGCTATAGAGCTATTTGAGGTTCTCATACCCAAATTGCTCATATTCCCAAATGGATCCCCTGGGGTCACAACGCAATGCTCCGTTGATCTACATGTCGTCAAGGTCAAGCAACCTTGACGATCTCCTCACGTAGTTTCACCGTTGATTAACACGTCGGTCAAGGTCAAGCAAACCTTGACAAAGATATCCCCACAGGATGTTTCAAATTGTTGATTCACATCGTCAACGAAGGTCGAGCATCCTCGACAAAGATTTGTTGTTGGCAGTAAATCCAACAGAATCGTGACATATTCTGGCGATACTAACCAAGAGAGGTCAACATTATCAAAGAGGATAGATGATGGAATATGTTATACACATCCTTAAACAGATCAAGCTTTATCCCCACAGATCCCTTACAAATAAGAGGTACCCCTTCAGGATCAAGTTGTTATCAAGAACACAGGAATTTGGTGATAACTCCAACATCAACATCCTAATAGATTCTGGCCTTGCACATCGATCCGGGTCAAGATTGCCAATCCCCATTGAAGCAACAGGAGCCAAAGAATCATCCCCAAAGATGTTGGGCTACAACCCTGTACACATGCATCATACATTTGCATCATGTTGTTATCCATAGTACCATGTTTATCTTGTTGCGTTTCAAGTGTCTAGGATTCTTTATCCTACCCATACATCGCCATGCATGAGTATGATAAAGAGGGCATCATGAGACACTCGAAATTTTTTTGTACCATCACATCGACATTATAGGAGGACAGATTCGTCTTTTAAGAGAGAACCCTAAAAGACAATCCAAATCCATACCGGATACTACCGGGAGTTCAACATCAACCCCAGATCACACTCTGGGAGCAACAGTTCCAACCTCGGATATAACCCTGAGACCTACAGATACAATATCGGAACACACACCGGAGAAGACCGATTAATCTCAGAGATAACCTCGAGGTATCCAGTCTCAGTCCCAACCATGGGAATAGCCACCAAGCTTGGTGATAACCCCAAGGAAAGCAGTTTCGGAGATAACCCCAGAAATGCTTGTTTTAAATGCGACCAGCTTCAATCTCAGCGCTCACAACGAGATGCACTGTACCAACCCGACAATAACATCGGGAAGACAGGCACACCTCAAAGATGATAATGAGGACCTTCAACAATTACAAGTGATTCAATCCAGTAAGCCGAGTAACGTCTGCTTTATCGGCCCAACCCGGCGATAACACCGGTGAGGGGCAACATCATCATCTGACCAAAGTGATGCCACGTCACGTCTCTATGCAACAATGTCCCACAAGGGTAACCAATCCCGAGTGACTATTGTACGGGGTAACAGATGAAAGTTGAAGCTTGAAGACCGGAGGGCATCATCCCATCTTCAATGACTTAGCACAAACTCTAATCCCATGCCATCGTCACAACTCTCTCGACAACCGGCGGTCAAAAATAGGTCCTCAGATACCCCAAACGGATGCCCGGATTGCACTTCTGAAAATTTGAGTGGACATTACAGTGCCTGAGTGCACGCACTTCGAGACAACCCGACCCGACAAGCCCGGGCCGACCCGCCCCACCTCTGGTACACCTGCGGCTCATATGCCTATAAATAGAGGGCTTGGGGTGCTGATTTTTAAGAGAAAAAAGATGGGGAAACCCTGCACAATTTGCTCTGCACTCGCCATATAGTGTATTTTCCCACTTTTAAACACCCGTGAGCTCATATATAGCCCCTTTTGTACCCACAAAAGCCAGTGTTTACCCACTTTAAAGATATAGAAGCCTTTTTTATCAGTCAGCTGTAAGCCTTCTCACACACTTTAGAGTCTTTCTCTTCATCTTTGCACACACCCTTCTATACGTTGAAAGTCGTGTTGCTTGCTTTGGCCCGGACTTTGGTCCGTGGTTTCATTCCAGTCTGTATATATATATTATATATACATATACTTATATATATATCGACTAACATTATCGAGTTATGCCTCGATTGAGCCTAGACTTCGGTCTGGAGCGTTTACTTGCTTTTCTATATATATATATATATTTATATATATGAACTGTGTTTCGAACTTTGTTCGATGAGCCTAGACTTCGGTCTGGAGCGTTTATTGCTTTAATATATATATATATGTACATTTATATATATTAACTGTGTGTCGGACTTTATTCGATGAGCCTGGATTTTATATCCGGTGCATTTACTCGCTTTTATATATATATATACTTATATATATGAACTGTGGTCGAACTCTGTTCGAAGAGCCTGGATTTTACATCCGGTGCATTTATTTCTTATATATATATATATATATATTTTCGTCCTACCTGAAGTTTTCTTCGTGGGAGTTGATCGCTTTACAACTTTATTTACGTTTTGTCCCACCTGGAGTTTCCTCTGTGGCGGTTGATAGCTTTTAACAGCTTTATTTACATTCTTGATCCCCCATGGAGGTGCTTCGTGGTTGGTGATCATGTCTGTATATATATATTTACCACTTATATATATATATATATATATATATATATCTGCTTATTGCTTTTATACAAATTGCAACATTCTGTGCGCCTGAGAATCATGTGATCACAGATTCATCCCATTGGATCTAGATTCGGTTCCCGTGATGGATATTTTTCAGCTGTAAGCGGCTTGTAAATTATTCTGTGATGTTTGAATTTCCTCAGATGGTTTCCATGCCCACGAGGAAGTCGGCATTATTTTTGTATATTATTTTTCATACGGATGCCTCGCATCCATCAAATAAAATCAATCCAGCCGATCACTTAACAAAAATGGGAGTGTAAAAGGTCTCAATTCCTATTGAGCATCAGGGTTTGAAAAACCTCTTTTATAAAACATCACTGCCATATCTTGCTAAAAACTGAATTTTTACATAAATTCAAACCCTATGTATATAGGTTCGAACGAGGCCTCGCACAACTTCCATACAATAGCACATTGACCCACACACACACACATTCAGATAATAGTTTCTTGAAAAGAGGCGGTCACCGTGGTAACACGGATGTCGGGGGGTGCCTAACACCTTCCCCCCCGCATAACCAAGTCCCCGGACCCTAAACAAATCTCGGTTTCACCGACTCGTATATCAGTGTCACACCACTGGGTCAATGTGCAAACCTTTTATCGATTGTGTTGGTACAACCATTTAAAAAACCAACTGGCGACTCTTAACAGTCCCACCGTCGACATCATACATGTCGGACCTTTTTCACTTATTTTTTCAAACAAATCTCACCTAAAATGAGAACACCAAAGAACAAGTAACGGAAAGGGACATCCAAAAATCCCTACGTCGACAGGGATCATATAGACCATGAACACATAGTTTTAACAATATTTATATCGCAAAACAGTAAATTACTAGGTATGTTTACAATCACAAAGAAGGTAAACTATCGTTGGTAGTACTTTAGGTGTTTAGCCTATTGTACTCTTACGTCATGTATAACGTATCAATCATGTCTAGCGAATATTTACGCTACTAGATTGGATTATTTTATCCAATCAACATAGTTCACCTCAGTCTTATCATAGGATTCCGCACCAAAACAATTTGGTTCGGGATAAATTCTCAAAAAAACTTTGAATTTTTCATAAATATTTGTCTAGCTGGATCAAATAGCTTTAGACATATACCAATAATTCAAATTTCAATCGAAGCATGTGCCTGTCCAAATTTAATTGGCACTTAACTTTTTTTTAAAATTCTGAAAATCATTTTATGATGTCATGATACCGCACTATATTTACAGTCCATTTGAGGATTTCGTCATTATGTGACTTTGTCATACTACATCATTCCATAGTGGGCTGACGATCTTTAGATCACATCCAACACTAGGTAATTCTGCATTGATAACTCCATCATTTTTATCATTCTACATCAGGTTCCATGATACATTGATGATATATAAAATATATTTTGATATTTCAAATCATTTTTGTCTAGCCGAAACAAATTAGCATAGAATCTTCTTTAAACATCTCAAAATCATCGAAAATCATTTTTGATGATATCATGTCGCAATTGGTAACGATGTGTCAGTGTCCCGAAGTTCACAAATACACACTTGTTACCATGTTTTGCTGATAACAAAATTCATTTTATTTCGAAAGGCACATCAGTGCGAATTTAGCTTGATGTCAAAAATTTGAATTCTAGCACAACTAGAAGATTTGGAATACCTATGCTTCCATCATCAACTTTAATTTCTATAATGATGATTTCTTAATAAGTCTATCTATTTTATCATCTTCAATTCTCCATTCACAACTTTCCCATACCCAGTTCATCAAACATACCACACATTAAGAGTTCAGGAACTTTCCACAATCATATGAGTTTAAGAACTTGTCCTAGTCAGACCTTTGGCGTCCTTTCGTTGAGGGGTTCATAAGCATTTCATACAACTATGAGTCATGAACGTACCATAAGTATGAGTTTTAAGAACTCGTACTTAACCTTATATTCTCTACTTATAACTTATATATCTGTACATGAGAAAAGAATCACCTTCTCAACCCGTATATAACAAACAGCGCGACACAAACATTTCAATGATTATGAGTATAAGAAAATAAGTGGTCGTCAAACCAAACTTGGCCACTAATCAATATAGGAAGCTAAGCGAACAATTCCCCGCCCATACAAAGAATTGTTCAACCTAACCACTATATCGACCAGGAAGCTAAGCGGTTCTAAAACAAAGTACAAATTCCCTGCCCATACAAAGAATCATACAATTCAGCTGCTGACATGAGTCCTCAATTGAAATCCTACACAATTCTAACTTTCTCTTTTCTTAATACGAATTTTTTTTAATCCGTATCTTAACCTTTACCACTCTTTTCTGAGTTTACATTGTACCATTTCCTAGTACATTCTCTTTATAGCGTCAAGCTATATCATTCCAATCATTTAACATATCATATGTTATTCAACAATTTAATCTGATCACGTCGTGATCTTATTTCGTAATCATTTCTCCTTATACTCACGATCGTTTTATATTACGATCTTCTTATTCTTCTCTTTAATAATATTATATTATGATTTTATTTACACTTTTCATCTTATAGACATAGTCTATTTATTATCACTTTCATCTTTATTCCTGGAGTCAGGTAACTCCGGATTCTTATCCTTATAACCCTTCAAGATTCTTCTTTGAATCTTCTTTATCTTCTTCTTTATTTAATAATGAATTTCCTAAATACATTTCTTATCACTTAAACTCGATCTGAGTTTATTCCTTATCATCTCCGCGGTTATAGCCTAAGATACCCCTACCTAAGGTTTATAACCTACGGCTTTGATACCAACTGTGACGTCCCCAAATCTGGGTCCCAAGAACCTCGGACTTGGTACGTTACGATACTTCATCATCATAAATATTTTATCATCTAATGCGGAACAAATAAACATATATTTTTTATTTTACATAATTCTATAACATTTTCCTAGGTTTATTAACCTTAACTGAATACATACCTTCAAAATTGCAAAGGTTTACAATGAGATAACTAAATAGTTATTCTTATAACAATCTATTATTGTATTTTGCTTTTGTCTATGTCCTTCTTCAAGCCTTCGCCTTTATCTGAAATTTATTATCATGATATAGCAAGGGTGAGCAACTACTTTGCCCAGCAAGTTTAAATTCAATAAAGATATATCATGATTGAAAGAATAATATGCTTTCAAGTTTTCAATAATTTAATAATTGTGAAGGAACATGAATCAAGATGTCAATAATTGAATGACTGAATCAATAATGTTTGAAGGTCAACAATGACCATGAACAATTTAACTGAACCTTATGGTAATGAAGGTGATCAACCTTTCATACCTGATAAACATATGCAACATGCACTAAGTGCGAATCAATAATCAGTTTAGACATTAATAATCATCAATAATCATTTACTAACATACTTTGAAATATAACCCGAGTTTGAGTTAAGGAAACTTGCCTGCATAGTCGATTACCGCTACACAATTTAATTTATTCTCTTTATGGAAAAGTCCTATCAGGTATAAGATTGATCTTACAATTAGCATATCATACCTTATTTCATAATACTATCTAACACTTAATCACATAGTCAAATATTAGATAATCTTAACACCCTATTCATTTACTTACTTATAATCTGATCATCTTATATTAACTTGTCTAACTTTCAATCACAAAGTTAAGTATTAGACATTACACCTTAGTCTTAGTATTATCATTATACTTTGATAATTTTTTCATCACTTATAACTTATGTTATCTTAGTAAGCTAGATAACCTTTCAAAGATCGAAATATCATTTCAAAGAAACTGATTACATTTCAAAGATCCTAAAATTACTATTTCAAATAGACCTCAAAATATTTCAAAGAGATCTGAAACCATTTCAAAGAATCAAAATCCAATTCAAAGAACTCAATTCTCATTTTAGTCTATTACAAGCATAATATAGGTCATTGAATACCAAATTCAACAATTATATTGAAAAATAACACAAATCTCTTATTTAAATCTCCCATCGAATATTATTAATTATGTAATAATATTTTACGCTAAGGTTATTAATCTTTTAATAACATTCCAGTCAAATACTACTAATAATATATAAATCCAATATTATTAGTCATATAACAATAAGTTAAGTCATTAATCACATTAATAAACAATTTAGTTTAATTATTTTCCTTTTCTTAATTAACTCATTAAATATTCTAAAATGCCATAAACATCACAACACTTCACACCCGACCCAAAACTTCATCAAAAACCTGCATAAGCCATGCTCAAGGGTCTCAAGTCATAAATCGTATTTTTCATATTTTTGGACATCATATATTTAATTAAATATATTTAATCATATAACATCATTTATATGAAAAATAGCAAAACAACTCAAAAACCTTTTCTTTTCTGGACAGTAGCTACATATAATCTTCTCATGAAAATTAATTTTTCTGGAAATTTTTAAAATTCATTTACTATATTTAAATAGTCCATAATGTCCAAATATTCTCCGATTTTTCATAAATCGAGATTAACTCCAAATATTCTGAAATTTATACAGTATGATCGTGTTATACACATGTACTTCCAGTAAAACTTTTATAAATTTTAGACTTATACACAGAGAGTTATTCGGGTGACTTCATACAAATAGCCTTTCACCGTAAAATCCATAACTCTCAAACTGTATGGCCAAACATTCTAAAATTTTTACACAACCTGCATAACTTCTGGTATTACCACTCCCAATGTTTCCAGAATTTTTAAAGCACAAAAGATGGACAAAATTACCCCTGTTTCAGACTGCCCCAAAACAGTCATATTTTCTTTTCCAAAAATCGGGACTGTTTTGGCTTCCACAGCCACTACACCATGAAAACTCAATATTTTTGAGTGCTACCACTTGGGTTAACTAGTAAACACATATATCTAGCACCCCTCTTTGACGGATCGTAAAAAGAATGCATAGATCAAAAACAGTAGATTTTTAAAGCACCCAAAAATTAGGTTTCATAAACTAGAAAAATTAATTATTCTTTTCTTTTTTATTCAAACCAAATCAACACCCATTATGAGTAGATCCATACTTGAATCCAAGAAAAACACATAGATTATAGGGGTTTGAACTTCCACATCAAAAATTTCCTTTCATCAAATAAAAAATAAATTAGAGGAAAGTTTAAGAAAATAATTTTATACCTTGTTCTTCTTCTTCTTTTTCTTCTTCTTCATCCATGGAGGATTTTTCTCCTCCTCCTTCCCTTCAAGGGCTGCCGATCTCCCTTCTTTTTCTCTCCATCTTCTCTCGTTCTTCTTCTTCCCTTCTCTTGGCTTCTCTTTTTTTTTCTTTTTGTTTATCTTCTTCTCTCTTTCTTCTTTAGTAGCCGTTCATTTTTTTTTCCTTCTCTAATTGCCGATCACTTGGCCATCTAATTGCCACATATTGTTATTATTATTATTATTATTATTATTATTATTATTATTATTATTATTATTATTGTTTCTAATATAACAATTGTCCAATATGCCCTTCTTTAATTGGTTTTAACCATTGGGCCACTATCTTAATCTTTTGGGCTTTCACTTAATCCTTTGGGCCATATAATATATACATTGTCCAATCATTTCCATCTTAACACACCCTAAATATTTAATTAGGGTATCCATTCCAAATATTTAGAATTTAAATCATCACTCTTGTACATTAAATACTATAACCCAACTAAACTTGTTTTAATTAAGTTATAAAATTAATAACTTGAGATAATAAAAATATATCTCTTAACTCAATATAGTTTTTAATATTATTATTCTCCCACAAGTGTGTTTAGTTTGAGCCCTTATTTAATTCCATTGAGCTAACAATTTACTTGTTTTACTTACTAACAAAAACTAACTTGGGCTTTCAACTCTAATTAAATTGGGTCAATATAACACTTGTCACATACATAATATATTGGGCTAGATTAAATAAATTAATCGCCCTTAGTCACTTTATCTACAAGTCCCATGCTTAATTAATTAATTGGGCTCGTTTAAATAATATAACTTCCTTAATCCATTAAATTTAATTCTCTTGTACTCTATTTAAATTATTGGGCTATGATATCATTAAAGTCCAATACTTTTAATTCTATTTTACCCTAATCATTTAATTAGGGTTCCAGTACACCTTTGTAAATAAATTCCTTACTTATGCCTTTTTAATTTCATAACCCAATTAGACTTGGTTATAAAATTAATTATTTTGAGATATATAAAATAAATCTCTTAATGTTAGTATATATATTTATATACTAATATTCTCTCATATTATAACCTCTTAGGTTATTTAATTATCACACCTAATATATATATTAGGTTATATAACTTAATTTTTATTTCACTTTTATATACAAAATAAATGTATTCACATTTTATAATGTATATTTATTTAATCGTATACATAATTCAAATAATCATAACATATTTCACTTCTCACACTTATTTTGACTTTTCTGCATAAAAAGTCAACTGTTGACTTTGACCAAAAGTCAACCTTTACACATTTTGTGTTTACTGTCCATTCTGACTAAACTTGACGTTCTGAATGCAACCGAGCATTCCGTGCTTCAAAATTCTATCTCTAACTCAAATTTTGAATTTTAAATTACTCCCTTCATATTGCTAATCGTATTAACTAATGACCCTATACTTGTTCAATTCACATCAAATTTTACAGGTATCATAATACCTTATTCTTGATATTCATTCAAATACATATCAATTCATTTCTATGGTTTTGGAATTTTGTAACCCATATTTTCTCTATTCTCATTCGAATAGCAAACCATATAGGTTTTACTTGAAAATTTTAAATAAATCCTCAAATTCTCTTCTAGGTTTTATTCTATAACCTTTATTCTAATCATTCATGATTTTATAAATTTTTGGGTTGTCACAGAATTTCCCTTTAAACATAGAAATTGTGAATAGGGAGGTGATTCATATTAAATTCGTATATAAGAATTATAGGGTGAATATTAAGGGAAATATTATGACAGTAGATTTAATCCCGATTAAACTTGGTGAATTTGATGTTATATTGGGGATGGATTGCATATTCAATTATGGAGCAATAATTGATTGCCAAAGGAAATCTGTAAACCTTATGACTCCATCAAAGGTAGTTTTCTAGGGTAGTAAGTCACCTAGACAAGCGAGTTGTCTGACGATTATGCAAGCCAGAAGTTATTAAGACAAGGCTGTGTAGGATATTTAGCTTACATAGTCGATACTCATAAGAAGGGTGTGAAATTGGAAGAGATACCAGTTGTTAGGGATTTTGTGGACGTATTTCCGGATGATATGCTAGGACTTTCATCTGATAGAGAGATTGAGTTTATTATTGATTTAGCACCAAGGACTGCTCCGATATCAAAGGCCCCATACAAGATGGCTCTGGTAGAGATGAAAGAACTTATGGTACAACTGCAAGAGCTGCTAGACAATAAATATATTCAGCCAAAGAAGAATGCTTATTTCACTTGTGGGTCAAAAGATCAATTTTTTCGCGAGTGCCCTAAATAGAAGGCTAGAGAGGCAACTGGAAGCAAGGGAGGTGGCAATGGAGGTACATTGGCTATTGCTGGACCAACGTCATCAAGCAGACCCACAACTAGAACTTTCAACATGACGATGCAAGATGCGGTACAATCAATAATATAAATGTATTTGTATTATTTGATTCGGGTGCTACTTGCTCGTTTATATCTGATGAATTTGCTAAGAGGTTAGGATTGCCTAGTGAAGAGTTGAATTTCTCTTTAAACATAGAAATTGTGAATAGGGAAGTAATCCCTGTTAAATTCGTATACAAGAATTGTAAGGTGAATATTAATGAAAATGTTATGATAGTAGACTTGATTCCGATTAAACTTGGAGAGTTTAATGTCATATTGGGAATGGATTGGCTATTCAATTATGGAGCGATAATTGATTGCCAACAGAAAAGTGTAAACCTTATTACTCCATCAAAGGTAGTCTTTTATGGTAGCAAATCACCTAGACAAGCAAGATGTCTGACGATTATGCAGGCCAAGAAGTTGTTGAGTCAAGGCTGTGTAGGATATTTAGCTTACATAGTCGATACTCAGAAGAAGGGTGTGAAATTTGAAGAGATACCAGTTGTTAGGGATTTTGTTAATGTATTTCCAGAAGATTTTCTAGGACTTCCGCCTGAAAGAGAGATCGAGTTCGTTATCGACTTAGCACCAGGGACTGCTCCGATATCGAAGGCCCCGTATAGGACTGCTCTGGTACAGATGAAGGAATTGATGGCCCAACTATAAGAGTTGCTAGACAAGAAGTACATTCAGTCGAGCGTATCACCGTGGGGAGCGTCGATGTTATTCGTGAAGAAGAAGTATGGGTCGATGCGTCTTTGTATTGATTATAGGAAGTTAAACAAAGTCACTATTAAGAATAAATATATGTTTCCAAGAATAGATAACTTGTTTGATCAGTTGAAGGGAGTTAGATACTTCTCGAAGATAGATTTGAGAAGTGGGTATCATTAACTAAAGGTAAGGATGGAGGATGTACCAAAGACGACATTCTGAACTCGGTATAGACATTACGAGTTTCTAGTAATGTCTTTTGGTTTGACCAATGCCCCTGCAACATTCATGGATTTGATGAACATGGTGTTTAAACAATTCTTAGATAAGTTTGTGGTGTTCGTTGATGATATCCTGGTGTACTACAAAACTCAAGAGGAACACGTGGAATATTTACATTTGATGTTGGAGACGCTAAGAAGGGAAAAGTTGTACGCGAAATTCTCTAAGTGTTTATTCTGGCTAGAACGTGTACAATTTCTTGGGCATGTAATTAAAAAAGATGGGATTTCGGTAGATCCATCAAATGTCGAAGATGTAATAAATTGGAACAACTAAGGACTCCATTAGAGGTGAGGAGTTTCTTGGGATTGGCAGGTTACTACACACGGTTTATTCAAGACTTTTCCAAGATTGCCACTCCGTCGACAAGTTTGACAAGGAAAGCCGTAAAATATGTTTGGACGGAGAAGTGCGAAGACGGTTTTTGATATAATGTTTTAGTTGTGGGTAATATTTATAAATTTTACAAAGTAAGCAAGTTGTTATAAAATATTCTATTGGTCAAGAAATATCTATTTTATAAGGGAATATTCGTACGACGGTACAATCATTGGTGGACTCCACAACAGAATTACTGTCGAAGTTAGAAAACGACAGAAATATCTTTTATAAAAATAACGGCGAAAGTTTTACCGTTAACTGTTAAAATACCTAGTGATAAAAGTACAGTATTACGCGTGGTTGCATAGTAGCACACGATATTGATTATTGATGCTTACGTGAGAAGTCACTCAGTTTTATTCAATTATTGCCACAGTAATTGCTGCATAGTATCTCCTATTATTGATTCAATTTTGACAATATGTGCATCGGTGATTTTCAATTCAAATAGTATCCTTCCATTCTCCTATAAATAGGATGCTTAGTTTAGAATTGAAAATCACACCAGAATTAGAGAATTCTTCTTCTATAATATTGACTGTATTTCTTTAGAGTTTAATGAAGCTTTGATTAACAGTAAAAGTTTTCTTCAAGAATATCCCCGCCCTACCAGTTAGAAATACTCTCCTTTTAAGGTAAGGGATATTATTTTTGTTCAATATTCGTAAGAAATAATATTTTCTTCCATACTCTGTAGTATGTAAGTAATATTATTTCATTTCAGATTTTGAATTCTACACTCATTTTGTTAAAGTATTGCTTCTATACTCCTTGAAATTAGTAGAATATCCTTGATAATTGCGATTCATCTAATATCTTTTTATGAAAATATTATTTTGAACATTCTTGATATTTTTTTATCTTTTCATGCTAGGGTACTATTCACGGGGTACTATTCATGGAGTACTATTCATGGGGTACTATTCAAGTGAGCACTATTCACTCGGGCTACTATTCATGACAAAATTTGATTTATTTATCGTCCAAATATTTTTAATACAATATTATTCTTGAATTTTACTCCACAAAGCAGTTATCATGTTGTTAATTTGGACATTTTAAACTCTGGATAAATTAAAAATCTTTAATATTTATTCTTGATTTCGTTTGATTGAATTCTTATATCATTGTCATCATCCTCATGTTTATATTGTGATGAAAGTCGTCTTAATTTGGCATGTAGTGCATAGATGGATTGTTGATTTGTATGATTATGACCAGGGATTATTCGGTATAATTATGACCTGTAATGTTACAAATGATGTGGTAAAAGTAATCATTGGCCCGTAGTGCATTGATGGACAGTTGTTGGCATGATCATGACCATTAGTGATAACACGAATATCCTTGACCAGTAGTGCATGGATAATTCGTGGATGTGATACTAATGAATATCTTTGGCCCATAGTGCATGGATAATTTAGTGATGTGGATTATTTATTGAGCTGAGTCTCAGCGATAAAATTGATGATAAACTTTTTAAATCATAGAAGATAGTAGATATCATGCTCTACTTGACTCTTCTAATGGATTTCTTGTTTCGCTACAGTTAAACTTGTTGTTTATTATATTCTATCAGTTTAACACTGTTGAAGGCTAGCGATAATTTATTCTGCATTATCTTATTCATAATATTTCTTATTGGGATAGTTGAGCTCAACCTTTTGCTTTTATTGTTCTCTTTAGGAAATGAGAACGTAGCCGGGACTAGTCGGGGAATGGAGTGATGGTCCGACAAGGTGGTTGTAGTAGTCCTCACTATTTTATAAAATAGTGTGATAATAATTATAATGAGGACTCCATTTGAGTTTGGATATTATCTAGAAGACAATATTCTTGTTAAAACTCTCAGCTCATGTAGTATAATTATGTTTGTATTTGTATTCTATACCATGTATTTGGTGACTCAGAATGGGTTATGTATACCTATTTTGGGGGAGCCACAATTTTTAGGAGTTGAAAAAGAAGCTATGCATGGCACCTGTGTTGTCATTGCCAGATAATACAGGAAACTTTGTAGTGTGTAGTGATACATCACATAAAGGACTGGGTTGTGTGCTTATGTAAAACGACAAAGTCATTGCCTATGCCTCAAGGTAACTGTAGGACTATGAGTGTGAGACCCCGAATTTTATGAAATAAAAGTATTCAATTTTTCTATTTTAATAAATGGTTAAATTGATAAAAGGTTAAAGTTAAGGGTGATATTTGAATTTTTTTTTAAGTAGACAAGTTGTCATAAAATACCTGATTCATTATTCACTCTAGTATTATTCACTTTCGGTATTTGGGACACTTTTTGTGTCAGAGTACTATTCACGAGTTACTATTCATGAGTTACTATTCACGGGATACTATTCACCCGAACAAAATATATTTCTTTTCGGTCCAAATAATTTTTGGGTACAATATTATTCCATGAAGAGATGTACTAATTTTTCGAATAGTTGGTTGAAATTATAATGAAAAAGCTTTTTATATAAAATGTAATACTTTTATAAAGTTATTCTATAAATAGAATATATTATATTCAATTATGCATAGTATTTTGCATAGTAAAATCTTTTTATATAAAACAAAATACTTTTATAAAGTTATTCTATAAATAGAATATATTATATTCTATTGTGCATAATATTTTGCATAGTAAAATCTTTTTATATAAAATAGAATACTTTATTAAAGTTATTCTATAAATAGAATATATTATATTTTATTATGCATAGTATTTGCATAGTACTCCTTGATAGTGTTCAGATAGTAAAAATCTTTTTATATAAAATAGAATATATTATATTTTATTTAAAAGATTTTGCTTTAAATATGGACCATCCGATTAAAGTAAATCAATCTGGACCGTTCATGGGTTGGTTACTATTCATTCCATTCTTCTATAAATAGAAGCTCATTCTTTCATTATTTCTTACGAATTCACTGAAACTCTAGAGAGAGAAACTATAAAGAGAATTATTCTTCTATAATCTTGAGCGTATTTGTGACGACCCCAAAACAGGTCCATTCCATCTAACCCATTCTGAGTCGCCAAATACATGGTACAGAAAATAACTACAACTTTATTACTACAATTATCGTGCAAAATACAACAACACATATGTTGTGAGTTTTGATGCAAATATATACCAACTGTGACTTTGGACACCAACTTGGATAGCACGTCAGAATGGCACCTTAATAAAGGTAAAGTCAATAACTGTTTAGGGAGAACCTCCACAGCTAGAGACCACCGTTCTATTCTCATGTTACCTCGCTCAATTCGACCCAATACTACTCTTATTACACGAAAGGAATTGTGAAACTGAAGGGTGAGCACAACTAGCTCAGTAAAGAATATTATGACTAAAGATAAATAAATTATCAATAGTCTTCATCAATAATAAATCAGAGATTTAGAACATATGGTAGATGATAAAAAATTTCTACCATAGTTGCAGCGGAATAAGCAATCCATTAGAAGAGTCAAATAGATTATAATGTTTATTATCTTTTCTATGTTAAAAATCCACCAACAATGTTTTATCCCTGTAACATCAATCAACAATTCCTGTCCACAATCACGTGTATAAATTGTAGTTCTAAATTCCTTTCCTCATCTAGGACAAAGATAATTTTCATCACCTGAAACATCAAAGATCATGGTTATACCAAATCACAGTTCATGTTCATAATCATACTAATAAATTCATCTCTGCACTACGGGCCAAAGATATTCATCAACATACCATCTTTGCACTACATGCCAAAGATATTCAACAATAGGTCATCTTTGCACTATGGGCCAAAGATATTCATATCTCAAAGAAATATATAATCATTTCAGAATTTATATAAACAATAATTATAACCATGTTGATAAATTCACCTTTGCACTTAAGCTAAAGATATTCAATTATAAATTCAATGGTCATGATCATACCAGTCACAATTCAACTTTTCACTACTAGCCAAAGAGAACCCTAGTCATGATCATACCAATAATCTACCCATCTTTACACTCCAGTGAAAGAAAATTTCAACATTAGGGTTATAAAAATGTTATATATGATAATAAAATCAATATAATCAACATATAGATTTAATCTCCAGACTAATATTCATAAATCACCTATAATTTGGTTAGAAAAATAAACCAATTTTGTAGTGAATAGTAACTCGTGAATAGTAACTCGTGAATAGTAACTCATGAATAGTAACTCATCGTGAATAGTAACTCGTGAATAGTAACTCATGAATAGTAACTCCAACATGAAAAGTTCCAAATTTGATAAAAAGTTCAAACCAATATTTCAACATAATGATATTGAAGAAATAATATCACTTACGAAGAAAATAATATCCCTTTCAATTCCTTAAAATCCCTTACTATCCCTTACCTCAAAAGAGCAGTACTTCTGACTGAAATAACGCTGAACGAACTTGCACCGTATAGCAACACTCAAGATATCAAAATACTCACAAGAATACACTCGATAATATAGAGAGAGAAATAGAGAGAAATCTTCGGTTTCTGGTGTGATTTTCAATTCTAACCTAAGCACCTATTTATAGGAAATTGCTTAGAACATCAAAGCAGAAAATTTAATAAATTATTATTATATTTTTTTTAAAATTCCTACGTACCCCTCATTTGATCAAAACATCAGCCACACATCCATCAAACTCACCAAAAACGTTTTTCACACAAAAATCATTTAAAGCTCCAAAAATAAAATAAAATCAATTATTCCGGAACTTCAATAATTCATAATAAATAGCCATTTTATCAGAAAATTTGAATCTCGCGAATTTTTATAGGAAATTCAATTCTCTACAACTTTGCAGAAGAAAGTTTTTCCAAATTCCAAACAGAAATTGACCAAAATCCATAAACTAACGATTTTACAAACTATAATCAAATTTCAGTCAAGAAATGGGTCCACAGACATGTTTAACATGTTTCTAACATTTATTGCAACAAAAATAATCTTCCTCCTCATTTACTCATATACCCTACATTAATTGTAAAAATATCATCATTATTCTATTATAATAATATAATAAAATATTATTTTATCAGAAAAGATAAAATATCAATTTTTAACAATTCTCACTTTAAAAATTTTCTCCATCTATATCCACATAAAATGAATATTTTCTTCATCATATAAATCAATAACAAATAATATTACAGAATCACAATAATGACAACCAAAAAGGTTCCGGAAAGAGGGGTTTTCCAATAAGAATTTCTCCTCATCTTGGCCGCATGATTAGGTGACCAAATCTCTCCTTGATGCAGAACTTTCTAGACATTGCCAATAATGTTATCTAATAATATTATTCAGATAATATGAGTTATTGCTTCTATAATAGAAAATACTGTGTAGTGACAATTATTAAAATAACAGTAATATAAAATATCAACGCATCAATTATTGAATCAATAAAATCGAATGAGCAGTAATTCACTCGTAACAATTATTGAGTAAGTGCCTTCTTACGTAAGAATCAATAATTGGTGCAATACCGTGGTGCCATCTTTGTGCAACAACGCGTATTATTGTATTTGAACCACCGGGTATTCTAACGGTGATAATTGGTAACAACTATCTTAGTTATTTATAAAAATTCCCTTTTGTCGTTTTCTTCATTCGACGTGATTATTACATTATAGGGCCCATAAAAGTCACGTCTTGTCATACAAATATTCTCAATGCGGAAAGAATATTTCACGACCAAACGAATATTCCCCGATAGAAATGAGTATTTTATAACCACTTGCATATTTTGAAAAAAAATTCATATATCACCCTTAACTTTAACTTTTATCAATGTAACCATTTACTGAATAGTAATTATAAAAAAACTTGAATACTTTTATTTCATAAAATTTGGGGTCTTAAAATCTCCCCTCTTTATGAAATTTCATCCTCGAAATTTACCTACCTGGTATTTCAAAAAGTTGAGAATACCTTGCTTCCATTTTAGATTCTATCTTCCCTGTCATCGTGATTTCTCCATTGCTCATCTCCTGTATTTCAGATATCATTCTAGAATGACTTCAAAAACAACTGGTTAATTTAACAAATTAACATATCACATAATATCCGATATTATGGTGATTCCACCAACAAATAAGCTTAGGTAGGACACTTTAGCGAATGATTTACTCATCTCTCCCCTCCTAGTTCTAATTCCGATCTCCGCCAGAGATCATATCCCTAAGCTCTGATACCAACTGTGACAAATGTCCCATTAGTGGACAGCACCTCACATTGGTACCTATCAGTTTGCCACCGCAGAACGGCGTCCCCTATGGAGAGTCTGGCTTCGATGCATCCCCCATCATCAGGAAGTCACCAGCGAGAGGCTCAGGGCTCTTTACTTATAGATTTGATACCAACTGTGACGACCCCAAAACAGGTCCATTCCATCCAACCCATTCTAAGTCGCCAATTACATGGTACAGAAAACAACTGCAACTTTATTACTATAATTGTCGTGCAAAATACAACAACACATATGTTGTGAGTTTTGATGCAAATATATACCAACTGTGACTCTGGACACCAACTTGGATAAGACGTCGAATGGCACCTTATATAAAGGTAAAGTCAATAATCGTTTAGGAGAACCTCCACGACTAGAGACCACCGCTCTATTCTCATGTTACCTCTCATAAACCTAGCTACACTCTTATTACACGAAAGGAATTGTGAAATGTAAGGGTCAAACACAACTAGCTCAATAAAGAATATTATGACTAAAGATAAATAAATTATCAATAGTCTTCATCAAGAATAAATCGAGATTTAGAACATATGGTAGATGATAAAACTTTTCAACCATAGTTACAGCGGAATGAGCAATCCATTAGAAGAGTCAAATAGATTATAAAGTCTATTATCTTCTCTATGTTAAAAATCCACCAACAATGTTTTATCCCTGTAACATCAATCAACAATTCCTGTCCACAATCACGTGTATAACTCATAATCGTAATTGTAGTTCTAAATTCCTTTCCTCATCTAGGACAAAGATAATTTTCATCACCTGAAACATCAAAGATCATGGTTATACCAAATCACAGTTCATGTTCATAATTATACTAATAAATTCATCTTTGCACTACGGGCCAAAGATATTCATCAACATACCATCTTTGCACTACATGCCAAAGATATTCAACAATAGGTCATCTTTGCACTATGGGCCAAAGATATTCATATCTCAAAGAAATATATAATCATTTCAGAATTTATATAAACAATAATTATAACCATGTTGATAAATTCACCTTTGCACTTAAGCTAAAGATATTCAATTATAAATTCAATGGTCATGATCATACCAGTCACAATTCAACTTTTCACTACTAGCCAAAGAGAACCCTAGTCATGATCATACCAATAATCTACCCATCTTTACACTCCAATGAAAGAAAATTTCAACATCAGGGTTATAAAAATGTTATATATGATAATAAAATCAATATAATCAACATATAGATTTAATCTCTAGAGTAATATTCATAAATCAACTATAATTTGGTTAGAAAAAGAAACCAATTTTGTAGTGAATAGTACCCGTGAATAGTAACTCATGAATAGAAACTCGTGAATAGTAACTCATAAATAGTAACTCATGAATAGTAACCCATCGTGAATAGTAACTCGTGAATAGTAACTCATGAATAGTAACTTCAACATGAAAAGTTCCAAATTTGATAAAAAGTTCAAACCGATATTTCAACATAATGATATTGAAGAAATAATATCACTTACGAAGAAAATAATATCCCTTTCAATTCCTTAAAATCCCTTACTATCCCTTACCTCAAAAGAGCAGTACTTCTGACTGGAATAACGCTGAACGAATTTGCACCGTATAACAACACTCAAGATATCAAAATACTTACAAGAATACACTCGATAATATAGAGAGAGAAATAGAGAGAAATCTTCAGTTTCTGGTGTGATTTTCAATTCTAACCTAAGCACCTACTTATAGGAAATTGCTTAGAACACCAAAGTAGAAAATTTAATAAAATATTATTATATTTTTTTTAAAATTCCTACGCACCCTCATTTGATCAAAACATCACCACACATGCATCAAACTCACCAAAAACGTTTTTTCACATTGTAAAAATCATTTAAAGCTCCAAAAATAAAATAAAATCAATTATTCTGGAACTTCAATAATTCATAATAAATAGCCATTTTATCAGAAAATTCGAATCACGCGTATTTTTATAGGAAATTCAATTCTCTACAACTTTGCAGAAGAAAGTTTTTCCAAATTCCACACAGAAATTGACCGAAATCCATAAACGGACGATTCTATAGACTATAATCAAATTTCAGTCAAGAAATGGGTCCACAGACATGTTTAACATGTTTTTAACATTTATTGCAACAAAAATAATCTTCCTCCTCATTTACTCATAACCCTACATTAATTGTAAAAATATCATCATTATTCTATTATAATAATATAATAAAATATTATTTTATCAAAAAAGATAAAATATCAATTTTTAACAATTGTCACTTTAAAAATTTTCTCCATCTATATCCACATAAAATGAATATTTTCTTCATCATATAAATCAATAACAAATAATATTACAGAATCACAATAATGACAATCAGGCAGTTCTCAGGAAAGAGGGGGCTTTCCAATAAGAATTTCTCCTTACTGGCGTGCAATTAGGTGACCAAACCTCTCCTTAGATAGAACTTTCTAGAGATTGCCAATAATGTTATCTAATAATATTATTCAGATAATATGAGTTATTGCTTCTATAATGGAAAATACTGTGTAGTGACTATTATTAAAATAACAGTAATATAAAATATCAACGCATCAATTATTGAATCAATAAAATACTGAACAGTAATTACTGTAACAATTATTGAGTAGTGCCTTCTTACATAATGATCAATAATTGGTGCAATACCATGTGCTAATGTGCAACAACGCGTATTATTGTATTTGAACCACCGGGTCTTCCAACAGTGATAACGGTAACAACTATGCCGTTATTTATAAAAATTCCCTTTTGTCATTTTCTTCATCAAGACGGTTATTACATTATAGGGCCCATAAAAAGGTTGTGCTGCCGCATGCGAATATTCCAAATGTAAAGAATATTTCACGACCAAACGAATATTCCCCGATAGAAATGAGTATTTTATAACCACTTGCATATTTAAAAAAAAAATTCATATATCACCCTTAACTTTAACTTATATCAATTTAACCATTTACTAAACAGTTATTATAAGAAAAATTGAACACTTTTATTTCATAAAATTCGGGGTCTTACAATCTCCCCTCTTTATGAAATTTAGTCCCCGAAATTTACCTACCTGGTATTTCAAAAAGTTGAGAATACCTTGCTTCCATTTCAGATTCTATCTTCCCTATCATCATGATTTCTCCATTGCTCATCTCCTGTATTTCAGATATCATTCTAGAATACAACTTCAAAAATAACGGTTAATTTAACAAATTAACATTTCACATAATATCCCGATATTATGACTGACCAACAAATAAGCTTAGGTAGGACACACTAGCGAATGATTTACTCATCTCTCCCCTCCTAGTTCTAATCTCGATCTCCGCCAAATATCATATCCCTAAGCTCTGATACCAATTATGACAAATGTCCCATTAGTGGACAGCACCTCACATTGGTACCTATCAGTTTTCCACCGCAGAACGGCGTCCCCTACGGAGAGTCTGGCTTCGGTGCATCCCCCATAAACAGGAAGTCACTAGCCAGAGGCTCAGGGCTCTTTACTTATAGCTTTGATACCAACTGTGACGACCCCAAAACAGGTCCATTCCATCCAACCCATTCTGAGTCGCCAATTACATGGTACAGAAAACAACTGCAACTTTATTACTATAATTGTCGTGCAAAATACAACAACACATATGTTGTGAGTTTTGATGCAAATATATACCAACTGTGACTCTGGACACCAACTTGGATAGCACGTCAGAATGGCACCTTACATAAAGGTAAAGTCAATAACTGTTTAGGGAGAACCTCCACAGCTAGAGACCACCGTTCTATTCTCATGTTACCCTCACTCGACCTAGCTACACTCTTATTACCTGAAAGGAATTGTGAAACAGAAGGGTCAGCACAACTACCTCAGTAAAGAATATTATGACTAAAGATAAATAAATTATCAATAGTCTTCATCAGTAATAAATCAGAGATTTAGAACATATGGTAGATGATAAAACTTTTCAGCCATAGTTGCAGCGGAATGAGCAATCCATTAGAAGAGTCAAATAGATTATAAAGTCTATTATATTCTCTATGTTAAAAATCCACCAAAAATGTTTTATCCCTGTAACATCAATCAACAATTCCTGTCCACAATCACGTGTATAACTCATAATCGTAATTATAGTTCTAAATTCCTTTCCTCATCTAGGACAAAGATAATTTTCATCACCTGAAACATCAAAGATCATGGTTATACCAAATCACAGTTCATGTTCATAATCATACTAATAAATTCATCTTTGCACTACGGGCCAAAGATATTCATCAACATACCATCTTTGCACTACATGCCAAAGATATTAAACAATGGGTCATCTTTGCACTATGGGCCAAAGATATTCATATCTCAAAGAAATATATAATCATTTCAGAATTTATATAAACAATAATTATAACCATGTTGATAAATTCACCTTTGCACTTAAGCTAAAGATATTCAATTATAAATTCAATGGTCATGATCATACCAGTCACAATTCAACTTTTCACTACTAGCCAAAGAGAACCCTAGTCATGATCATACCAATAATCTACCCATCTTTACACTCCAATGAAAGAAAATTTCAACATCGTGGTTATAAAATGTTATATATGATAATAAAATCAATATAATCAACATATAGATTTAATCTCTAGAGTAATATTCATAAATCAACTATAATTTGGTTAGAAAAAGAAACCAATTTTGTAGTGAATAGTACCCGTGAATAGTAACTCGTGAATAGAAACTCGTGAATAGTAACTCATAAATAGTAACTCATGAATAGTAACCCATCGTGAATAGTAACTCGTGAATAGTAACTCATGAATAGTAACTTCAACATGAAAAGTTCCAAATTTGATAAAAAGTTCAAACCAATATTTCAACATAATGATATTGAAGAAATAATATCACTTACGAAGAAAATAATATCCCTTTCAATTCCTTAAAATCCCTTACTATCCCTTACCTCAAAAGAGCAGTACTTCTGACTGGAATAACGCTGAACGAATTTGCACCGTATACCAACACTCAAGATATCAAAATACTCACAAGAATACACTCGATAATATAGAGAGAGAAATAGAGAGAAATCTTCAGGTTCTGGTGTGATTTTCAATTCTAACCTAAGCACCTACTTATAGGAAATTGCTTAGAACACCAAAGTAGAAAATTTAATAAAATATTATTATATTTTTTTTAAAATTCCTACGCACCCCTCATTTGATCAAAACATCAGCCACACATGCATCAAACTCACCAAAAACGTTTTTCACACAAAAATCATTTAAAGCTCCAAAAATAAAATAAAATCAATTATTCTGGAACTTCAATAATTCATAATAAATAGCCATTTTATCAGAAAATTCGAATCACGCGTATTTTTATAGGAAATTCAATTCTCTACAACTTTGCAGAAGAAAGTTTTTTCAAATTCCAAACAGAAATTGACCGAAATCCACAAACGGGCGATTCTATAGACTATAATCAAATTTCAGTCAAGAAATGGGCCCACAGACATGTTTAACATGTTTTTAACATTTATTGCAACAAAAATAATCTTCCTCCTCATTTACTCATATACCCTACATTAATTGTAAAAATATCATATTATTCTATTATAATAATATAATAAAATATTATTTTATCAGAAAAGATAAAATATCAATTTTTAACAATTGTCACTTTAAAATTTTCTCCATCTATATCCACATAAAATGAATATTTTCGTCATCATATAAATTAATAACAAATAATATTACGAATCACAATAATGACAACCAGCAGCGGTTCAGTGAAAGAGGGGCTTAATAAGAATTTCTCCTCATCATGCAGCAATTAGGTGACCAAACCTCTCCTTAGATGAGTAACTTTCTAGATATTGCCAATAATGTTATCTAATAATATTATTCAGATAATATGAGTTATTGATTCGATAATGGAAAATACTGAATATAAAACAACAGTAATATAAAATATCAACGCATCAATTATTGAATCAATAAAATATTGAGCAAGAATTATCGTAACAATTATTGAGTAGTGCCTTCTTACGTAAGAATCAATAATTGGTGCAATACCATGTGCTACTGTACAACAACATGTATTACTGTATTTTAACCACCGGGTATTCCAACAGTGTTAACGGTAACAACTATGATGTTATTTATAAAAATTCCCTTTTGTCGTTTTCTTCATCCGACAGTTATTCTATTATAGGGCCCACAAAAGGCTGTGCCATCGTACGAATATTTCCCTACAGAAAGAATATTCCACGACCAAACGAATATTCCCCGATAGAAATGAGTATTTTATAACCACTTGCATATTTTAAAAAAAAAAATCATATATCACCCTTAACTTTAACTTTTATCAATTTAACCATTTACTGAATAGTAATTATAAGAAAAATTGAATACTTTTATTTCATAAAATTCGGGGTCTTACAGTATTTCTTTAGAGTTTAAGAAAACTTTGAGAGTAGTGCAAGTTTTCTTCGAGTATATCCTCGCCCTACTAGTCGGAATACTCTTATTTGAAAGGTAAAGGGATATTATTATGGTAATGTGATATCTGGGGCGTCACAATTGGTATCAGAGCTTAGGGATATGGTCGCTGGAGGAGATAAGAGTTTAGAACTAGGAGGGGAGAGACGAGTTATATACTTCGCTAGTGTGTGACTTACCTAAGCTGAAATTGTTTACTAGATAAATTGACAAATTGTGATATGTTAATTAACCTTTGTTTTGAAGTTATATTCTAGAATGATATCTGAAATACAGGAGATGAGAAATGGAAAAATCATGATAGCGAGGAAATTACCGGGAATGTACAATCTGAAAAGAAAGCAAGGTATTCTCATCTCTTCGAATATCAGGTACGTACGTAAATTTCGAGGGCGAAATTTCATAAGTTGGGGAGATTGTGAGACCCCGAATTTTATGAAATAAAAGTATTCTATTTTTTTATTTTAGTAAATGGTTAAATTTATAAAAGGTTAAAGTTAAGGGTGATATTTGAATTTTTTTTTAAGTAGACAAGTTGTCATAAAATATCTGGTTACTATTCACTCTAGTATTATTCACTCGGGTATTTGGGACACTTTTTGTGTCGGAGTACTATTCACGAGTTACTATTCATGAGTTACTATTCACGAGTTACTATTCATGAGTTACTATTCACGAGTTACTATTCACAGGATACTATTCACCCGAACAAAATATATTTCTTTTTGGTCCAATCATTTTTGGGTACAATATTATTCCATGAAGAGATGTACTAAATTTTTTTCGAATAGTTGGTTGAAATTATAATGTAAAAGCTTTTTATATAAAATAGAATACTTTTATAAAGTTATTCTATAAATAGAATATATTATATTCTATTATGCATAGTGTTTTATATAGTAAAAATCTTTTTATACAAAAATGTAATACTTTTATAAAGTTATTCTATAAATTGAATATATTATATTCTATTGTGCATAGTAAAATCTTTTTATATAAAACATAATACTTTATTAAAGTTATTCTATAAATAGAATATATTATATTTTATTATGCATAGTGTTTGCATAAGTGCTGCAAGATAGTGTTTCAGATAGTAAAAATCTTTTTATATAAAATAGAATATATTATATTTTATTTAAAAGATTTTACTTTAAATATGGACCGTCCGATTAAAGTAAATCAATCTGGACCGTTCATGGGTTGGTTACTATTCATTCCATTCTTCTATAAATAGAAGCTCATTCTTTCATTATTTCTTACGAATTCACTGAAACTCTAGAGAGAGAAACTATAAAGAGAATTATTCTTCTATAGTCTTGAGCGTATTTCTTTAGAGTTTAAGAAAACTTTGAGAGTAGTGCAAGTTTTCTTCGAGTATATCCTCGCCCTACTAGTCGGAATACTCTTATTTGAAAGGTAAAGGGATATTATTATGGTAAGGGATATTATTTGTTGTACCCGTAAGGGGTGTTATTCTTTCTTATTCATGAAGAGAACTTCTGTTATTCCATTCTTTATTATTTTGTGGGAATAACCTGTAAAAGTGGCATACCCTATACATAACCTGTATACGCGGCATACCCTATACCTGGTGAAATCCTTATGTTATCCCATTCTTTATTATTCTGTTGGAATAACCTGTATGCGTGGTTTACCCAATACTTGGTGGAATGACCTGTATATGCGGTTTACCCAATACTTGGTGATCTTCTTTTATTATTTCGCATTTATTATTCTGTCGGAATATCTTGTCGGTGTGAATTTCACCTGACCTGGTTCCATTACTTATTATTCCTTATTTACGATTCTGTTGGAATATCATGTCTGTGTGTTTTACACCGGACCTGGTTCCATCTTTATTATTCTGTTGAGAATAACCTGTCTGTGCGGTTTCTATCGCATGCATGGTGAATCCTTCTGTTATTCCATTCTTTATTATTACATTGGAATAACTTTGTCTCATGTGAATACCACATGCATGGTGAATGATCCTTTATATTCATTCATTATTAAATTGTGGAAATAATCTGTTTAAGTGGATTACCGCATGGCGGTGAAAATCCATTTGCAGTTTCATATATTCTTTATTATACTATTGGTTATTGGTTTTACAGTTGTATGTCTTTGACCCATAGTGAAACGATGATATGTTGTTGAATATCTTTGGCTTACGTGCAAAGATGAATTATTAATTGATAGCTTTGGCCCGTAGTGCAAAGATGGACAGGTGTATGACATGATCATGACCACTGGTGATACTAATGAATATCCTTGACCATAGTGCAAGGATGATTCGATGATGGGAATTATTTATTTAGCTGAGTCTCAGCGATGGCTTTTATAGTTGAACATCTTCTGCACGTAGTGCAAAGGTAGACAACTGATTGGTATGATCATTGTTATTACATCTGAATATCTTTAGCCTTTGGGGTAAGGATATTGAGTAAACATTCTATTAAGCCTTTGTGGCAAGAAGGAATTGTTAATTCACATTATTATAAATATGAATTGTGAATTTAACTAACATCTTTGGTGGTTAAGGTGAAGACACGTGATGAAAGTTCTATTTGTCTTGAGTATAACAAAGAACTGTTGATGAGTATTATAGGAATAAAATATCAACGATGGACTTTTAATTTAGAGGAGACAGTAGACATTATGTTCTACTTAACTCTTCTAATGGATTGTTAATTCCGCTGCAATTATGGTTGAAAAGTTTTATTATCTACCATATGTTCTAAATCTCTGATTTATTATTGATGAAAACTATTGATAATGTAGTTATCTTTAGTCATGATATTCTTTACTAGGCTAGTTGTGCTCACCCTTTCTTTCACTATTCTCTTCAGGAAATGAGAACGTAGTTGGGTCGAGCGGGGATAACAGGGAAATAGTGTGATGGTTCGAGACTGTCGAAGTTTCTCAATACATTATAAAACAGCATGACATGCAACCAATAATTGTATTGAGGACCTAAGATGTGTGTGTCGTATTTTATACGTCACATAATATTTAATTTTGGTGAACTATAATAGGGTGAAGTGAACCCGACTTTGGAAGCGTTATTTGCTGTTGTATTATATATGGCATTGTAATAATTTGAGTTTGGATACGGTCTACGAGACAATATTGTATTAAAACTCACAGTTAACTATTGTCGTACTCTGCACGACAGTTCAACAGTTGTATAAATGAAGTTTGTATTTGATTTTTATAATGTGATATCTGGCGACTCAGAATGGGTCGTGTGGACCTATTTTGGGGGCGTCACAATGAGAAAGGATACCCAACTCATGATTTAGAGTTGGTTGCAGTGGTATTTGCTTTGAAGATATGGAGACACTATCTTTATGAGGAGAAATGTGAGATATATACAGACCACAAAAGTCTAAAGTATATTTTCACACATAAGGATATGAACATGCGTCAGAGGCGATAGTTAAAACTGATAAAAGATTATGATTGCAAAATCTTTTATCATCTGGGTAAAGCAAATGTGGTTGCCGATGCCTTGAGTAGAAAGGGACGAGAGAAGTTGATGTTGTTAACTGCCAAGAAGGAGCTCATTTCAGCAATGGCAAAACTAGAGTTGGAAATAGGATTTCTGAAGGAATCATATGAAAGATTATTCTAGATGGAAGCTAGTACAACTTTAGTGGACAAGGTAACGAATGCTCAACTACAAGATAAAGAATGTGAGAAAATCAAAGAGAGAGGGTCCGAGGGGAGTGAGATGAAGTTCAAGATCGATGCCGAAGGATTACTGAGGTTCTAGGGAAGGATTTGCATTCCAGCAGTACTTAAAATTAAAGATGAAATCTTGACTGAAGCTCATAACTCATAATATTCAATTCACCCGGGGAGTACGAAGATGTATCAGGATTTACGACGGCATTTCTGGTGGCCAAATATGAAAAGAGATGTTGCAGAATGTGTCACGAAATTCTTAACATGTCAAAAAGTCAAAGTCAAGAATCAGAGACCAAGCGAATTACTTCAGCCATTGAAAATACTGTAATGGAAATGGTAGCATATCACAATGGATTTTGTGGTGGGTCTTCCGACTACTCAGAAATGGTACAATGCAATTTGGGTGATAGTGGACAGGCTAAAAAAATCATCACACTTTTTGCTAATAGAGATTAGATTCAATCTAGAAACGTTGGCAAAGTTATATGTCAAGGAGATCGTTTCAAGGCATAGCGTTCCATTGTCAATCGTGTGAAATAGAGATCCGCGATTCACGTCAAACTTTTGGAAGAGACTACAAGAATGAATGGGAACACAACTGAGAATGAGTACAGCGTACCATCCTCAAATAGACGGCTAATGCGAACGAACAATCCAAACATTGGAAGATATGCTTAGAGCGTGCATCATAGATTTCAAAGGAAACTGGGATGATTATTTACCGTTGGCTGAGTTAGCTTACAACAACAGCTACCACGTGAGCATTAGAGTGCCGCCTTACGAAACATTGTATAAAAGAAAGTGCAGAACCCCACTGTGTTGAGATTAAGTTGGTGAACGTCAACTGTTAGGGCCGAAACTGGTACAGCAGACCACTGAGGTTGTCAAAATCAACATAACACAGTTGGTAGCTGCTCAAGACAGATAGAAGAAATATGCTGACCAACACAGACAGAGACAAATTTGATGTTGGAAGTTTCATTTTTCTAAAAATTTCTCCTTGGAAGGGAAAAATACGATTTGGTAAGAAATAAAACTAAGCCCAAGGTTTATTGGACCCTTTGAGGTGCTGCAAAGAGTAGGGGAAGTGGCTTATGAGGTAGCTCTACCTCCAGAATTGGAACATGTTCATAATGTTTTTCATATCTCGGTGTTACGACCCTATAAACCCGATTACAAGCATCTGATCGAGTACGAACCGTTACAATTTGATAATAATTTGTCTTATGAGGAAATTCATATCCAGATAGTTGACAGGAAAGAAAAAGTGCTCATGAATATAGTGATACCTTCTGTGAAGGTGATATAGAGGAACCACAATACTGAGGAAGCTACGTGGGAACTCGAAGACAAGATGATAAAAAGTTATCCAGAGTTATTTATTTTATCTATGTCTTCGATTCTGGGGACATAATCATTGTAAGGAGGGAAAAATGTGACGAATAAATTGTTTGAGCTGTGATTCCGGGGACAGAATCTTTGTAAGGAAGGAAGGATGTAACAATCCATAATTTTAATATATAATTTAAAATATTTATTGAATTAAATAAATATTTTAGTTGATTTTCTTATTGTTAAATAAATAAATATTTATATTAGTTAAATAAATAATTCATGAATTGTGGTGGTGGACTAATTTAAGTTAGTGTAATTTATTAATTAAATTGATGTTTGGTAATTTTGTGATTTTGAATTTTAATTTAATGAGTTGATTAAATTAAATGAATTATTAATTTATCATCATATTACATAATGGTAATATTCTAATTTAATTTACTAATTAAATTAGAGAGTTATTAATTTGATAGATAAAATTATAATTTGTATTGAAATTATAATTATTTGATGTATGAAGCAATTTGATTTATGTGGCTATATGATTTAATAAGTTGATATTAACTTTGATTAAATTTGAATATTAGAATTTAATTAGATAAAGTGTGGCCATTAAACTATATACTAAGTGATTTATTAAAATAAATTAAAAGAGGTTTAATGTAGTTTTACCAAACAAGGCTTAAGGCTCTTAAGTCTTTATTTTAATTCTGTTTTGCCAAACAAGCCTTATTGGCTTTTGAATTGTAAAAAAAAATATAACTGACAAAGGAATTAAACTTAGATATTATGTTTGTCAATTTTTTTAATTGCGTATTATATGTATCAGTTATATGGGTGTGTAGACACTTGAAATTTTGCTTTCATGTTACTAACATTTCAGGAGGGCGGAATCGCCTTTCAGAGATAACCCTGGAGGACAACTCAACTCAGTCTCGGAGATAACCCCAGGATACTCAGTTTTCCATCTCGGAGATAACCCCAAAATACTCAGTCCAGTCCCGGAGACAACCCCGGGAGATTCAAATTAAACCTCAGAGACAACCCCGAGGACTGCAGTCATAATTCCGGAGACAACACTGGAGAAATTTGCCATCCCGGAGACAACTGTGATGCCCCTAAATTCGGACCTCCACTTGGTCACTCGAATTCGGTTCGTCACGTGCTCATGGCATACAAAATAACTAAAATATCACGTTCACAACGGAAGATCTAATTTAGAATAATATACAATGATTTATTATAATTATTCCCCCAAGTCTCGCAACCTACAGTACTTAATAGATTACATAATAATATCGAATAAAGACTTATTACATAATCCTACTTAAAGCTTAAACATAGTTTGAAAATAGTCTTAATACAACATAGAATTTTTAACATAATGGAACAAGCTAGTCAGTAGCCTTGCTCTTGCCCTTGTCTTTTCCAGACACTTCTATGTTCCGACTTAACTGAAAGGATTTAAATAAGCAAGGATGAGCACAAATTGCCCAACAAGTAAAATACAACAAGGGTAAAGAGTTTTATAACACGAGTTTGAAATATCAAAGTATCATTTCTAAGATAGTTCAAGGTTTCAAAAAATATCATGAATAATGAATATCAACAATTCTTGAATCAAATCCTTGGAATAAGGACAATAATTCAATATAAATCAACAAATATATATGAATTCAAAGGCTATCAATGTATCGAACTGGATAAACAATTTATATTGATCAGTCACTAAGGACTATTGAACATCTACTAGAATCATCAATATTAAACTGATAACCCAAAAGAAATAAGTATGATAGATGATCAGTCTACAATACTCTATGTTATGCATAACACCACAGTAATATTCACGCGTGTGTTGGGGCTTCCAACAATATACACTCCCCTTACCATAAGGGTTGTTCAACTCAGTTTTCAAGATTTTCGCACTAGTCAATTGGTTTGGACAGTTTTATAAACATGCATATAGTCTAGCCGAATAATATGGCATAGACACTTTCACAATATTCAAGAACAATACCAAGTTTAACATGAATAATAGTTTTCACAAGAGTTTAAACATACTAGCTCAACTGAATGAGTAAGTAAGATAACTTGCATTGAAAGAGAGAAGTTTTGCTTACGACATTCGTCGAATAAAGTAATGCAAGGGTTTATGATACTTGCCTTAAGCGTAGTTTATCCACGTTAAGAAATTAACACTTTCGAATCCTATTAATTACAATGTATTATATGTATAGGATGTCCATTAGTTATATAAACTCTTATAGGTAAGTTCAAATGTACACATAAATGTCTAACTTAGTTGTAACTTCATACACATCACATATCCTATATTTTCATAGCACAAATCAGTTTGTATGACATCATAAATTCAAACCACGTATCATTGCTTGATATCATATAAACATTCTTTTGGACGTAACATTCGAAAGTCATGATTAACCTTTATCTCTATCACATAGCATGATTCATAACACATTACATAGCATATTGGTCATATATTACAAGTTAAAGTGATCATATAAGCGTGCCTTGAACTTCAGATCAAAAATAGAAACTACTCAAGACTGCAAAATGGCGCAGCTACGCCCTATCTAGGCTTAGGGACGACGTAGCTGCGATGTCCCCTAACCAGACCACGGTTGAGCTTTGCACTTCCTATTTCAGTCCCACTCTAACATACCCCTACACTTATACTTTATCATACATGTACGTTAGAAGCTTTCACATATCACATGACCATTCTTGTGTTCATCTTTACAAGTTCTTAGTGTATGACTTTCTATGGAATTAAAGCTTAAAAGGTCATACAACCACCACACTTTATAACTTTGGCCATATGTCTACATAATGATGTCATACATTCTGTTAATACACATGCTCATAGTATTCGTATTGCTTATTCACAATTATCACTGTTTAACACTTCGAATCATGCTTTAAGCTTATGTTTGGTTTAGTTATCATCATGTTCAGCACATATGGATCATGTATAGGGATATTATAGACATAACATGACATCTTAACCCTTTAGAATCTAGATATTTATGTGATGCAACTATATTTCGAAAATATGTTCAACTTTGTTTTTGAAACCATTTTAAACTTGAACAATGCTTTTTAACACATACAAGGTAACTTTAAGGTTCTAATCATATGTAGTCAAGTCATGTTAACATGCTCGCAAGATAAGAATGTAAATCATGTAGTAGTCATGTATGTTCGCTTATTATACTAAGCTTTTTCTTGAAAAACTTCTCTAACATAAAGCCTAACAAGGTGGTCATGAACAAAGGAACTATGAATCATATATAATACTCATTTATGTGTGAAATCAGTCATGTGTGTAGACTATTAAGCTCAAATCTGCAGAACATGATCTTTAACGAAGATTCTTTTCAAAACTTAAAGTCTTTGCTAAAGATTTTATACCAAATCATGCTAATCTTAGTAAAACATGCTCACATTAGGTTATTATACTTATATCTACATGTTACACATGCTTGCATGTTGGCTTAAGTCATAGTAATCGATCACACTTAGCAGAGTCTTAAAATGTAAGGCTTAATCGAACTCGGAGGACGGTAGCAATACAAGGCCATTTTTTAGTTCAATTATGGCGCAGCTGCGCCATGTCTGGTTCAGGAGGAGAAGCAGACTCTGTTTTGCAGAGTAACTACTAACTTGATTTCCAACGGTCTAAGCTAGTTCCAAACCATCATTAAAGTGTTCATACATGTAAGTAAACTTCCTAATTACACCTTTATAAAATGTTAATTCATATCAATTAACATATGAATTCAAGAAATTTCAAGAACTAAACTAGACCCATTTCAAGAACATAGTTAGAATTTATAACTTCTTGAGCTTGAATTGGACCTCCTACACTCTAAGTATGTTTCTATAGTAGCTCAACAACTTATACTCTCCAATTAGACTATCAAACAACTTCTAGCAATCACAAAATCTGAATTTAAGCTTGTATTTATAGAAGGAACTTGGGCTGAATTTAGGGTTTGCATGAAGGGTAGTATACATGGTGTTTTGGAAGGAAATAATGGTCATTCAAGGGTTGGCCAACCACCCAAATGCTCAGCCATCATCACCTAAGTCTAGTCTTTTGGAAAATACGTGTTTTAGCTTCAAGTCACTATTCATGTACATTGTGACACTCAATTTGGGACAAGAGCAAATATCTCAGCATTTGGTCATGTAAGGCTTGGTTTTGCTCTTTTAATTACCATAATGTAATATTAAGGTACAATTGTTACCATATTAGGAAAATTTGGGATTATTTATATACTCACATCATATAGTCCATGTACATTAAATACACGCAATAAAATAACGCAGTCATGTATTATTATCCGGGTAGTTCCATAATTATTTCTACTACTCACATAACCACATTATAACCTTATTTAATATTAATATTTATTTAAACATTTAATTCCTTTCTCAGTTTCTAGGACACACAGATATTTAACCATTTATGTATTACAATTTCATATGAACTTATTGTACTACTTGGTACCTTATATTAACATAATGTACTCTTATCCTATGTTTTATTAATGTCACACATATAACATTAATGTTCCAATTCAGTACTACAATAGAAATTAACTATCTTCAACTGATCAGTGACGCAGATTCTTGATTTATCTTCTTGAGGAGGGTATATTGCGTCATACTCCACAAAGGCCTAAGTTTGGTTTTGCTTCAAGCCAATGTTAACCTCCATCGCCATAATACTTCTTCACATCATAAATTAACTATCATACTAGTTTAAAAGTGTATTTCTTTCATGAAATCACATAATTATTTGTAATTAATCCATATTCATATTCTTCAATAACTATCAATTACTTGTTTGCCTTAACAATTCTTTCGTTAATTAATATAGTCACTACTATCACGGTGCCACACAAGGCACTTCAAAGTGTTTTTTACAACTCCACATTAATCACTTTAATATAATTGAGTTAACTTGCCTCATAACATGAAATCATTTATATTCGAATAAAAATTTATTCCATTAATATATTCATAAGACATGGAAATTCTCGGGTATTAAATCATCCCCCCTTATAAAAATTCTATCCCTGAATTTGTACATGGTTACACAAATAGATGGGGATAATCCCTCATCATCATATCTTCTAACTCCCACGTTGCCTCCTCGACATCGTGGTTACGCCAAAGTACTTTTACAAAAGAAATGACTTTGTTCTTTAAAGTTTGCTCCTTTCTATTTAGAATTTGGACATGAATTTCTTCATACGCTAAGTTCTTCTCCACTTGAATGGGTTCATAAGAAATCATGTGCTTGTAGTCAGGCTTGTACCGACGCTGTGATAACCCGAGAATTTGGACAATTTAGTAAAATCTTAAATGATTGATTTAAGGTCAAATAATAGACCTAGACAGAAAATAAGTGTATGCGTTTGATGTTATTGGGATTGAATTTTAAGGATTTCAAAATTCGGTGAAGGATATAGGTGAATTATTCAGGATTAAGTGTTTATGTGATTAAGTTCTGTGTATATGGTTAATGATGTGTTCAAAATGTGGTTAAGGATCAAGGGTTGACCAGATAAATTATATCTGTAACAAACCCTAAGAATATATTAAGAACAACAACGTTCGGTTAGAAAACCCTAACGTCTGATAAGAAACCCTAGAAATCGGTTCTGGAAACCCTAGTTTCAGTTCCGGGAATCCGAAACCCTAATTCGGTGCATGAAACCCTAAATCGGGAACTTAATGGCATAAGTGTAAATAATTAAAAGATTAATTAAGGTTAATCTTAACAAATTGATTACAAAACCCTAATTCCAAATCTGAAACCCTAATACTTGATCTGAAAACCCTAGTTTTGATTACGATAAATGAAGTCCTAATGGGAAATTAATGGAGAATTATATTGCTTTCTCGCAATTATTATAATATTAATTAGGGTAACGCTTAATTAATTAGCAACCCCTAATTTCAAATTATCGAACTTAAACTTTTTCGTCAGGAACCTTAATGACGGATTTGAAACCCTAATTTGTAAATGGGGAAAATGAAAGTGTTAATTGAATATTTTAATGTTAGTTAGGATATATTAATTCTAATTTAATGTTAAGTAATTAGAAAACCCTAATCTAATTACGAATATTTAATTTCTATATTAGAAAATTATTTTCTATTAGAAACCTTAAATTGTGGGTTGAAAACCCTAATGACCATTTTGACCCTACTTGCGTAATTAACAATTTTGATTAGGAATTATTAATCCTAATTAGTAAGATTTAAAGTTATGATTAAGAAATTTTAATATAATTAGAAAATTCTAATTATAAGTTAGAAATATTAATTTTCAATTTTGAAAACTTAAATTGGAAATTTTAGAAATTTAATTTGGAAGTTAAGGGTTAAAATCTAAACCCTAAATGCTCCAAACCCTAAACCCTAGATTGTTCAAAACCTAAACCCTAAGGCAATTTCTAGAAATTAATGGAAATGACATTTATGCCCTTTTTAGATTTTTTGACAACTTGCAAATCTTGCTAAGTCAAGAGTTGGTGAACAAACCCTAGCCTAATCTAGCCATAGCATGTGACTTATATCTAACATCTCAGCAGCAAAAATCAGCCATATACATTGCATTGTATCATATATTAGATTAAAGAGAGAGAGAAAAGTTCATTCTTTATTTTCATTTTGTCCAAGCCACTTCTCTCTCTAGAAATTCGGGATTTAGTAAGATAAAGAGTTATGAGATGAAGCATGATCAGTTCATAGAAAGCCAAGAACAGAAATCAAAAGGCAGAAATCAAAATCAAAGCATAAAAGGTATATGAACCCTAAACCTAGAAATTCTATAATCCAAGTTAAATGTTGTAATTAATTGGTCAAAGTTGTGTAATAAGGTGTCACTTGTTGATCTGGGTTGGTAGAACATGGATCTATAACATCAATGTTCTCGAAATTTCATTTTCATAAACTGGAAAATTTCGTAAAGGTCGATCCGATGACCTAATGTCGAGACCTTAGATAAAATCATCAACATTACTTGTTTATGGTGTTTTAAGTTATGGTTCTATTCTATGTCATGTCGATCGTGCTTCGAATCAAGAAACACGATCGATCATGAATGGATCGAGAGATATGATGGCAGTCAAAGGCCGTTGACCATTCATTAAATGCAACAGGTAGCCTGTAATTCAAAATTTTCTCTCGACAAGTTATTTCAGGCGCTAGATCTTGAGTTGTTTAGGTGGTTATGTGATGTTATCTGTTGGATCTTGTATATTGACATGTAGGCTATATATATAAACATTTATTTTACCAAAAGCATAAACCAAAACGGATATAAGTATGGTCAAACTAGGGTTGACTATCTGCCGGAAGAACAAATCTGGGAAAACCCAGATTGTTCGAAACGATCCAGGACCCTATTTTGACCATGCTAGATCGTGAACATTTGATGTTGTTAGGATGCTTTGGTGTTATGGTTGTGTACCCAGACATTAGTAATACAAGATGAAACCACCAGATCACATAAACCGAACCCAGAAGATTAAGATTTAAAGCTTCAAATGTAGACACTCGAACTGCCTTGGGTTTCTGGGTTGCCCAGAAAACCCAGGCGTGCTCTGACAAGGTTTTTGATTACCCAGATCTTGCTGTTTTGTTGTTGGATGGCTATGTTATCGATTGATAATAATAATATTACACTTATACTACATGTTAGGTAACATTATCTGCCCAGATTATAAAAGGAACATGAATTTATTTCTGGTCAAAGTGGTAACCTCGAACTCTGACATGAAGATCTGGAATTTGCCCAAGAACACCTATAGCGACGGTTCTGTCGCTATAGGGCCCTTTAGTGACAGTTTTATTTTCTATTTTTCGGAAATTATTTAAAAATAGGAAATAAATAGAAATAAATGGTTATTAATTATTAAAAATACATAATAAATTATGAAAAATTATTTTAAAGCTTGAAAAATAGTTTTTAATTATTTTGGATATATTTCAAAAATATTTAATATTTTTGGGAATATAAATGGTATTTATTTATTTAATTATTATATTAAATAAATTATGAAAAATAGTTTTTAATTCATGAAAAATCATGAAAAATTATTTTATGGTAAAAGAAAATATTTTAAGTTTTTTTGATGACTTTTAATATTTTGTGATAAATTTCATTAATATTTTAATATTAATGGTAATTAATTTATTTAATAAATATATTAAATAAATTAAGGAAAAATAGAATTAATGTTTTAAAAATCATTTAAAAATGATTTAAGTGTTATAAAAATATTTTAAGTTATAAAATATGACTTTTGATATTTTGGCATGAAAATATTAATATTTTAATATTAATATTAATTATCGATAATGGATTTAAGTGTTTAAAAATCATATAATTATGATTTTAAGATATTAAAATACTTTGTGATATTATAATTATATTATAATATTATGATTATGTTTTTCATTAATATTTTATATTAAATGAATATTAATGATTAAGGAATTATGCGGTATTTAATTCATTTAAATACGATATTAATGATTGGAAAATCATGATAAATGGTAATAATTATCTGAAAATTATTACGAGCCTAGGAAAAATGTTTTGACTGCTAAGAAAATTATCTATGATAATTGTTAAGGGTTAGGCAGAGTTTAACTGAACTTAAACTCGAGTATTGTCCGACTAGATCGTCGGGATGATAGAATTGTGTCAGTTTTAAGTCGATTTGAAATAGTTTGACCTGATGCTAAGTCTTATGTGCTGTATAGACTTATAGGGTTATGTGTTATGTGTTTAGGTTATTCTGTGTATTTAGATATAACAATATTATACTGTGATTCTAATATTAGAGATCTATATTATTAATATTAGGTCTTCGTGTAAAGCGTTATAAATTGCGTTGCGTGTAATCAGCAGTTCGCTCAGCAAGTTTGTATTTACTTAACTCTACTAAGAGTGTTTTATTCAAGCTTATGGTTAAATCATTGCTGATTGCCATGAAAATTGTACTCTGTACATCTTGCATGTATAAGTCGGGTATGAAAGGCTGATCACCTTCATTACCAGTTGGTTCAGAAATGTTTGTTCATGTTTAAAACTTGTTCAGTCAAAAGTTTGTTCCTGCTAGTTCTCAATTGTATTGATGAATTATAGCCAGCTTATTATTCATACTCTTCAATCATGATATATCCTTATATTGTTGTATTTAAACTTGCTGGGCAACTTTCATGCTCACCCTTGCTATATCATGATAAAACATTGTAGATAAGGCGAATGCGTTCGGATACAGGAAAAGGTTAATGCCAAGTACAGCTTGGGATAAATTGTACGGCTATTTTGTAATAGTATAGTTGAATAATATCTTATCTGATAGATAGCTTATGATTTGTGTTTAAGTTAAGGTTACTCGACCTTGGGGAATAATGTGTAATGTAATGTATAAACAATTTATGTTTATATCTTCCGCAATTAGTAATAGAAATAGTGTACCGGATCCGAGGTGATTTGGGACCTGGATTCGGGGGACGCTACAGTTGGTATCAAAGCTGTTGGTTATGAAGCTTAGGTAGGAATATCTGAGACCAATAACCGCATTGATTAAGATAAGATCTAACTCACATAGAGTTAGTTGGTCGGCAAGATTCAAAGATGAATCTCGGTAAGTTGTTAAGATACAGAGTTCCCTAACTCTGGTAATAAGGTTGAACAAAAGTGGTGAATAGATAAAGTCTAAAAGACTAAAAGTTCAGTGATAGGAGATCGTAAAACAAAACGATCATAGTCATAGAATTGAATCGTAATATATATGATGAGATCACCCCGTGATCTGTTAAAGTTATGACAACCAGAAAGAATCAATCGGATGATTGAAAATTTTAAAGCATGATTGCTGTGTGAATGGTACAGATTCAGAAAAGGATTATGAATACGGATTAAATGAAATTCGTATTGAGAAGGGGGTTAAGTATTAGGTGGGGATTTCAATGAGGACTCGTGTCAACAACTGAGTTGTATGATTTCTTGTATGGGCGGGGAATTGTACTTGGTGTAAAAACTACTTAGTTGGTGGCATTGGTAATAATTGAAATGTTGTGTCACGCTTAGTTGTTATATCTGAGATAAATAGGTCATAGGTAGAGAATATAGGATTAAGTACGAGTTCTTAGAACTCATACTTATGTGACATTCTTGACTCATAGTTATATGAAATGTTTATGAGCCCCTCGGGAACGGACGCCAAAGGTCCGACTAGGGTTAGGTCCGTAAACTCATATAATTGTGGCCAGGTTATGAACTCATAAGTGTGGTTTTATGAACTGGGTATAGTTGTGTGAATGGAGTGTTAAGGATTATAGGAATAGATAGAATGTTTAAGCAAATGATCATTAGTGGAGACTTAGGTTTTCCTAAACTCCTAGCTATGCTAAACTTCGATATTTTGACATCAAGATAAATGCGCACTATGTGCCTTTAAAAAAAAAAATATTGTTTTTATTTATCACTTATGTACCATTTGACCTGGTGCAGAGATGATAAAAATGATGGAGTCATCAATGCAGTATTACTTAGTGTGAATTTGACTTAAAGTCACTATTCCATTATGGTATAATGTAGTATGATAAAATCACCAAATGACGAAATCCTCAACGGACTGTAAATACAGTGCGGCATCATGACGTCATTCTCAAAAATGTTTTCAAAAACTCCAAGTTTTTATTGAAAGAAATTTTCCAAACCAAATTGTTTTGCTGCGGAATCAAATAAGACTGAGCAGATCAACCTTTTATATAAAGGGAATATTTTAATTTGAGTATCTTTGATAGATACCCGAGAAATTTGAGTATCTTTGATAGATACCCGAGAAATTTGAGTATCTTTGCTAGATACCCGAGAAATTTGAGTATCTTTGATAGATACCCGAGAAAATAAGTTCATGATCTTATATGACCCCACAGCAAAATTTTAAAACTTTTACTCTTGTGAGTGGTGAATTGGGTAGTATGTGATATGTGTGAATGGTGCAAGCTATTTGGTATCGTTGTAAGTGTAAGGTGAATTTGAGGGACGAAATTCTTAGAAGGAGAGGGTGAATGTGATAACCCGAGAATTTGGACAATTTAGTAAAATCTTAAATGATTGATTTAAGGTCAAATAATAGACCTAGACAGAAAATAAGTGTATGCGTTTGATGTTATTGGGATTGAATTTTGAGGATTTCAAAATTCAGTGAAGGATATAGGTGAATTATTCAGGATTAAGTGTTTATGTGATTAAGTTACGTGTATATGGTTAATGATGTGTTCAAAATGTGGTTAAGGGTCGAGGTTGACCGGATAAATTATATCCTGAACAAACCCTAAGAATATATTAAGAACAACAACGTTAGGTTAGAAACCCTAACGTCGATAAGAAACCCTAGAAATCGGTTCTGGAAACCCTAGTTTCAGTTTCGGGAATCCGAAACCCTAATTCGGTGCATGAAACCCTAAATCGGGAACTTAATGGCATAAGTGTAAATAATTAAAAGATTAATTAAGGTTAATCTTAACAAATTGATTACAAAACCCTAATTCCAAATCTGAAACCCTAATACTTGATCTGAAAACCCTAGTTTTGATTACGATAAATTGAAGTCCTAATCTGGGAAATTAATGGAGAATTATATTGCTCTACTGCAATTATTATAATATTAATTAGGGTAACGCTTAATTAATTAGCAAACCCTAATTTCAAATTATCGAACTTAAACTTTGATTCATATTCATTCATTGCTTTCAAAATATTTTACATATCACAACACATAGTGCTTTAAACATCAGTCATCCCATTGTGACTACAAAAGTCGGGATTTACTTTACCGCTTGTACAAAAGTTTTATAATAATGCATTACACAAACATACTAAACACACATATTATATTAAACATGTTTACACAACCTAACCTATACTACCTATTCGCTACGCCTTCTTCCTTGGACAGCTTTTCGCCTGATGATCTTCCTTTCCACAAACAAAACATGCTCCCCGTTTATAGTCAGGACAGTACAGAGTAGTATGTCCTTCATAACCGCAAAGATAACATATTCTTTTCCATTTCTTCTTCCCCGGTTTTCCTAAATCATGGTCTTCTACCTTCCTTTTTCCCTTATCTCTCGGAGCTGCACACGAAGTGTTGCTTGAGGCTCCCATCTGATTGATTTTGAGTTTAAGCTTATCCCGCTCTTCCATTGTTTCTATTAACGCTTGACGCAACTGACTATTAAGCAGTTTTTCTGTCTTCCACAACCCTTCTAGAGAAGATACCTTGTTCCTCAATTCTTGCATCTCCAATGATGCTTGATCAGCTTCAACTTTAGGGTCTGAATCATTATCCATCCGGATCCACTATTTAGGATCTGGTACTATGTTTTCCATGATAACCACCTAAATCGAGTTTGTTTCGTTGTGAGCTTCTATTTCAGTTATTGGCTTCGATAGTAGCTCTTTCTTTACAATCTGTGGATATCCTAATCCTTTTTCACCTGACATCTACACACAGCAATTATCCTGATTAGCATATATTATATACACATAGTCAAATAATAGTTTTGTATGAATTATCTTTTATTTTGTTTGACGATGAATTTATTCAATTCATCTCTTTTTAAACACTATATGAGTTATTTATATTTTCAACGTTTCCCTCTGTTCTAAGGTTATAGCCTAAGGTCTATCCCACCTAAGGTTTCTAACCCTATAGCTTTGATACCAACTGTAGCGTCCCCCGAATCCAGGTCCCAAATCACCTCGGATCCGGTACACTATTTCTATTACTAATTGCGGAAGATATAAACATAAATTGTTTATACATTACATTACACATTATTCCCCAAGGTCGAGTAACCTTAACTTAAACACAAATCATAAGCTATCTATCAGATAAGATATTATTCAACTATACTATTACAAAATAGCCGTACAATTTATCCCAAGCTGTACTTGGCATTAACCTTTTCCTGTATCCGAACGCATTCGCCTTATCTGCAATGTTTTATCATGATATAGCAAGGGTGAGCATGAAAGTTGCCTCAAATAAGTTTAAATACAACAATATAAGGATATATCATGATTGAAGAGTATGAATAATAAGTCGCTATAATTCATCAATATAATTGAGAACTAAGCGAGAACAAACTTTTGGTGAACAAGTTTTAAACATGAACAAACATTTTCGAACCAACTGGTAATGAAGGTGATCGACCTTTCATACCCGACTTATACATGCAAGATGTACAGAGTACAATTTTCATGGCAATCAAGAATGATTTAACCATAAGCTTGAATAAAACACTCTTAGTAAAGTTAAGTAAATACAAACTTGCTCGAACGAATTTGATTCCGTAACGCAATTTATAACGCTTTGCCAAGACCTAATATTAATAATATAGATCTCTAATATTAGAATCACAAAGATAATATTGTTATATCTAAATACAGAATAACCTAAACACATAACACATAACCCTATAAGTCTATACAAAGACATAAGACTTAGCATCGTGTCAAACTATTTCAAATCGACTTTAAAATCCGACACAATTCTATCATCCCGACGATCTAGTCGGACAATACTCGAGTTTAAGTTCAGTTAAACTCTGCCTAACCCTTAACAATTATCACAGATAATTTTCTTAGCAGTCAAAACATTTTTCCTAGGCTCGTAATAATTTTCAGATAATTATTACCATTTATCATGATTTTCCAATCATTAATATCGTATTTAAATGAATTAAATACCGCATAATTCCTTAATCATTAATATTCATTTAATATAAAATATTAATGAAAAACATAATCATAATATTATAATATAATTATAATATCACAAAGTATTTTTAATATCTTAAAATCATAATTATATGATTTTTAAACACTTAAATCCATTATCTGATAATTAATATTAATATTAAAATATTAATATTTTCATGCCAAAATATCAAAAGTCATATTTTATAACTTAAAATATTTTTATAACACTTAAATCATTTTTAAATGATTTTTAAAACATTAATTCTATTTTTCCTTAATTTATTTAATATATTTATTAAATAAATTAATTACCATTAATATTAAAATATTAATGAAATTTATCACAAAATATTAAAAGTCATCAAAAAATAACTTAAAATATTTTCTTTTACCATAAAATAATTTTTCATGATTTTCATGAATTAAAACTATTTTTCATAATTTATTTAATATAATAATTAAATAAATAAATACCATTTATATTCCCAAAAATATTAAATATTTTTGAAATATATCCAAAATAATTAAAACTATTTTTCAAGCTTTAAAATAATTTTTCATAATTTATTATGTATTTTTAATAATTAATAACCATTTATTTCTATTTATTTCCTATTTTTAAATAATTTAGAAAAATAGAAAATAAAATCATCACTAGTATTCCTATAGCTTACGTAACCGCCGCTATAGGTGTTCTCGGGCAAATTCAGATCTTCATGTCGAGTTCGAGGTTACCACTTTGACCGTAAATAAATTCATGTTCCTTTTATAATCAAGTATAATGTTACCTAACATGTAGTATAAGTGTAATATTATTATTATCAATCGATAACATAGCCATCCAACAACAAAACAAAGCAAGATCCGGGTAATCAAAACCTTGTCAGAAGACGCTGGTTTTTCGGGCAACCTGTAAACCCAAGGCGCGCTCGAGTGTCTACATTCAAGCTTTAAATCTTAATCTTCCGGGTTCGGCTTATGTGATCCGTGGTTTCATCTTGTATTACTAATGTCCGGGTACACAACCATAACACCAAAGCATCCTAACAACATCAAATGTTCACGATCTAGCATGGTCAAAATAGGGGTCCGGACTGTTCTTGAACAATCTGGTTTTCCCAGATTTGTTCTTCCGGCAGATAGTCAACCCTAGTTTGACCATACTTATATCCGTTTTGGTTTATGCTTTTGGTAAAATAAATGTTTATATATATAGCCTACATGTCAATATACAAGATCCAACAGATAACATCACATAACCACCTAAACAACTCAAGATCTAATACCAAATAACTTGTCGAGAGAAAATTTTCGAATTCGGGCTACCAGTAATTGCATTGCAATGAATGGTCAACTGACCTTTGGCCGTATATATCTCTCAGTCCATTCATGATCTGATCGTGTTTCTTGATTCAGAGCACAGTCGACATGACATAGAATAGAACCATAACTTAAAACACCATAAACAAGTAACAGTGACGGATCTAAGGTCTCTGACATTAGGCTGTCAGACGACCTTTACAGAATTTTCCAGATTTATGAAAAATGAAATTTCGAGAACATTGATGTTATAGATCCATGTTCTACCAACCCAGATCAACAAGTGACACCTTATTACACAACTTTGACCAATTAATTACAACATTTAACTTCAGATTATAGAATTTCTAGGTTTAGGGTTCATATACCTTTTATGCTTTGATTTTGATTTCTGCCTTTTGATTTCTGTTCTTGGCTTTCTATGAACTGATCATGCTTCATCTCATAACTCTTTATCTTACTAAATCCCGAATTTCTAGAGAGAGAAGTGGCTTGGACAAAATGAAAATAAAGAATGAACTTTTCTCTCTCTCTTTAATCTAATATATGATACAATGCAATGTATATGGCTGATTTTTGCTGCTGAGATGTTAGATATAAGTCACATGCTATGGCTAGATTAGGCTAGGGTTTGTTCACCAACTCTTGACTTAGCAAGATTTGCAAGTTGTCAAAAAATCTAAAAGGGCATAAATGTCATTTCCATTAATTTCTAGAAATTGCCTTAGGGTTTAGGTTTTGAACAATCTAGGGTTTAGGGTTTGGAGCATTTAGGTTTAGATTTTAACCCTTAACTTCCAAATTAAATTTCTAAAATTTCCAATTTAAGTTTTCAAAATTGAAAATTAATATTTCTAACTTATAATTAGAATTTTCTAATTATATTAAAATTTCTTAATCATAACTTTAAATCTTACTAATTAGGATTAATAATTCCTAATCAAAATTGTTAATTACGCAAGTAGGGTCAAAATGGTCATTGGGTTTTCAACCCACAATTTAAGGTTTCTAATAGAAAATAATTTTCTAATATAGAAATTAAATATTCGTAATTAGATTAGGGTTTTCTAATTACTTAACATTAAATTAGAATTAATATATCCTAATTAACATTAAAATATTCAATTAACACTTTCATTTTCCCCATTTACAAATTGGGGTTTCAAATCCATCTATTAAGGTTCCCGATTTAAAAAGTTTAAGTTCGATAATTTGAAATTGGGGTTTGCTAATTAATTAAGTTGTTACCCTAATTAATATTATAATAATTGCAGTAGAACAATATAATTCTCCATTAATTTCCCGCATTAGGACTTCAATTTATCGTAATCAAACTAGGGTTTTCGAGATCAAGTATTAGGTTTCGATTTGGAATTAGGGTTTTGTAATCAATTTGTTAAGATTAACCTTAATTAATCTTTTAATTATTTACACTTATGCCATTAAGTTCCGATTTAGGGTTTCATGCAATCAATTAGGGTTTTGATTCCGGAATCGAAACTAGGGTTTCCGTAACCGATTTCTAGGGTTTCTTATCGACGTTAGAGTTTTCTAACCTAACGTTGTTGTTCCTAATATATTCTTAGGGTTTGTTGAGATATAATTTATCCGTCAACCTCGACCCTTAACCACATTTTTTAACACATCATTAACCATATAAACAGAACTTAATCACATAAACACTTAATCCTGAATAATTCACCTATATCCTTCACCGAATTTTGAAATCCTCAAAATTCAATCCCAATAACATCAAACGCATACACTTATTTTCTGTCTAGGTCTATTATTTGACCTTAAATCAATCATTTAAGATTTTACTAAATTGTCCAAATTCTCGGGTTATCACAGACGCAACACAGATATGTGAAACACGTTATGGATGTGCTCCAACTCAAGTGGTAGTGCAACTTTGTATGCTACTTTGCCCACTCGCTTTAGTATCTCGAACAGTTCTATGAATCTTAAACTCAGTTTTCCTTTCTTTCCGAAACGGATCTTTCCCTTCCATGGAGATACCTTCAAGAATACAAAACTTCCGACTTTAAAATTTCGGTCTTGCCGATGCAAATCCGCGTACTTTTCCTGGCGATCTTGAGCTGCTACTAGTCTAGCTCTTATCACTATCACCACATCCGCAGTTTGTTGTACTAACTCTAGTCCGAGTATTTGTCGTTCTCCGATTTTGTCCCAACATAATGACGTTCTGCACATCCTTCCGTAAAGAGCTTCGTAAGGTGGCATGCCGATACTCGCATGATAACTATTATTATACGCAAATTTGACTAAGGGTAGGTGGTTGTCCCAATTTTCCTTGAAGTCCATCACGCAAGTCCTAAGCATATCCTCCAATATTTGTATGGTTCGCTCACTTTGTCCGTCTATCTGAGGATGATAAGTGGTACTCAATCTTAACTGTGTTCCCATCCTCTCTTGTAAGCTTTTCCCGAATTTTGATGTGAAATGCGGGTCTCGGTCAGAAATAATCGATACCGGCACTCCGTGCCGTGAAATAATTTGCTCTACGTACATACTTGCTAACTAATTTAAACTATAATGCATCTTGATTGGTAGAAAATGTGTGGTCTTTGTAAGTCGATCCACGATAACCCAAATGGCATCAAAACCTTTCTGTGTGACTGGAAGTTCTACCACAAAATCTATCGTAATATGCTCCCATTTCCACTCCGGTATTTCCAACGGTTGTTGTAAACCACTCGGCCGCTGATGCTCTTCTTTTATGCATTGGAAAGTCAAACATCTACTAACGCACTCTGCGACTTCCCGTTTCAAATTGGGCCACCAAAAATGTTGCCTTAAGTCTCGGTACATCTTAGTGCTCCCTAGATTAACGGAATATGTCATATTGTGTGTCTCGTGCAAAATCTCTTCTCTTAACTCGATTAATGTTGGTACCCACACTCTTCCTTCAAATCATAAATTACCATCTTTATTCAGTCGAAATTTCTCTTCCTCATTTTCTGTAATCCTTTTCCTGATCTTCTCACATTCTTTATCTTTCTCTTGTGCTTCTTTTACTTTATCCAACAATGTTGGACAAGCTTCCATTTAAAATAACTTCTCTTCAAGCCTCTCCGGTCCTTTTACCTTTATTTCCAATTTCTCCATTTCTCTTATTAACTCCTCCTGAGTAATCAATTGCATCAATTTCTCCTTTCCTTTCCTACTTAGCGCGTCGGCTACTACATTCGCTTTCCCCGGGTGATAAAGAATATCACAACATAATCTTTGATCAATTCCAACCACCTTCTCTGACGCATATTCAACTCCCTCTGTGTGAAGATATATTTCAGACTTTTATGGTCCGTGTATATCTCACATTTCGCCCTATACAAATAATGCCTCCATATCTTTAACGCAAAAACTACTGCCGCTAACTTTAAGTCATGAGTAGGGTATTGTTTTTCGTAATCTTTCAATTGTCGTGACGCATACGTAATGACTTTGCCATGTTACATCAACATATATCCCAGTCCTCTATGCGATGCATCACTATACACCACAAATCCTCCCGTATAATCTGGTAATGATAATGCAGGCGCCTCGCTTAATCTCTTCTTCAAATCTTGAAAACTCTCTTCGAATTTGTCGGTCCATACAAATTTCACTGTCTTCCTCGTTATATTGGTCAACGGGGTCGCTATCATAGAAAAATATAGGATGAATCTTAAATAGTACCCAGCTAACCCTAAGAAACTTCTCACCTCCATCGGGGTTCTTGGTTGTTCCCAATTACTTACTGCTTTGATCTTTTCGGGGTCTACTGAGATTCCATTACTTACTGCCTAAGAATTGAACCTTCTTCATCCAAAATTAACATTTTGAAAATTTCGCATACATCTTCTCCTTCCGTAGTGCCTTCAAAACAATCTCCAGATGTTCGGCGTGTTCTTCCTCTGTCTTTGAGAAGATCAAGATAACGTCGATGAAAACCACCACAAATTTATCTAAGTATGGCTTGAAAACTCGATTCATCAAGTTCATAAATGTTGTAGGAGCATTAGTCAACCCAAATGACATTACCAAAAACTCGTAATGTCCATAATGGGTTTGAAACATAGTCTTTGGTATGTCCTCATCCCTCACTTTAAGTTGGTGATATCTTGTCCGTAAGTCGATCTTCGAGAAACATTTTACTCCCTTCGGTTGATCAAACAAGTCATCTATCCTCGGTAGCGGATATCTATTCTTGATCGTTACTATGTTCAATTCTCGATAATCGATACAGAGGCTCATCGATCCGTCCTTTTTCTTAACGAATAACATTGGTGCTCCCCAAGGAGACACACTCAATCGAATGTACCCATTATCTAATAACTCTTGAAGTTGTATCATCAATTCCTTCATTTCTACTGGCGCCATACGGTATAGAGCTTTCGAAATCGGTGTCGTTCCCGGTGCTAAGTCTATTACGAATTCGATTTCTCTGTCTGGTGGAAAACCAGGCAGATCGTCCAAAAACACATCTTCAAATTCATACACTACGAATATATCTTTAATTTTTATTCCCTTTTTTGAGTATCTACGATATAAGCTAAATAACCTACACATCTTTTCCTCAATAATTTCTTGGCCTGCATCATCGTAACGCAACACGATTGCTTAAGCGATGAGCTACCATAAAACACTAACTTAGACTTACTTGGAGTCTGAAGGTTCACATACTTGTTCTGACAGTCAATTACCGCCGCATGTTTATATAACCAATCCATTTCTAGTATTACGTCAAATTCTCACAGTCTAATAGGAATCAAGTCTATGCTCAGTTCACGTTCTCTAATACTTGCACGATAATTTCGATACACGTATTTTACAGGGATTATTTCCTTATTCGCAACTTCTATGTTCAAAGGATCTTTTAAACGTTCTCGGGGTGTACCATGTTTACTAGAAAATTCTTTGGATACAAACGAACAGGTGGCACCTGAACAAATAATACATGAGCATTTATATTATCGATTGGGATTATACCTGACACCACGTCCTTTGCAGCTACTGCATCCTGGACGGTCATGTTAAAGGTTCGGGCAGTTGATCGGTTGGGTTGCGCGGGTCCACCGAACATTAACTTGTTTCCTCCTCCCTGGCCTCCGCCAACTCCACCGCTTCCTTTCTTCAGGCAATCCTTTATCTGGTGCTCTGTTGATACACAAGAAAAACATCCCCTGATCTTCTTTGGTTTTGGGAAATTTGGCGATATGTGTCCCTCTTGGCCGCAATTATAACACGTGATCTTTCTTTTCCAGCACTCCCCCTGATGACTTCTCCCACACTTGTTACAAGCTTCAGTTCTTTTCTTGAAGTTTGCCTAGTGATTTCCACCTTGATTATAATTTATGTTGTTGTTGTTGTTATTTTCCCATTTCCTCTTTCCAGAGTCTCCACTGTTGCTTCCTCCACGATGCTCACTACCAGTGTTCTTTTTTTTCTTCTCTTTATGATATAGACTTAAGGCCTCACTACCACCTTCCGCAATGAATTCGTTCTCTAACAAGGTCGCAAATGAATCAATCTAGAAGACTGATACCTTATTATAGAACCACGAATTCAACCCTTGCTCGAAGCATCTCGCCTTCCTTTCCTCATCCCCAACTTAGGTCTTCGCAAATCACGCTAATTCATTAAACGTGGCTGCGTATTGCGCCACCGTCATATCCCCTTGTTATCGTTCCTTCCCCCGCTCTCTGCTGATTAGTTTCCCACTAATAGTTTGCTTCGCCCCTCATCATGTATGTGGAAAATACTATCTTCTGGTCTTCACCCATGCGAGCTATAGTGAACGCCTTCTCGAGATCCTTGATCCAGGTTTACGCAACTATCGGGTCAGTAGTTCCTGCGAACTTTGGGGGTCCTATACTCTTAAAATCTTTGAAGGTTGTTATTGGGACAGCTTGGGGAATGGGTGGTACAGGTTTGTTTCTTCCCCTCAGAGCTTCTCCCAATAAATTTATAGGTCTCTGTATTGGATTTACTGGTCCTCTCTCATCATTAACTGACTCTTCCGGGACAGTTATTCTACGTCTGGGCGGCATTTTCTGCATCACAAAATTTTCCATTTTATTATCTAATTATAATACGTAGATATTTCTCAATTGAAAAGAACTAAAGGTTTATAACATTTTCCTAAAATAAGATCATTTATATTTATATGCCAAATGGTTACAATACATATTCTTTTCTAGCATATTGCTATAAATGATAACACATATCCCCTATTATCACAAAAGACGGGTACAACACTAGCTTACTACCCCTTTAACACTTTTCAAAAGTTGAGGTTACCATCATATCACATCTTACACAAAAGATTGAGATTACAATAACAAATTAAACAACACATAAATAAAATACTACACTATTGAGCTTTTCCTTCTAGACTCAATCTAACATCCCACGCTCCACGGCACTATGATATTCCTTCTGTGTAATGTGCACCACCATATCTCAACTTATGGTATGTCGAGTCTGTCCTTGCTCAGCTGGGTAGTGATTTACCCCATCGATCAATCTCTCCATGACCGTACGTAGAGCATAACCATTCTTGTTCATCTTCCTTCTTTTGCATCGTACCTCATCCTCTAGATCATCCACCCTATCATTGGCTTCCTCCCACTTCTCCTCGAAGTGAATCCTATCCATCACCTCCATCTCTAACTGAGTTCGGAGAGCCTCTTTTTCTGTTCTCTAACTTAAAACTCTATGCTCCATTTCCTCTAGCTTCCCTGCCAACTCAACGTTCCTCGCCACCAATCGGTGAAACAAGGTCCCTATCTGGATCCCTGCCTCCTTACGGTGAGCAATTTCCACCTCTATTTCCTGCATCAATAATTGCCTCTCAAGAGTCTCAGTATCTATCTCCTCAACTCTACATTCTAATTCCAAAATCTTCTCTTCATACTCCCCCAACATCTGATCCTCGAAAGTAGCCTCGTCGGAGTCCTCCATAGGTTCAGGCTCCTCCTCCATAGGCTCCTCCTTCGGATCAAACTCCTTAGGTAGAGGCTCCATATCCTCCTCCTCATCATCATCATCAATAGTGGACACTACTGATATTGGTTCTGCTATCAAAGTTGCCTCATAGACTACGTGGATATCACGCGGCTCCTCCTCTACTACTCAGCTAGGTCCTCTGATATCGGTCATCATACAATCACCAACATAAGATAAGACAAACAATAATTCCATCAGAATGTTAAATAAACATAAGTTCATTGTATTGAATGAAGTTACATTTCATAACACCCTAAGTCTCTCAAGGAAAACTCTACACGAGTTTTATCCCCTTCCTAACTTCTAAGTTTTTCTAAGTTATAATCTAAGGACTCTCGTTCCTAAGGTTTATAACTATATCATTGATACCAACCTATAACGCCCCCAAATTCGGACCTCTACTTGGTCACTCGAATTTGGTTCGTCACGTGCTCATGGCATACAAAATAACTAAAATATCACGTTCACAACGGAAGATCTAATTTAGAATAATATACAATGATTTATTATAATTATTCCCCAAGTCTCGCAACCTACAGTACTTAATAGATTACATAATAATATCGAATAAAGACTTATTATATAATCCTACTTAAGCTTAAACATAGTCTGAAAACAGTCTTAATACAACATTGAATTTTTCACATAAAGGAACAAACTAGTCAGCTATGCTGTCCCTTGGGCAGACCAAGGTTGAGCTTTGCACTTCCTATTTTTTGTCCCACTCTAACATACCCCTACACTTATACTTTATTATACATGTACATTAGAAGCTTTCACATATCACATGACCATTCTTGTGTTCATCTTTACAAGTTCTTAGTTTATGAATTTCTATGGAATTAGCTTAAAAGGTCATACAACCACCACACTTTATAACTTTGGCCATATGTCTACATAATGATGTCATACATTCTGTTAATACACATGCTCATAGTATTCGTATTTCTTATTCACAATTATCACTATTTAACACTTTGAATCATGCTTTAAACTCGTGTTTGGTTTAGTTATCATCATGTTCAACACATATGGATCATGTATAGGGATATTATAGACATAACATGACATCTTAACCCTTTCGAATCTAGATATTCATGTGATGCAACTAGATTTTGAAAATATGTTACAATTTACTTTTGAAACCATTTTAAACTTGAACAATCCTATTTAACATATACAAGGAAACTTTAAGGCTCTAATCATGTGTAGTCAAGTCATGTTAACATGCTCGCAAGATCAGAATGTAAATCATGTAGTAGTCATGCATGTTAGCTTACTATACTAAGCTTTTTCTTGAAAAACTTCTCTAACATAAAGCCTAACAAGGTGGTCATGAACAAAGGAACTATGAATCATATATCATGCTCATTTATGTGTGAAATCAGTCATGTGTGTAGACTATTAAGCTCAAATCTACAGAACATGATCTTTAACAAAGATTATTTTCAAAACATAAAGTCCTTGCTAAAGATCTTATACCAAATCATGCTAATATTAGTAAAACATGCTCACATTAGGTTATTATACTTATATATACATGTTACAAATGCTTGCATGTTGGCTTAAGTAATAGTAATTGATCACACTTAGCAGATTCTTAAAATAGAAGGCTCAACTGAACTCAGAGGACGGCGCAGCTGCGCTGCGCCTTAGTTCAATTATGGCGCAGCTGCTCCATGTTTGGTTCAGGAGCAGAAGCAGACTCTGTTGTCGACGTCAGGATTTTTAGATGTCCCTTTCCGTTACTTGTTTTTTGGTGTTCTCATTTTAGGTGAGATTTGTTTGAAAAAAGGTCCGACATGTATAATGTCGACGATGGACTGTTAAGAGTCGCCAGTTGGTTTTTTAAATGGTTATACCAACACAACCGAGAAAAGGTTTTCACATTGACCCAGTGATGTGACACTGCTAAACGGGTCGGTGAAACAGAGATTCATTAGGGTTCGGGGACTTGGTTATGCGGAGGGAAGGTGTTAGGCACCCCCCGACATCCATGTTACCACAGTGACCGCCTCTTTTCAAGAAACTATTATCTGAATGTGTGTGTGTGTGGGTCAATGTGCTGTTATTTGGAAGTAGTGCGAGGCCTCATTCGCACCTATATACACAGGGTTTGAATTTATGTAAAAATTCAATTTTAAGCAAGATATGGCAGTGATGTTTTATAAAAGAGGTTTTTCAAACCCTGATGCTCAATAGTAATTGAGACCTTTTACACTCCCATTTTATTAAGTGTTCGGCTTGATTGATTTTATTTAACAGATGTGAGGCATCTGTGTGACGCCCCCAAAATTAGGTATACATCACCCATCTTGAGTCACCAGATACATGGTACAGAATTCAAATACAACTTGATAATATAACTGTCGTGTACAATACGACAAAACATAAACTGTGAGTTTAAATACAAATATTGTCTACTAGAGAGTATACAAACTCAAAAGGAGTCCTTATTACAATTATTATCACACTATTTCACAGAATAGTGGGGACTACTAATGCACCATCTAGGACCATCACTCCGTTCCCCGGCTTCGTCCAGCCTATATTTTCATTTCAAGAGAACAAAGTGAAAAAGAGTGAGCTCAACTAGCCCAAGAGGGAAATATTATGACTAAGATAATGCGTAATAAATTATCATTAGCCTTAAAATGATGTTAAACCGATACAATATAACAAACATCAAGTTTAAGCTGCGGTGAACAAGCAATCCATTAAAAGAGTCAAGTAGAGAATAAAATCTACTATCTTTTATGATTTAAAAGGTTTTTCATCACTTTTATATTGGGACTCAAACTTAATAAATAATCCACATCATCGAATCACCCCGCACTATGGCCAAGGATATTCTTTAGTATCACGACCAAAATTATCCATGCACTCACGGGCCAAGAGTATTTGTGTATCCATTAATGGTCATGATCATGCCAACAATCGTCCATCAATGCACTACGCCAATGAGGACTTTTACCACATCATTTGTAACATTACGGCCATGATTACATGAATAATCCTGGTCATAATCATACCAAGTCCATCTATGCACCACGTGCCACAGATGATTTTCAAAAAATATAAATATGAGGATGATGACAATGATATAAGAATTCAATAAAACAAGTTCAAGAATTAATTTGTCCAAGAACCAATAACGCCCAAATTGTCAACATGATACCGCTTTGTAGAGTAAAATTCAAGAATGCTCGGAAGAATATTTCCATGAAAGATCTTTGGATGAAGCGCAATTATCAAGGATATTCCACTAATTTCATGGAGTATAGAAGTCAAAACTTTAACCAATTGAGTATAATAAAGAATGGAATAGCAAAAGAAATCACCGTGCATGCGATACTTGTACGCATGAGGCAGGTTATTCCAACAGAATACTAAATAACGGAACGAAGTCGTGTGAAATTGCAAATGATGACAGGATGTTCCAACAAAATAAAAAATAATGGAATAATAATGTAAATCACCATGCATGTGGTACTTCGCATAGACAGATAAAGTTATTCCAGCGAGAATACTAATAAGGGCGATCGAAGTGCAGCGTAAAAGCGATAGACAGTGATATTCCAACGAGAATATTATAAAAAGCGGAACCAGTCGGCGTAAAATGCATGAGACGAGGATATTCCACGAGAATAATAAAGGCGAAATCAGGTCCAAACGTAAAACTCATGTAGCATGGATATTCCAACAAAAATAGTAAAGACGGAATAATAGAATAATGTCACCAAGTATAGGGTAGGTAGCAGCGTATCTGAGTTATTCCAACAGAATAATAAAGAATGGAATAACATAAGTTCTCTTCATGAATACAAAAGAATAACACCCCTTACGAGTACAACAAATAATATTCCCTACCTTAAGAAGAGAAAATCTTTGGATATATAAGTAGTGAAGTAGCAGAATACTTTCTTCTTTCTCTCTATAGTTTATCTCTCTAGAGTTTCAGTGAATTCGTAAGAAAATAATTAAGGAATGAGCTTCTATTTATAGAAAAATGGACTTCATAGTAACTAATTCATGAATGGTCTAGATTGATTTACTTTAATCGATTTGCCTATATTTAAAGCAAAATCTTTTAAATAAAATATAATATATTCTATTTATAATCTAATAAAAGCGAATAACTTTATAAAAGATTTTACTATGCAAACACTATGCATAATAAAATATAATATATTCTAATTATTGTCTAATAAAATAGATAACTTTATAAAAGTATTTTATTTTATATAAAAAGATTGTACTATGCAAAACACTATACAGACACTATGCAACACTATGCATAATAGAATAACTTTATAAAAGTATTCTGTTTTATATAAAAGATTTTTACGTATTATTACATTAATAATACCAACAAAACCGAGTGACTTATCACGTAAGCATCAATAATTAATAGCGTGTGCTACTATGCAACCACTCAGACATCTTTGTATTTTTAACTCAAGGGTGTTTCAACAGTTAAGCGGTAAAACTTCCGCCGTTATTATTTTCATAAAAGTATTTTTTTGTCGTTTTCTCAATTCGACAATAATTACTCTGTATGGGGTCCACCAATGATTGTGTCGTTGTACGAATATTCCCTATTAAAACGAATATTCCCCGACCAATCGAATATTATATAACAACTTGCATACTTTGCAAAATTTATAAATATTACCCACAACTATAACATTATATTAATTTCACTCCATAATATTCAAAAATAATATTTATAGAAAATTCATCTTTATTCAAAAAGTTGGGGTTTTACAATCTCCCTTCTTATGAAATTTAAGCCCTCAAAATTAGGGTAAATTACGGTATATATTGAAGAGGTAGGGATACCTTGATTTCATTTCAGATTCTAACTTCCAAGTCATTTCCTCAACATCGTGGTTTCTCCACAAAACTTTGACTTGAGGTATAACCTTGGAGCGTAGAATATGTTCCTTCTTATCCAAGATTTTAACAGGAACCTCATTATACGTCAAATCTTCCGCTATTTCGTCCGGTTCTAACTCAATAATGTGGTTTGGGTCTTCCACATATTTACGTAACATGGATATGTGAAAAATGTTATGAACACGAGACATACTTGGCGGTAAAGCGAGTCTATAGGCCACAGTTCCTACTCGATCAAGGATTAAAAATGAGCCGATGAATCGAGGATTGAGCTTTCCTCTCTTTCCAAATCTCGTAACTCCTTTCCATGGAGCAACACGTAACAACAAATGATCTCCTATATCGAATTCCACGTCCTTTAGATGAAGATCAGCATAACTCTTTTGTCGATCTTGTGAGGTTTTTATACGTTATCGGATCGTTTGAATCTTTTTTGTAGTCATACGTACCAACTCCGGTCCCAACAACGTTGCTTCACCCACCTCATCCCAGCATACTGGAGAAGGACACTTTCTTCCATACAACGCTTCGAATGGAGCCATGCCAATACTTGCTTGATAACTATTGTTGTAGGAAAACTCCACCAATGGTAAGAACATGTCCCAACTTCCCTTGAAGTCAAGGACACAAAGTCTTAATATATCTTCAAGAGTTTGAATCGTCCTCTCCGACTGCCCGTCCGTCTGAGGATGATATGCCAAGCTAAATCTTAAATCCGTGACAATAGCTTTTTGCAAACTAACCCAAAATCTTGAAGTGAATCTTGGGTCTCAATCAGAAAGTATGGATACTAGCATACCATGCAATCTTACAACCTTGTTTATGTACATACGAGTAATACGTTCAAGTGTATAAGTTTCTCGTATCGGTAAGAATTGAGCAGACTTGGTCAATCTATCAACAATGACCCAAATCGCATCTATGCCTTGAGAAACTTTGGGAAGATCGATAATGAAATCCATGGTAATGTGCTCCCACTTCCATTCGGGAATTTCAAGTGGTTGCAATGGACCTTTTGGTACTTGATGCTTCGCCTTGACTCGTTGACACGTTAGACACCTTGAGATAAACAGTGTTATCTCTCTCTTCATATTGCCCCACCAAAATGTATGTCGAAGATCATGATACATTTTGGTACTCCCAGGATGGATTACAAACGGTGTGTTGTGCGCCTCCATCATGATTTTATACTTTAAATCAGGGTCGTTAGGAACACAAAGTCTGGAGTTGACTCGAAGTATTCCTTCTTCATCGATTCTTGCTTTCGGCATAGCACCTTCTTGCACTTTCTTCCTCATACGCATCAGCTCTAGGTCTGTAGCTTGAGCAGCTTTAACCTTATCAATTAAAGTCGGTTTTACTCGTATATTCACCATCATCACATGGGTCCCTGGAGTCTTTAACTCTATTTCCATCCTTTGCAAGTCACACAAAATGGGTCTTTGCGTTGTCAATATTGCACTCGTACCCGCATATGATTTTCTACTCAATGCGTCAGCTACCACGTTCGCTTTTCCAGGATGGTATTGGATGTTATGATCATAATCTTTCAACAGTTCAAGCCAACGTCGTTGTCGCATGTTGAGTTCCTTTTGACTGAAGAAATATTTGAGGCTTTTATGATCCGTAAAGATCTCCACTTTCTCCCCATACAAGTAATGCCTCCAAATCTTTAGTCTTGAAGATAACAATTTGCTAACTCTAGATCATGAGTAGGATAATTCCTCTCATATTCTTTGAGTTGTCGTGAGGCATAGGCTATGACTTTCCCATATTGCATGAGAACACTTCCTAACCCTTTGCCCGAAGCATCACTATAGATGACAAATCCCTCCGAAGAGTTAGTGGAGTAGCTATTCGAGAAAATCCTTTCACGAATCTCCGATAATAACTAGCTAAACCAAGAAAGCTACGTACTTCGGTCATTGATTTAGGTTGCTCCCAGCTTTGAATAGCTTCAATCTTTGCTGGGTCAGCAGATATTCCATGACTTGATACCACGTGCCCAAAGAATGCTACTTCCTCAAGCCAGAACTCGCATTTCTTCAACTTGGCATAAAGCTTATATTCACGAAGCTTTTGGAGTATCAGCCTCAAGTGTTGCTCATGATCTTCACGGGTTTTGAAATATATGAGGATGTCATCAATAAAGACGACCACAAAGTGATCCAAATATTCCTTAAATACTCAGTTCATCATATCCATGAAGGCAGCAGGAGCATTAGTCAATCCAAAGGACATGACTAGGAATTCATAATGCTTGTACCGAGTTCTGAAAGCTGTCTTTGGAATGTCATCGGTCTAATCTTCAATTGTTGATATCCGGAACGAAGATCAATCTTTAAAAAGAATTTGGCTCCTTACAACTGGTCAAACAGGTCATCAATACGTGGCAATGGGTACCTATTTTTGATGGTGACATGATTCAACTCCCGATAATTAATATAAAGTCGCATACTCCCATCTTTCTTTTTCACGAATAGAACAGGAGCACCCCAAGGAGAAGTACTAGGATGAATGAAACCGATGTTTAACAATTCCTGTAATTGGGTCTTTAACTCCTGAAGTTCAATAGGAGCCATTCGATATGGGGCTTTGGAAATAGGTTTTGTACCAGGTTCAAGGTCGATACAAAATTTAATTTTACGCTCTAGGGGTAGGCCATGAAGTTCTTCAGGGAATACGTCAGGAAATTCATTAACAATCGAAATATCATTCAAAACTGACGTATTTTTATTTAGATCCGTGACATGAGCTAAGAAAGCTTGACATCCGTGTTTTTAATAAACGAATAGCTTTATGGCTTGAGATGACAATGATTGAGTTTAATGGTTTGGTGGCTTGAATTCGCATAACAGATTGGTTAGGAATATGAAAGCTAACAATCTTACGAAAATAATCAATTTTTTCATGATGAGTAGTTAACCAATCAATCCCTAGAATCACATCAAATACAAGTATTTTCAATGAAATAAGATCGACAGGTAATGTGAGGGTACCGATTTGAACCAAACAAGACTTATAAACAGTGGATGTAATGAAAGTTTCTCCCAACGGAGTTTCCATAGATAAGTCAAAGTCTAATTTCTCCGGAGTCAAATTTAATTGTTGAGCACAGGTAGGAGAAATAAAAGAATGGGTAGAACCGGAAGCAAATAAAGTATAGACTTTGCTAGAGTTTATGATAAACTTACCCGTGATGACCTCATTCGGGTTCCTTACTTTCTGGGAGGTCACAACAAACGCTCTCCTCAGACTATCTCGGCTTTGACTTTTCCGGGGACTGACCTTTGGTGCCTCCATCCTAGTGAAATCGCCTCTTGATGAAGCGACAAAATCGGGCTAGGTGACCTTCTCTTCCACAATTATAACATGCTTTGGATGGCATCGCGTAGTTTGGACTGATGTGTCCCTCTCCTCCGCATTTGAAGCATATGATAGGTGGTCGTTCTGCTTCCTTAACAATGGGTGCTGGTGCTGACGTCTTTCCATCATTGTTGAATCTCCTTTTCTTGAAATGTCCATTTTTACTTTCTTGGCCATGATTAACACCGAAGTGGTTACCATTTCTGGCATGTTGATTCCCTCCACGTTTGTTGTCACCATTTCGATGACTGATACCACTGGTATTTTCATGTTGCCAGCTGCTTTCTCTTGGTTACGTTGACTCGTTACCGCGCTCCAATAACTGAGCCCTATTTACAACATCTGAGTACAAACACAGTTTATGAGAAATAAGATATTGACGTATCTCCGATTTCAAACCTCTTAAAACATTCGCATCATTCGCTCCTCATTATCGACCAAATGGGATGCAAACTGGGATAACTCCACAAATTTAGCCTCGTATTGCGACACGGTCATATTGTTTTGTTCCAATTTGATAAACTCCACTTCTTTCATGTGACGAATACTCTCGGGAATGTACTTGTCGTTGAATAGCTCTTGGAACTTCTCCCAAGACATCTTGAGTGCATCAGGCTCGGTACGTTTTACAGATTCCCACCAGTAATCTATCTCTTCACGCAACATGAAGGTGGAGAAGGGAACCTTTTGCTCCTCGGAGCATTACAAGACATCAAATATCTTGGTGATCTGCTTTATCCATGCTTCCACCTTAAGTAGTTTTGGCTCTCCAATAAACTCCGGTGGTCCCAGCTCCTTGAACTATTTAGCGGTGACCGTCCGAGAGTTTCTAGTGTTTCCACCTACATTTCGGACAGGAACCGCTCTCGCCTGATGTTGCATAAATTGCATAAAGCCTCTGAACAATCCATCATTCATCATTTTAAGTGCGTGTTGTTGTTTGCATGAGGATTGTCGCCTTCACGATGCACATTATCTCGATTATTGATATGTGGAGACTCAGCGGTCTATTGTGCTCCATTGCTATTCTCAACATTCTCGGATGTCATTTTCAGATACTGCCACAAAACAAGGGTTAGTTGACATGTAACATGTTATCTCTAAACTCTGACCAACCAATTAAATACCAAATAAACTTAGGTAGGTCATATTAGCGAAGGAATTCACCGTCTCTCCCCTCCTAGTTCTATTCTCACATCTTAGCCAGGGATCATATCCCTAAGCTTTGATACCAACTGTGACGCCCCCAAAATTAGGTATACATCACCCATCTTGAGTCTCCAGATACATGGTACAAAATTCAAATACAACTTGATAATACAACTGTCGTGTACAATACGACAAAACATAAACTGTGAGTTTGAATACAAATATTGTCTACTAGAGAGTATACAATCTCAAAAGGAGTCCTTATTACAATTATTATCACACTATTTCACAGAATAGTGAGGACTACTAATGCACCATCTAGGACCATCACTCTGTTCCCCGACTCGTCCCAGCTATATTCTCATTTTCTGAAGAGAATAGTGAAACAAAGGGTGAGCTCAACTAGCCCAGTAAGAAATATTATGACTAAGATAATGCAGAATAAATTATCATTAGCCTTAAACAGTGTTAAACTGATACAATATAACAAACATCAAGTTTAACTGCAGCGGAGCAAGCAATCCATTAAAAGAGTCAAGTAGAGAATAAAATCTACTATATTTTATGATTTAAAAGGTTTTTCATCACTTTTATCGCTAGGACTCAACTTAATAAATAATCCACATCATCGAATCACCCCTGCACTACGGCCAAGGATATTCTTTAGTATCACGACCATAATTTTCCATGCACTACGGGCCAAGAATATTTGTGTATTCATTAATGGTCATGATCATGCCAACAACTGTCCATCAATGCACTACGGGCCAATGAGGACTTTTACCACATCATTTGTAACATTACGGTCATGATTACACAGAATAATCCTCGGTCATAATCATACCAAGTCCATCTACATGCTTTCTGGTGCCATGGATGACTTTCAAAAATATAAATATGAGGATGATGACAATGATATAAGAATTCAATAAAACAAGTTCAAGAATTAATTTGTCCAAGAACCAATAACGTCCAAATTGTCAACATGATCTTTGCTTTGTAGAGTAAAATTCAAGAATGCTCGGAAGAATATTTCCATGAAAAGATCTTTGGATGAAGCGCAATTATCAAGGATATTCCACTAATTTCATGGAGTATAGAAGTCAAAACTTTAACCAATTGAGTATAATAAAGAATGGAATAACAAAAGAAATCACCATGCATGCGGTACCGCATGTAGCAAAGTTATTCAATAGAATACTAAATAAACGAAACTAGGTGGTGTAAATTCGCGCAAGCAGGATGTTCCAACAGAATAAAAAAGAATGGAATAACAACAGAAATCACCATGCATGCGGTACTTTGCATGGACAGGTTATTCCAACAGAATACTAATAAGGACGAAATCAGGTCCGTAAAAAGAAAACGCATGCATGGGATATTCCAACGAATAATATTAATAAAGGCGGAACCAGTTAAAGCTTAAAAACGCATGTACGCAGAATATTCCAATGAATAATAAAGAGGCGGAATCAGTCGGCGTAAAATGCATGAATGTGATATTCCAATGAATAGTAAAGATGGAATAATAGAAGAATGTCACCAAGTATAGGGTAGCTTCCAGCATATCTGAGTTATTCAATGAATAATAAAGAATGGAATAACATAAGTTCTCTTCATGGATACAAAAGAATAACACCCCTTACATTTAGTACAACAAATACTATTCCCTACCTTAAGAAGAAGAGTCTTTGGATATATAAGTAGTGAAGTAGCAGAATACTTTCTTCTTTTCTCTCTATAGTTTATCTCTCAGAGTTTCAGTGAATTCGTAAGAAAATAATGAAGGAATGGGCTTCTATTTATAGAAAAATGGACTTCATAGTAACTAACTCATGAACGGTCCAGATTGATTTACTTTAATCTGACGATCCATATTTAAAGCAAAATCTTTTAAATAAAATATAATATATTCTATTTATAATCTAATAAAACGAATAACTTATAAAAGATTTTACTATACAAACACTATGCAAACACTATGCATAATAAAATATAATATATTCTAATTATTGTCTAATATAACAGATAACTTTATAAAAGTATTTTATTTTATATAAAAAGATTTTACTATACAAAACACTATGCAGACACTATGCAACACTATGCATAATAGAATAACTTTATAAAAGTATTCTGTTTTATATAAAAAGATTTTCTGTATTATTACATTAATAATACCAACAAAACTGAGTGACTTATCACGTAAGCATCAATAATTAATAGCGTGTGCTACTATGCAACCACTCGTATTACTGTACTTTTAACTCCGGGTGTTTCAACAGTTAACGGTAAAACTTCCGCCGTTATTTTCATAAAGTATTTTTGTCGTTTTCTCAATTCGACAATAATTCTGCTGTGGGGTCCACCAATGATTGTGCCGTTGTATGAATATTCCCTGTTAAAACGAATATTTCCCGACCAATCGAATATTATATAACAACTTGCGTACTTTGCAAAATTTATAAATATTACCCACAACTATAACATTATATCAATTTCACTCCATAATATTCAAAAATAATATTTATAGAAAATTCATCTTTATTCAAAAAGTTGGGGTTTTACAATCCGTACGAAAATAATGTACAAAATAATACCGACTTCCTCGTGGGTATGGAAACCATCTGAGGAAATTCGGACAATCAAAAGCAGAATAATTTACAAAATGTCGCTATATAGTGAAAATGTCCATCACGGAACCGAATCTAGATCAATGAAATTTGAATCTGTGATCACATGATTCTAAAGCGCATAAGATATCCGTAATTTGTATGAAAGTAGTAAGTAGGTATATATATAAAAGCTATAAATATATATACAGACATGATCACCAACCACGAAGCACCTCCATGGGGGATCAGAAATGTAAATAAAGCTGTAAAAGCTATCAACCGTCATGGAGGAAACTCCAGGCGGGACAAAAAGTAAATAAAGATGTAAATATGGTCAACCATACGAAGGGAACTCAAAGGGACAAAATATAAATAAAGTCAGTATAAAGCGATCAACCACCACCAAGTAAACTCCAGGTGGGACAATATATATATATATATATATATATATATATATATATATATATATATATATATATATATATAAGTAGTAAAGTAAGCGCATAGGATGTAAAATCTAGGCTCATCGAGCAGTAGTCCCACCACAGTTCATATATATAAATATATAAATATATATATATATATATATATATATATATATATATAGCAAAGTAAACGCGCTCGCATCGAAGTTCAGGCTCATCGAACAAAGTTCGACACACGATTAAAGCGAAGAAACGCTCTGATCAAAGTTCAGGCTCATCGAACAAAGTTCGACACACGATTAATATATATAAATGTGTATATATATATTAGCGTGTGTGAACTTTGTTCGATGAGCCTAAACTTTAATGCGAGCGTTCTTTAATATATATATATATATATATATATATATATATATATATATATATATATATATATATATATATATAGATATATACATTTATATATATTGTAATGAATTTGTTGATGAGCCTAGATTTTGCCTGTAGCTGCGCTATATATATATATATATATATATATATATATATATATATATATATATATATATATGAATATATATGTGATGAGCCTAGATTTATGATCATTTTACATTTCGCCTTTTATGCTATATATATATATATATATATATATATATATATATATATATATATATATATATATATATATATATATATAAAATAGTAAACGCCTGCATCAAGTCTAAGCTCACATCGAACAAAGTTCGACATACGATTAATATATATAAATGTATATATATTAAAGCAAAGAAACGCTCAGCATCAAGTTCAGGCTCATCGAACAAAGTTCGACACACGATTAATATATATATATATATATATATATATATATATATATATATATATATATATATTAAAGTAGTAAATGCTCCAGGCATCAAGTTCAGGCTCATCGAACAAAGTTCGACACACGATTAATATATATAAATGTGTATATATATATATATATATATATATATATATATATATATATATATATATATATATATATTAAAGCAAAGAAACGCCTCCGTATAGGAAGTTTAGACTCAATCGAGGCATAACTCGATAATGTTAGTCAATATATATATATAAATATATATATATATATATATATATATATATATAAATATATATATATATATATATATATATATACAATGTAAAACAAAACCGCGGACCAAAGTTCGGGCAAATATGCGCAACACGACTCTCAACGTGAAGAAGGGTGTGTGCAGAGATGAAGAGAAAGACTCTAAAGTGTGTGAGAAGGCTTACAGTTGACTGTCAAATAAGACTTCTATATCTTTAGAGTGGGTAAACACTGGCTTTTGTAGGTACAAAAGGGCTATATATGAGCTCACAGGTGTTTAAAATGAGAAAGTAAACTGTATGGGGTGAGTGCAGAGCAAATTGGGCAGGGCTTCTTCGCCGTTTTCTCTTGCAAAATGGGCAGCCCATGCCCTCTATTTATTGACGATTTAGCCGCAGGTGTACCTGCGGCTGAGCCGCAGGTGTACCAGAGGCAACCCGGGTGAGCCTGGGTTTTTCGGGTCGGGTCGGGTCAGGTCGTCTCGAAGTACGTGCACTCGGACACTATAATGTCCACTCGAACTTTCAGAAGTGCAATTCGGGAATCCGTTTGAGGTATATAGGACCTATATCGGACCGCCGTTGTCAAGAGTTGTACGATGGCATAAGATAGAGTTTGTACGAAGTCATTGAAGATGGGACGATGCCCTCCGGTCTTCAAGCTTCAACTTTCATCCGTTACCCTGCACAATAGTCACTCGAGATTGGTTAGTCTTGTGGGACATCGTTGCGTAGAGATGTTGAGACGACGTGGTGTGGCATCGCGTTGGCGAGATGACGATGTTGCCCCTCACCGGTGTTATCGCCGGATTGGGCTGATAAAGCAGACGTTGCTCAGGCTTCGCTGAGATTGGACTGCTGCAATTATTGAAGGTCCTCATTGTCATCTTTGAGGTGTGCATGTCTTCCCGATGTTATCGTCGGGTTGGTACAGTGTATCTCGTTGTGAGCACCAAAATTGAAGCTGGTCGCATTTGAAACAAGCATTTCCGGGGTTATCGCCAAAAATGCATCAATTGGTGCTATCACCAAGGTTGGTGGCTATTCCCATAGTTGGGACTGAGACTGGATACCTCAGGGTCATCTCTGAGATTAATCGGTCTTCTCCGGTGTGTGTTCCGGTATTGGATCTGCACGCCTCGGGATTATCTCTGATGTTGGAATTATTACTCCCAGAGTGGGCTCCGGGGTTGATGCTGAACTTCCGGTAGTATCCGGTATGTATATGGATTGTCTTTCAGGGTTCCCTCTTAAAAGACGAATATGTCCTCTCCTGCAATGTTAGTGATGAGTAGTCTGAGAAAATTTCGAGTGTCTCTGAGATGCCCTCTTTATCATATTCATGCATGGCGATGCATGGGTAGGATAAAGAATCCTAGACACTTGAAATGCAACAAGACAAACATGGTACTATATGTATCAACATGATGCAAATGTATGATGCATGTGTACGGGTTGTAGCCCAACATTTGGGGATGATTGTTGGATCCTCGTTGCTTCAACGGGATTGGCAATCTTGACAGATTTGATGTGTTTAATTTGTTAGGATGTTGATGTTGGAGTTATCACCAAATTTCGTGTTCTTGATAACGACTTGATCCTCAAGAGGTACCTCTTATGTGCAAGAGATCCGTGGGGATAAAGCTTGGTCCTGTTTGAGGATGTGTATAACATATTCCATCATCTATCCTCTTTGATAACATTGACCTTTCTGGTTGGTATCACCGGGACATGTCAAGATCTCATTAGATTTATCGCCAATAGCAAATGCCATCGTGGATGCTGCGACCTTCGTTGACGATGTACTTCACCGGACATGTGAATCAACGGTTGAAAAAAATCATGTGGGATATACTGTCAAGGCTGCTTGACCTTCACTGACGTGTGAATCAATAGAACACTGCGTTGTGACCCTCCGCCAGGGATCCGCTGGGGAATATGAGTAATCGAGCATGAAATCCTCAAATTGCTCTAGATCTCCGATAAGTTTAATCGCTATCGGCTGAGATAACGTCAAGGCTGCTTGACATTCATTGATATGTGTGTCAATAGCTTGAATGTACATTGTAATCCCCTGCCGGGGCTTCACGTTGTAACCCCCGTCGGGGATCTATGTTGTAATCCCCGTCGGGGATCCACGTTGTAACCCCCGTTGGGGACTCACGTTGTAACCCCCGTCGGGGATTACGCTGATCTTTTAGGGTAACGACCCGGAGTTGGCGGCATCGGACCTGTACAAGGTATTGCCGGATGTGATTTGTGACAAATGAGATTATTGATAGGATATACCTCATGTTCAGGTGACTGCCAATGAGCGATGTACAGACTCAAAGTTTCATCTGAGAAGACCAGGATTGCATGTTGTTTTGCTCAATCGCGTGGCGTTTTTATTCCCGATTTGACCTTTCTAGTCCGCAAAAACTCCTTTGCAACTCGAACTGGACCGAGCCAGAGGGGTGGGAGCTCTATTTAGGAGAGCGTGCTATTAGGAACACCATAGGGGAGATTCGTATACTGATCTTGCCTCCTGTCAGGCGTCATTGGCCTGTATCACAGTCACCCATCACTGATATCCCATTGTTAGGGGTTAACGGTTTTGCATTATCAGAGGGTCCATGTACTCAGGAGACGTTCCAGCGTTGGTGGTTCCCTCGTACTATCGGAGCCCAGTCCCGCACCACACAATTTATGGGGGATATGGTTCCAGGATCCGTGATGATGACTGATTGGATAACTTATGTCCGAGATCCGACTTATATGACCCAGATTGATAGTTTGACCCGGCAGTTGGACCAGACACAAATATTTATCCGGCATTTAGGCAGAGATCCAGCAGAGGCGGCTTCATTTGTTCCTTCCAGCTCAAGCGCTGGCCCCTCAGATGACCCATTTGGTTTTGCTGGCGCAGATCCTCCTCTATATAGGGCTGACATCCCTGTTGATAGAGATCCAGTGACTCAGGAGGAGTTACATCAGGTGGACAGGATTGATGATGTGGATATTGACACCATTGTCTTCTTCTGAGGTGTATCCTCGTTATATCTTTTGATAGGCCTCTGTTAGATATTGGGTGGTTGTGCCCCATTTTTGCTATATCTTTTGATAGGCCTCTATTAGTAGTAGGGTATATGTGCCCCATTTCCTTGTATTTGTAGCTGTACAGAGATGATGTATTAGATGATGATATACTTAGGAATGTATGCACAGTTTTTTTTTCATTCCCTATATCATATTGTCATCCATTAACTGCTATGCATGTATCATGTTATGCATATGTATGTCCAGAGATATTCGGCATTGACCCCTGGATGGCCTTATGACACGGCCCGCACAGATGTCTTCTTCGACAATTAGCCGTATAGATCATACCCCACCATCATTGGTGGCATTGGGTATGCGATCGTGGTATGATAGCATGTCACCACCAGACAAGGTAACTGTAGATCATTTGCTACAGCATACCATGACTTTATTGATGTTTCAGGTTCCCGTAGGGTTTGTAGATGGGATGCTAGAGCATTGGATACCGAATAGGCAGTTTTTCCAATTTGGGACCCATGAGTTGACTCCTACTCTGGAGGAGTATGCACGAATGACGATGCTGCCTTTAGACATACCTTACGTGCACCTTGCTTTGGGAGACATGAGTAGACGATTCATGACTCTCACTGGATTACGGCACAGAGTAGTACAGGATGAACTGACATCTAGCCATGTGATATCCCAACGTTTTTTGTATGACAGATTTGGCTCAGAGGATAGCTATTCATGATATTTTGGGATTTCACCGCACCAGAGGATCACTGGCGTTTAGCCAGGGTTGATGTACTGTCTATATGCCATGATACATGGACGAGATAGACATTGGTGTCATCATGGCTGTGAGAGCTCTTAGAGAGGGTCGTACCATTGTACCTATGATTATAGCAGAGACCCTGCGGTCAGCATTCTACTGCTACACTTATCCGACAGGAGTGTTCACTGGGAGTTCGGTTATGTTGTATGTGTGGTTTATGTCACACTTTTTGACCGATTGGTACCTTTAGATGGCATGGATATTGTTTCACCCATGATGTAGCTATGCCATACTCCTTTCAGCCATCGGAGTGTATAGATGCTCTGTCCTGGTCCACATTTTTGGCAGATATCAGAGATCCATTCAGCATATTGTCGTGTTTGAGGCTTAGCTCACCATACAGCTTCATTACTCACGCTCCGAGCATGGACTTCCTCCCTCTGGATGGCTGGAGGGGCGTGACAACTTATCACCCACTGTCCGTGATGTCACAGTTTGACCAGTTCCAGGATTTTCATCCTTTCGAGGGGGTGATAGGTCAGCGTTCAGTTTCTCGATATCTCTCAGCAAAGGACCGATCCCGTATGTATGCTTATTGGGATCAGCGTGAGATAGCTGCTTTCTCTGTCAGTCATCCAGGTTGTTCTGCAGAGTATTCCGCATGGATGGAGACAGTGATTTTATCGGCTACGGTAGTGTCCATAGTACCGAATAGTGAGTCAGATGACGTAGAGCCCATGGAGGACATCGATTCATACATCGAGGAGGAGCCCATTCTTTGGGTTGCCAAAGATTTCCTCCAGATTCTCCCGAAGACCAAGATTATTATTGTGATTCAAAGACTTTAAGACACGATTACCTAGAAGCGAGTCTTCATCTGATGACCTTTGAGAGAGATCATGCCCGATCTTTGATGTTGACTGCCCTTGATGGGAGAGGCGCAACTCTATTAGAGAGAGATGAGGCATTAGCTCATAGAGATGCCGCTGTTGTTGAGCGGGATGAGGCCAGATCAGCCAGAGATGAAGTGATAGTTGAGCGGGATAGTGCTATATCTGCACATGATGTAGCCATCATATATAGTACTGCCGTGAGGTCCCTTACCATTGGCATGATCGCAGAGATGAACACATATATTGATGATCATATGGTCACCATGCAGATGGCTGCAGATTTATTGGGTCGTGTGGATATTCTCGTACAGGAGACCACTACTTCACCTCCATCTTCTGAGAGGGACGCCATGTTGGGCTTGTTAGCTCGCATATACCCTGACTTGTAGATGAGCTTGTATTTTCCTACACAGACTAGCTTAGCCATTTTATCATGTACAGTTTACATTGTATATATCAAACAGCATTATATATATAGCGAGGAAATATATTTTGGATCACTTCCCTTTTAGATATGCCTTGCTATTTGCTTGATATTTTGCCTTTCTTGCTTGAGGCTTGTGGTCTTGATGTATTCGAATTCCTCCGGTGGATGGACATTGAATTGCCTCTCCGGGCGATTCGAGAATGGATCATCGATCCGTATGTATCCCTACCATCTTTGGTGTCTTGGGATTTGGTTTTCGAATGGAAATGTGGAGAGGAGTGTGGCTTTCCTCTCCGAGATTGACCTCACCACGGATGGTCTTGAAGATTTCTATTTAGGAGAAGCCTAGTTAATTCTATCTCTTATGGATTGGTGTTTCTCTTCAAGGTGTGACTGCAACTTAGATGGTCGCCGAATCTCCTATTTAGGAGGAATTCAGGTAATTCCATCCCTTTGGTAGTGGATTGAAGGATGATCCCAATACTAACTGACAAGGGTTTGTGTTTTGGTAGGGGTGAGACCGCACCATGAATGGATGCCTATGTACTCCTATTAAAGAGGAGATCAGGTCTGCGTAGTTAGAACCTAGTGTAAGAGGTTCAACGCTATATATGGTAGAAATGGTGTAGGAATATTTTTGGTTGTTTTTTGTTTTTGCAAGGGTAGAAATGTTTTTATTGTTTTTGTTTTATTGCGATCGGGCCATATGAAATGGTTGCCTACATACTCCTATTGAAGAGGAGATCAGGTCGACGTAGTTCGCCCCTCAGGGCAAGATGAAAAGCGTGATCCCATGTTCAGGTTAGAGTGCGGGGAGGAGAAAGTTTAATCCTAGGTTAAGGATAAACTGCAGGTATGAGAAGTTTAATCCCATGTATGGGTAGCCAAACTGCAAGCGCGAAAGGTTCAATCCGCGGTGGGATGACCTAAGCCGTAGGAACGCAAAGGAGAGCCAGGCTGCTGGCTTAAAAAGTATGTTTCCCTGAAGGGTAAAGTGTAGAAGAGTTGTATGTGGTAAAGGGTTAAAGAACCAGAATGACTGGTGATCTGATGGTTCCACACCAGGATGTTTGCAAATTACTTCAGACATAGTACCGTTTCATGTATGGGTAGCCAAACTGCAAACGCAAGAGATTCAATCTGTGGTGGGATGACCTAAGTTGTAGGAACGCAGAGAAGCCAGGCTGCTGGCTTGAAAAGTATGTTTCCCTGAGGGGCAAAGTGTGAAAGAGAGTTATATGTGGTAAAGGGTTAAAGAACCGGAATGACTGGTGATCTGATGATCCAACACCAGGATGTTTGCTTGATGGCAACTTTAGACATAGTACCGTTTCATGGCGTCCGAGTTGATGAGTTGTGGAAATTCATCGCCGTCCATTTCTTACAATCTGAGAGCGCTTTTGACAACAAACGGGCCTTCCCAGTTAGGAGCGAATTTTCCCTTAGATTGATCTTGGTTGTCAAGGATCTTCTTCAAAACCAAGTCATGTTGTTTAAACTGCTGTAGCCGGACTTTTTTGTTGTAGGATCTGGCAATCCTTTGTTTATATAACTGACCATGGAAGATAGCCGCGGTTCGCCTTTCGTCTATTAGAGACAATTGGTGATACATGTCTTATACCCATTGGTCTTCATCCAGCTGAGCATCTATCAACACTTTGAGGGATTCCATTTCAACTTTTATGGGGAGTACTGCTTCCATCCCATAGGTTAATGCGTAGGGGGTTGCCCTAGTAGAAGTGCGCATTGAGGTTCTATAGGCTAACAGAGTAAGAGGCAATAGGTCAGGCCAATCTTTGTGGTTGGCGGACATCTTTTGCATAATCTTCTTGATGTTTGATGTGGAATTTACTGCATAATTCCTCCATCATTTTGTTGTTGAGGTTCTTGGCATTGTCTAACACAATCACCTCTGGTTGTCCATATTGACAAACGACATTGTTTCTGATGAAAGCAATGATGACTTCTTTAGTAACCCTGGGGAAGGAGGCTGCTTCTACCCACTTGGTAAAGTAATCAATCATGGTGAAGATAAACCGGTGACCATTACTGGCTTTAGGCTCGATGGGCCCGATAACGTCCATTCCCCATTGAGAAGGGCCAAGGTGAACTCATATTGTGGAGTTCCCGTGGAGGGGCGTGTATAACATTCCCATGAATCTGGCACTGATAGTATCTCTTGACGTGGTCATTGCAATCAGCTTTGAGAGATAGCCAATAATGTCCCGTCTTCAGGACTTTCTTGACAAGGAGGGGGCCACTCATGTGGGGGCCACAGACTCCGCCATGGATTTCATCTATATACCTTTGGGCTTGATCTTTGTCTAAACATCTGAGGAGACCTAGTCCTGCATCTCTTTTATAGAGCGCATCTCCACTCAGGTAGAATTTCATAGCAAGTCGATGGATCCGCCTTTTCTCAGTCGGGCTCGCCTCAGCGGGTCTAGATCCGTCTCGTAGATATTCCTTGATATGCTGATACCAAGGATGTTGGATGGGAGGTAGCTCATCCGATATTTCTCCAACGTAATACCCATAGCCTTGTGTAGGGAAATTGTGGCGCTTGGCAAGTGTTCCTTGTCTGATATGCGAATCAAGGAGGCCAAAGTTGCTAATGCATCCGCAAAGTCATTCCTATTACGAGGAATGTGTAGAAAGGAGATTTCTTGAACTCCAAGACCATCTCCAAAACCCTGCCGATGGTAAGGCAGCAAATGTAGTTCCTTGGTTTGATAGATTCCGGTGGATTGCCTGATTACCAACTCTGAATCTCCAAAGACAAGTTAATCGCTTGATGCCCATGAAACGGCAAGTTTTAGCCCCATGAGATGACCTTCATACTCGGTAGTATTGTTGGTACAGGCCGACAAATCGTAATTTGACTACGACGTGATACTGCTCCCCCGTACCAGATACAAGAACTGCTCCAGCTCCAGAGCCTTCCATATTAATAGCTCCATCAAAATACATCTTCCATGATTGCCGCGTATCGTACTGATGGTGTTGCTACACTGTCATTACTCCTTCATCGGGGAAATATGTTTCCAAGGGTTTGATGTGACGCCCCCAAAATAGGTATACATCACCTATTCTGAGTCGTCAAATATATGGTACAGAATACAAATACAACTTAATTATACAATCTGTCGTATGTAAGTACTTACGACAAAACATAAGCTGTGAGTTTTAATACAAATATTGTCGTCTAGACAATATTCAAACTCACATTCAATATTATTACATTTATTTTCCATTATTTCACTGAATAATGAGGACTACTAATGCTATCATCTGGTCCATCACTCCGCTCCCCGACTAGTCCTCGCCACGTTCTCATTTTCAAGAGAACAATAAAAGTAAAAGGTGAGCTTAACTAGCCCGAAGAGGAAATATTATGACTAAGATAATGCGAGTAATATATTATCGTTAGCCTTCAATAGTGTTAAAGCGATACAATATAACAACCATCAAGTTTAAGTGCAATGAACAGCAATCCATTAAAAGAGTCAAGAAGAGAATAAAATCTACTATCTTTTATGATTTAAAAAGGTTTTCATCACTTTTATCATTTGGGACTCAAATTTTAATAAATAATCCACATCATCAAATTACCCCTGCACTATGGCCAAGGATATTCTTTAGTATCACGACCATAATTATCCATACACTACGGGCCAATAATATTTGTGTATTGAATAATGGTCATGATCATGCCAACAAGCGTCCATCAATGCACTACGGGTCAATGAGGACTTTTACCACATCATTTTGTAACATTACGGTCATGATTACAATCGAATAATCCTCGGTCATAATCATACCAAGTCCATCTATGCACTATAGGCCACAGATGACTTTCAACAAAATATAAACATGAGGATGATGACAATGATATAAGAATTCAATAAAACAAGTTCAAAAATTATTTTATCCAGGAACTAATAACGTCCAAATTGTCAACATGATACTGCTTTGTAGAGTAAAATTCAAGAATGCTCAGAAGAATATTTCCATGAAAAGATACTGGATGAAGCGCAAATATCAAGGATATTCCACTAATTTCATGGAGTATAGAAGTCAAAACTTTAACCAACTGAGTATAACAATGAATGGAATAACAAAAAAATCACCGTGCATGCGATAGATCAAGCAGACAGCAAAAGTTATTCCAATGTAATAATAAATAACGGAATCAGTCCGACGTAAACGCATGTGAGCGGGATATTCCAAGAATAATAATAAAGACGTAAATCGGTCCGGCGTAAAATGCATGCAGACGATGGATATTCCAACGAGAATAATAAAGGCGGAATCAGTCCCAGTAAAATGCATGTATATATTATTCAGCCAGAATAATAATAAAGATGTAATCAGTCGGCATAAAATGTATGCGAGTATGGATATTTCAAATGTAATAATAAAGACGGAATCAGTCCGGCACAAAAACGCATGCATGCATGGATATATATTCCAACAGAATAATAAAGAGCGGAACCAGTCCAAGGCGAGAACGCATGCATGAGGATATTCCAACATAATAATAAAGAATGGAACAATGTAAGAATTTCACCAAGTATATGGTAGCTCACAGATATCTGAGTTATTCCAATGTAATAATAAAGAATGGAATAATGTAAGTTCTCTTCATAGATAAGAAAGAAATAATATTCCCTACGAGTACAACAAATAATATTCCCTACCTTAGAAAAAGCGGATCTTTGGAATAGTGAGGTAGTAGACTTACTTCTTCTTCTTTCTATAATTTCTCCTATAATAATCGCTTCTAAAGCTTTTGTGAATTGATGAGAAATGAAGGAAGAATGAGCTTCATTTATAGAAAATATAGTTTCGATAATTGCACGCTTTGGTGCTCGAAAAATTACAAAGTACAATACCTCCAACTTTTCCTTTATTTGTAATTTAGTCATGGAAGTATTATCAAACTTGCACCACCTCCCCTAATAGTAAATAATGTGATTCAATAGTAAATTATGTGAATCAATAGTTCTAGACATGTGAAAATACGAATTACAGTATAGTACCTCCATCTATACCTCCATTTTTAACTTAGTCATGCAAGTATTATCAATCTTGCACCAACTCCCCTAATAGTAACAAGAATGTGAAAGAATAGTATACACATGTGAACAAATAGTTATAATCATGTGAAATAATAGCAATCAATTGCTCATTTATCCGGTTAAATACTCAATTGGTCAATATAACCTTCAGACATCAATTATTATCGAAATAATTGTCGATTTTCACTAACACAAATAATTCCAACACAATGAAATCATTTTTATCAAAAATATAAATTTGAAATTTTGAAGTTTGACTTTTTCCAAAAAGTCAACAGTTGACTTTTTGACCAAATAGTGAATTCCGGAAAATTTTGTGTTTATAGACTATTTTTACTAATTTCATCGTTCCTGACTCAAATATCACGTCCGCGTCTCCAAATTCATCTCCGAACATAACTTCAATTTTAATAACATTCGTCATTAATATTATAACTCACACTATTTATCAACCAGGTCGTTCCCAGGAAAGAGGGGGCTTTCCAATAAGGATTTCTCCCTATTGGCACACAATTAGGTGACCAAACCTCTCCTCGATGTAACTTCTAGACATTGTAAATATTGCAATTTAATAATATGAATAACTTTGTCGTCTCAATTATTGATTTAATAAAATAACATATTATGCATGATGATACTATGACAATAATTGAATCAATAATATGAGAGATATAATGCAACAACCATCGTGTAGCAATAATTGAGTATAACTAAGTGACTTCTCACGTAAGCATCAATAATTAATCTTTGTCATGCGCTATTACGCAATCACGCCAGACATCGTACTTTTACTACTAAGGGTAGTTCAATAGTTAACAAATAAAACTTCCACCGTTATTTTTATAAAAATATAATTTGCCATTTTCTAACTACGACAATACTTCGTCATTTGTGGGGTCCACCAATGATTGTCTTGTCGTCATTTAATATTCCCCACAAAATGAATATTCCTCAACCAATCGAATATTTTATAACAACTTGCATACTTTGAAAAATTTATAAATACTACCCACAACTATAACATTATATCAAATCCACACCATAATATTAAAAAAAATATTTTGATAAATTTAAATCTTTATTCATAAAATCTGGGGTTTCACATTTGAAATCCCCTGAAGGTGCGGCTACCAGTTGATCCGCAATTCCTTGACCTTTGACGAAATTTTGAGTCACATATACGATGTCAAATTGTTGTAGGATTAACTACCATCTGGACAGCTAGCAATTTAACATGGGTTTGTTGAACATATATTTAAGAGGATCCACGCGGGATATGAGTTGGGTTGTGTGACCATGGAGGTAATGTTGTAACCTCATGGAAGCCCATGCTAAAGCACAAAACGTCTTTTCGATCAGAGTGTACTTGTGTTCACTGCTGCTAAACCTTTTGCTGAGGTAATAGATAGCTCGTTCTTGGCCTATATCGTCTTTCTGTCCCAGCATGCATGCCATGGCATTGTCACTTATGGACAGATACATAAACAGGGGAACATCATCCCTGGGTGGTACCAACACGGGAGCTGTGACTAACTATTTCTTGATTGTAAGGAAGGCCTTTTGACACTCATCATTCCATTTCATGGAGGAGTTCTTCCTTAATAGCTTGAAGATTGGCTCATAGGTTTCTGTGAGTTGGGAGATAAACCTGCTAATGAAGTTGATTCTTCCCAAAAATCCCCGTATTTCCTTCTCTGTCTGAGGAATGGGCATTTCCATGATGGCTTGAATTTTTGCAGGATCCAGCTCAATCCCTTTGTGGCTGACTAGAAATCCTAGCAACTTGCCTGATTTAACACCAAAGGCGCATTTAGCTGGACTCAACTTCAAGTTGTACTTACGCAACCTGTTGAACAACTTCCTGAGATGGTCTATATGGTCATCCTCCTTCCAGGACTTAATAATGATGTCATCCACGTAGATCTCAATCTCTTTGTGCATTAAGTCATGGAAAAGAGCCATCAAAGCTCGTTGATAGGTGGCTCCGGCATTGATGAGGCCGAATGACAACCGCCTATAGCAAAGGTTCCCCAAGGCGTGATGAAAGCAATTTTCACGATCTTCCCCAAAGAACCATGATCCGATGATACCCCGCAAAGCAATCAAAGAAAGGAGAGTACATGTCATATCATGCAAAGATTGTCAATGAGAATGTGGATAAATGGCACGGAAAGCTATCTTTTAAGCAAGCTTTGTTCAAGTCCCGGTAATCCATGCAAACAGGCACCTTCCCTCCAGGTTTAGGTACGGGCACGATGTTGGATATCCACTCAGGATATGTAGACACCATGATGATGCTAACTTGAAATTGTTTCACAATTTCTTCTTTCACCTTTAAACTCCGGTCAGTTTCAATCACCGAGCTTTTGCTCGACCGGCTTAAATCCCTCTTTAATGGGAAGGCGATGAAGGACAATGTCGTTGGACAAACCCACCATGTCTTCATGAGACCATGCAAACACATCCACGAGGCGGGTTAATAGTGTAACCATGTCATTAGATTGGTTTGGGTTAAGGTCTGAACCAATCTGGATTAACTTAGGGCTTTCTAAGGTTCCAAGATTGAAAGAAGTGGTTTGATCAAGGTTGGGTTTAGGTTTGTCTTTGACCCATTCTTGAATTTTTGGAGGCACCTCAATGTCATCATGTATATCCATCAAGGCTGAATTCATCTCTACATCAAAGGTACAATCCTTGTGGAGAAGAGGCAATGTCGCGCAAGTATAGGCACATCTAAACTCAGAGTCCTGAAACAAAATATGCTTCCACTTAGTATATATGAAATGTGTTGATCATACACAGTGTTAGCATATACTGGCAAAATAAACTGCTAATGTTGTACAAAAAAGTAAGCAGTTATTATATCTATAGGGCAGAAAGAGTTCTGCCCATTTTACCCTTGTTGACCAATGCAAGGAATGTTGTTCCAATTGGCAAGGGTAAAGTCTGGGTGGACCGCAGCGATGGAAGGATTGTCATCGTCCTCCCTATCCCAAATGATGGCCATTACGTCTGGGCAATCATCGTCTGGGGTATATCTGTTGGTATGCTCATCATGAACGATGATGCGTATGCCTGACATCATTCAGATGACATCTTGTTTAATTCTTCGTTCCTCCTCTTCCACTGCGGGATTTAGAACAAAGACTTCTTTTTTATTTATCGGTACCGGCTTGGGAAATAACATAGCCATTACATTGGCTGGCACCTTTATAGGAGGTTGTGCGGACTCAGAGTTTGAAGGTGAAGATGAACGCCGCATAGTTGAAGCTGAAGTAATCTACTAATGCTTATGAGGATTCCTATGACTAGAACTGGCAGAATAGCCTAGCCCAGTTGTTCCAGTTTTCCTGGTTAATCGAATTGGGTACTTGATACCCTGGCTATCTTTACCCAGCCCTTGTCCCGGTTTATGACCCAATGACATCATTTCTTGAGTAGCCGACATTACCTCGGCATAAATCTTGGGTTCGGGCAATGGCATTCCAATAGCAAGGTATTGGGTATTGCTTATTTCCAAAGCATGAAAACTGACCGGTTCCACATCTGCATTGGTATTGATGAATGGCATGTCTCCGTGCTGAGGAATCTCTGGTTTAGCGTTAACCGTGACCAGGCTATTGTTGATAATGTATTTTAACTGTTGGTGAAGAGTGGAGGGGACTACCCCTGCCATGTGAATCCATAGTCGTCTCAAGAGCAGGTTGTATCCTGAATCTATCTTGAGCACATGTAAGGATACGCAGAATGTATGAGGACCAATTTCGATCATGACTCAATTACTCAAATAGAATTATTTACGGGCTCCATCAAAAGCTTTGATGATAGTATGGCTACTCAAATTCGTTAAGATTGATATTCATCTTCACCAAGGTAGCGTATGGACATATATTTAGAGAAGAACCTCCATCTATCAAGACTCCAGCCAATATGTATCTGGAGGACAAGACCTTGAATGTGCAACGGCAGTAATGACCGGTCCCTTGAGCAGTATGTCATCATCGATGAAGGATATCACATTGTTGTTGAAAATGTGATCAACCGGATGTTGAAATTTTTCAGATCAACCGATGTGGCAGACAGCTTCTTCTAAAACCTTCAACAAGACCCTCCGGTGATTCTCGGAAGTTAGGACCAAGCCCAAAATTGATATTCGTTGTGGAGCTTCTTTTAAGCTTAAAACCACCGTAGCTTCGTTATGACCCATAGTGCGGAGGAATTTTTCAATTTTCTCCATGGGTATTTTCCCCTTTGATTTGGTGGTGGACCTCATCACCCATGGGGGAAGATACAGTGGATTTTCCTTCGACATTGTAGCAGTTGTATGTGAGGTGAATCCTTCACCTTCTCCATAATTCAATGGAACTTTGCGCAAGCTAATAATAGGATATTGTGCTCTGCACGGCAAGTTGATTAGCTCAGGAGCGGCCACTTTCAAAGTATTTTTGCTTCCCTTGAGTTGAATTATTGGCGTAGTGAGTAATGTGTTAATCCCATCAGTTTCAGTGGATATGACTGCTACCTTACTCTTCCACTTAGTAGGACCTGAATTCTCACTTGCACGTAACATAGTATCGTCATCCGCTAGGCGCAGGACACCACGTTCGATTAGATTTTGAATAAGGTGGCGGAGTGCCCAAAGATTCTTTCTCTTTGTGATCATGAGCGAGGGGAGTGATATTAACATACTCCATCGAGTTGTACATACTCGAATCGGGGGTTGATTGGAGGTAGAAGGGAACTGATCCTTCCTTCATTGATTAACACATGAAGGATTTCCTCCATAGGTTGGCCCATAGGTGAATTCCCTTTTGTTGTCAAAATCCCAACGGGCCTTAGTATTTGCTCTCTTTGTCACTTTGTTTCCAGCATTTCATTTTCTGAAAGTGACGAGGGCATATTCATGACAAGAGGTAAGAGACTGGCATGTTCCTGGCTGATTAACTGACGTGTCACTTGATGTTGATAAGTCACCAGTTCCGCCAATTGCTCAATTTGCTTGCTTAAAGCTTTCATCTTTCGTTCAATTGTGAACTAAAACTTAGCATAATCCCAATTATCATCACCGTCTTTGAGGGTCTGGGAGGATTCACAGCTAAAATTAGAATTCTGTCCGCTACTCCAATTTATCATATTGACCTCTTCTTCTTTGTGTTGAGGAAGAGGGTTGTCTTGAGCATGAAGGTCGATCCGGTTTGGTGACCATGATCTTTCCGTTGTTCATCGTGTCCCGGATCTTGTGTTTCAAGTCCCAACAATCCACGAATATCATGTCCGGTGCCCCTGCATGATAAGCACATTTCAAGCAAAGATTAAAACCACGTCCATTATTTGGGCGGTGGAAGAAGATGTAATTTTCTTCTGTGTTGTCAGAAGAGTTAGAATGTTCTCGAGGGTATCCCCTAAGGGTGTAAACACTTGAGGGCATTTGACTTCTCCACCTTTTGGGATTGGAGGGTTCACAGACTGTGCTTGAAAGGGAGTGTAGTTTCTCCTTTGAATAGGCATGTTCTGATTGCCTTTTTGCCCCTGTAGTATCAGGGAAACATCTTCCTCTTTCTTTTTATGGACCCTCCGGGGGTTGTTTCCATAATTTCCGGATTGGATGTGATCAGCAACATCTTTGAGTGCAGCTAGGTCTTGAATCTTTTCGGACTTCAATCCCATCTCAGCCATCTCCCTATGTTTGACCATTTCAGAAAATGGTTTGCCGATGCTGGCTAAAACTCTCTCATAGAACGGAGCTTCTTGTATGTCTATGAAAGTCATGACCATCTCTGATAATGTCATGGAAGGACTAACTTGGGCAGCCAGGCATCTCCACCTTTGAGCATACTCTCTGAAAGACTCATTAGACTGTTTCTTGATCTTGGTAATTTGATACCGATCAGGAGTCATCTGAGTTTGAAAGATGTATTGAGTGAGGAAAGCATGTGCTAGCTCTTCCCAGCTATGGATCTTTGAATTGTCTAATCTTGTGTACCACGACAGTGCTTCTCCAGTTAGACTTTTTTGGAACAATTGCATTCTAAGCTTTTCGTCCTCTGCATAAGATCCAAGTTCTCCAATAAACACCTTTAAATATGTGTAGGATCTCCTAACCCGTCATATTTTTCAAAGTCAGGGGTTTTAAATTTTTCTGGATAATAAACACCAGGGAAAATACACATATCAACATATGAATCACTCCCATGTGTTTCAATTCCTTTGATAGCACGAAGGGTCTCTTCCATTTGGAGGACTTTCTTTTTTATGTCACCAGTGTCTGGATCTCCAGTGGGATGGGGCAAGATCATGAGTTTTTGGTGGATCCAACCGCAGATTCGTGTATTGTAATGACTTGGGTTCCTCCTGTGTGGAGGATTCAAAGCATGTACTGGTATTTTTCAACCTCGAGTAGACTGGTGTAATTCTTTGAGTAAAATAGCCAAATCTGTAATTTGTTTGCTTAATCCGTCGAATTCTTTGCGAAAAACTGGATTAAGTTCAGTCTGGTTGGATGACAACATGATTGAATGTAGGCCTGTTGCCTTTTTGGACTTTGAACGAGTAGTAGGTCCGATTGGTTCCCTACAAAAGACTTGCATAGTTTAGTCTTTAGGGAATGTGTATAATAACATGCTATGTGATGTGTCCATTTTAGGAATTTTATCCGCAAAAGCGGATGTGTTGCTTTTGAAAGCATGTTTAAAATATGTATGTGTACACATTTCTTCATATTTCTCATTACATGGAGATAGATATGGAATGAAATTACAAGTAATTGTGTTTACAAGTAATTTGAAATGAGAGCATGAAGAGACTTTCATCCATTTTGGGTTTATCAGAGGCTGACCTATCTTAGGTTACTCTCATGGCTTTTTAGCGTGAAGGTTCCCAAATCATCGCAATCTACTTTACGGGAAGTTAATCCTGGTCTTTCAACTGAGCGAATTTGGGTGGTGTTTTCTGAGCCTCGGGAGAATTAGTCTTCTCACGAGTCCAAGAATCAAACACCGATGGGATAGCCTCCTGGTGGAGGGACCACACAACATACATTCACATACATCGCGTCTCACCGTATGAAAATGATGACATGTGTGAAGAACTAATATCACAAGCAGATATGGTGCGAAGCACTAATATCACAAGCAGTTATGGTGCGAAGCACTAATATCACAAGCAGTTATGGTGCAAAGCACTAAGTGCAATAAGGAAATGCATTCGTACACATTCATCAAATTTAAATGCAACATCCACACACAAGTAGATAATAGTTTTTGAAAAGATTGTAATAGCGGCTTATGTCCTCTTACTGGAGTCCCCAGCAGAGTCGCCACCTGTCGACGTCGGGATTTTTAGATGTCCCTTTCCGTTACTTGTTCTTTGGTGTTCACATTTTAGGTGAGATTTGTTTGAAAAAACAAGTGAAAAAGGTCCGACGTGTATAATGTCGACGGTGGACTGTTAAGAGTCGCCAGTTGGTTTTTTAAATGGTTGTACCAACACAACCGAGAAAAGGTTTGCACATTGACCCAGTGATGTGACAGTGCTAAACAGGTCGATGAAACCGATATTCATTAGGGTTCGGGGACTTGGTTATGCGGAGGGAATGTGTTAGGCACCCCCCGACATCCGTGTTACCACGGTGACCGCCTCTTTTCAAGAAACTATTGTCTGAATGTGTGTGTGTGTGTGTGGGTCAATGTGCTGTTATTTGGAAGTAGTACGAGGCCTCGTTCGAACCTATAATCACAGGGTTTGAATTTATGTAAAATTTAATTTTAAGCAAGATATGGCGTTGATGTTTTATATAAAAGAGGTTTTTCAAACCCCGATGCTCAATAGTAATTGAGACCTTTTACACTCCCATTTTATTAAGTGTCTAATTTTGATTGATTTTATTTAACAGATGCGAGGCATCCGTATGAAAATAATGTGCAAAATAATACCGACTTCCTCGTGGGTATGGAAACCATCTCGAGGAAATTCGCATAATCGCATAGAATAATTTAGAAGTCGCTTATAGTGAAAATGTCCATCATGGGAACCGAATCTAGATCCAATGGGTGAATCTGTGATCACATGATTCTAAAGCATATGATACCGCATAATTTGTATGAAAGCAAAGAAGCGGTATATATATAAAAGTCAGAATATATATATATAGACATGATCACCAACCACGAAGCACTCCATGGGGATCAAAATGTAAATAAAGCTATAAAGCTATAAAGCGCCACGGAGGAAACTCCAAAGGGACAAAACGTAAATAAAGTCAGAATATTTGGCCAACCGCCACGAAGGGAACTCCAGGGAAAAATGTAAATAAAGTCAGAAAGCGATAAACCGCCACTTAAGTAAACTCAGTGTGACGTAACGTAAATAAAGTCGTATAAAAGCGATAAACGCATTCGGATGTAAAATCTGTGCTCATCGAACAAAGTTCGACAAAAGTAGTAAACGCACGGATGTATATATATATATATATATATATATATATATATATATATAAGCAGAGTAAACGCATAGGATGTAAAATCCAAAGCTCATCAAAAAAAGTCCGTCTCAACCATAGTTCATATATATATATATATATATATATTAAAGCGAAGAACGCCTGCATCAAGTCTAGGCTCATCGAACAAAGTTTGATACAGTTAATATATATAAATGTGTATATATATATTAAACCAAGTAAACACCTGCATCCAGACCGAAGTCTAGACTCATCGAACAAAGTTTGACACACGTATAATATATATAAATGTATATATATATATATATTAAAGCAAGAACGCGCTCCGCATCAAGTTCAGGCTCAATCGAGGCATAACTCGATAATGTTAGTCAATATATATATATATATATATATATATATATATATATATATATAGGGAGCCCTTCCATAATAAAATAGCCATCATGATGTAGTCTTGTAACACCCCTTTTGGACCGTTGATAAATTGAATTGATGGTTGCGATTAACTTTTTATTTGATAAGCCTAAGACAAAGTTGTTGTGCTTAATTATTTACCTGCATCTTTTATATTTTATTAAGTGAGGCCCACGTAAAATTAATTTGTCAATATAGTTATAAAAATGAATATTTATTATTAAAAAATAATCAAGTGAAGAAGAAGCTTACAAAGCTTACACATTTTTTTAATTTTTTATTTCTCCTAGCAGATAAAAGCCGATAACTACCGGCATTAAAATAAAAAAAAAATTCCAGACAAAATCGACATCTACCGGTATTAAAATAATATTAAAATAATATTAACTTGTCAAGATAGTTATAAAAATGAATATTTATTATTAAAATAATCTCGCCTAAGAGCTTCACCTGGCATTACACATTTTTTTAATTTTTTTTATTTCTCCCTACGAACAAAGTCGATACTACCGGCATTAAAATAATAAAAATTCTACTAGACAAAATGATACTACCGGTATTAAAATAATATTAAAAATTCAAAACATAAGTCGATACTTACTGCAATAAAAAAATTGATAAAAATAGCCATTTAAGACAAATTTGTCACTACCGACAATAAAAATTGAAAAAATGATTTTATTCAAGCAATTCATCGCTAAAATGATTCGAACTCGCAACCTTAAACTCCATACACTCGTAATATATATGACCACCCGAGCACCACCATGCCTATTTATTAATTTCAACCAAGGATATATCTTTATATTAAAACTTCACCATCCCCCAAAATCTATATTCTTGCATTATTATTATATTATGATTTATTATTATTAATAAGTCTATATAATACATAATGGGGTTTTCACCTTCATCGTCATTATTATATCCCATATCATGATTTGGATCTCCAATTATAATGTGCAATCAATATCGCCATCCGCCATCTTCAAGAATATTCTCATCCGGATCATATCTCATTGGTCAACCAACTCTTTTCCTCGTGCATTCATGATTTTTAAGAACAGTTTTGTAACCCTGATCGAGAAAGCCGCTGCTTTCGTTAACTCCCGGTAATCACCCATCAAATGATTATAGCTCATTGCTTGATTTTGTTCAAGTCGCCAGATGTGGAGTTAAAGAGTAAGTCTTCACCATTGCTTTTGTTCAAGTCTCTTGTCCACCGATGAAGGATCATGTCTTTACCGGTATTTGTGAAATACTCTTTGCTATGAAATATCTCAAGATGTGCCTCGCATAATTCACTGAGTGAGAAAACATTTGGCGCTTATATGTTATCGATCCCAGCTTGTCGATTGTTGACAACTTCTTTATATCTTCCACCACTTTCAACAGATCACATTATATAATCGCATAAAACCTTAGTATCGTGACACACAACTCACTAAGTTTATGAACATTGTATTTCATGGAATCGATTTAATTGACATTGGAAACGCTCTAAACATCTCTTTTGTGTACACTTGTGCAAAGATGAACTTCTAAAGATGAACCGAGTACCATAATCCTTTTACGATGTTTTGTTATGTAGTCGGCCTTCCTCTCCTCGATAAACCTGTCTTTCTACAAATTTTTGACTCTGCAAAGACAAAAAACATAGCATACTTGTTGATGCATTAACATACTCATCAAAAAGGCATTCATGCTCTCGCTTCTTCCAAAGGGTAGTCATTCCCGCTGCAAAATATCTCTTTGTATATGCCGAATCCATTTCGTCAGACATCATACAAACTTCCAAGCCATTCATTAGTATACAATTCATAGGAACTTATCGTAATATGCCAACGCCTTCAAATTCCTCGATGGACAATGAGTTATACACAAGTTGTTAAAATCATTTTTGAACGATGGGTGCTCGTAATAAACATGATGCAATTTTTTCAGAAAGTTATTGCTAATATGCCAAGAACACAATAAATGATAACTAGTTGGAAGTACCGAGCAATAGCATTACTCATGGCTCGTTTTGATCGCTGATGATGGTTGTAGGTGCCTTGTAGTCCATGGCTTCAAGCCATGTCTGTAATACCCAAACGAAAAGTGTCCTCCTGTCTCATCTCGTAATAAAGGTAAATCCAAACAATATAGATCGATAATGGTGGTTGACCCGACAAATGGAACAAACGGCATGCCATACTTATTTGTCCAAGATGTACTATCAAATGTCACAACGCCTCCGAACCGCTGATATATAAACCTTGATCAAGGCCAACCCACAAAATACAAGCTATGCGGTTGTTTTCACCGGTTTCACTCGAAAAAATTTGTCGGCACTTCCGGATGCAAGTTTGTTCAAATGATCGACAAAGCAATTTGCATCATTTTCATCTACGTAATCACGCCTTAAATCTCGCACCACATTCTCAACATTAGCAAGAGAAAAGGAACATTTTGCAACCCACCTCCCATTGTGCTCAAAACATTCATCATCTTACTAGGACCAATACCGACTTATTTAAAGTGTCAATTAAATTTCTTGCAACAAGAGTAATATTTCGTGAGTCTCGATCAAATCTACTTTGGTGGGGGTCACTAAGTGATGATTGTGCTCTAATTCAACAAAGAGATATACGCCCAATTGTCCTCTTTCTTATTGTGGACAACATATATTCTAGCTTTTGCACATTGTTCAGCCCTATAAAGTCTCTCCGTCTAGTTATTTTATTACTACTATCTTCATCATCGTGTAAACTCTTGCCAACAATTGGTGTGTACCTGGCTTTCTTACATACATACCGCCTAGATCCGATATCATTCAGATAGCATGTTTACGACTAGTTGCAATTCTAATCTCAAATCCATTTTTTTGAAAGCATATGATCTATAAAAATATTCAACCTCTTCCAACGCATACAAAATAATTGACCAACGACGGAACAATATCGATTTATTATCGCCAACTTCACTAACAAATTCAGATGTATTATATGACATTTTGAAAAACTTACTTGTGAATAATAGTGATGAATTTTGCTCGATCAGAACTTCAACTTGATTTTCAAAATAAATGAAAGTGGGCAACCAGATGAAACAAATTATGAGTAGAGGAGAAAAGAGAAAATAATATAAGAGAACAAATTCTATGGAAGGATAAGAAGATAACTTGAGAAAATAGCAGCTTCCTAGACAATATTTAAAGGTAAAAAGATCACTCAGACAAATTGTAGTAAGTAATGCTCAAGAAGTCAAACTAATGTATTTTTTCCATATAATCAATGTCGCCTTTTTTCTATTCCCATAGTGTTGTATTATTATGTTTGACTACTTATTCACCGTGATATTGTTTATAATAATAATAATAATAATAATAATAATAATAATAATAATAATAATAATAATAATAATAATAATAATAATAATAATGATGATGATAATAATAAAATAATAAAAAGTACATAAGCCGCTAGAATATGGAACGGCTTTATACTCAATTCGTAATAATAATAGAATAATAATAATAATCTAATAATTATAATAAAATATTGAGAAATTTAATTTGGGGGGAGATGGAATGTTTTAAGATATATCCAAATCCAAGGTAAGATATAACAGCTAGGCCCGTGGTGTTCGGGTGGTCATATGACGAATGTTTGGAGCTTGAGGTCGCGGGTTCGAGTCTAACTTGTAGCGAAAAATTGATTTATTCCTCAAATTGCTATAGCCTCTACCTACCCTAACTTAACGTTTTTATTAATTAATATATATATATATATATATATATATATATATATTTATTTCAAACCATTATAGCCTCTACCTACCAAAACTAATTTATTAATAATATATATATTTTTATTTTCAAATTATTATTTCTACCTACCGTAATGAATTTTGAGAGGAATATATATATTTTTTTAATTCCAATTTATGAAGTTTCAGATCTACGTAACAAAGTGACAAACCTTTGTCCGCCACATCGCTTCGGGAAATGCAATCAATATTTTTTTTGACCACTTTTTTCGCCACATCGCCTCGGGAAAGAACACACCGCAAGCTTCGGTGAAACTAAAAAGTCGAGACATTTGTTTGAATTTGGTCCTAAATTAATTCATGTATTTACATTTGCATGAGCTTATTTAAACGCCTATCGAGAACACATGTTGTTCAAACTAAAGTTCACTTGCCAAGCTAGATAAAATAAAAATAACAGAGAGTAGAGAGGGAGTATTTCGGAAGAGAGGAGCAAAAAACTTCAACAAGTTGAAGGGGCTGGAATCCATTTATTATATTCTGAAGACACCGAATTTTTTGTAAGATATATTGTTATTGGTACTCCATTTCATATTATTATTTGCAGCATGTAAGATATTGTTATAGCTGTTATTGTTATTTGTTTTGTTTGAAATAGTTTTTATTTATTGTTATTTGTTCAATTTTTATTACATTATATAAATGAAAAAAACTTATTCCAGTGTACTCCAATTTTTCTTGTTAATGTTATTATTACATGCATGATAATAGTTTTTAACATGCATAATGTTACAGCTGGTTTTTAATGCATGTTAATATTATTCCATTATATACATGCATGTTATTATTACATGCATGTTGTTTAGTGATGACTAGTTTTTAATGCATGTTATTGTGTATTGTTATTAATGTCATTTTTGCAAGAGATGTTACTTTCAACTTCATTTTGTCATGCAGAATACTAATATGGAATTGATGTATTTTTTTTAGGTAAAAGATGGACAGCTGGGAATATGGGCCAATTGATCCAAGTGTTCTTCATGATCAACAAGATCATGTATCAGATGATATATATCATGGGAGAGATAGGGGAAAATTAGGCTCCAACCAATATAATCGATCGTAAATATAATCATGGGCTTTGATAAAAGAACAAAAAATCCTATTAGATAAATGTGGATTTGGAGTATTTAGTTTTCGAGGTGTTATACACCAAACTGACCTTGGTCTGATATCTGCCTTAGTCGAGAGATGGCGCCCGGAGACCAATACTTTTCATTTAAACTGTGGAGAAATAACAATCACGTTAGAGGATGTTCACTTTATTTTTGGGTTACCGGTGGTGGGAAAGCCCTTAACGGGTCCCCTCATTGCCACCAATTTGAATTATTTTAGGATTGTTTTGGAGATAAATTAATGGTGAATATTTTAGTTCAAAAAAATGCAAAGGCAATTTCATTAGTGTGGTTGCACCTAACATTTTAATAAATGTCCCGAGAATGCAAGTAAAGATGTTGTAGGTACACACAAAGGCATAAATGTTGTGGTGTGTGGGGCAATATTATTCCTTAATAGAATAGAAATAGTGTGCACCCAATGATATATATGTCTTTATTGCCAACGTCAAGATTGTGTAACTTACTCTTGGGGGGGCGACAGTTGTTATTATATTTGTACAGATCTTTATATACCGCTACTAGGAAAGGAGTTAAATACATTAATGGTTGTGTTACATTGTTACAAATTTGGGTTTACGAGTGTAAGTATTGGAAAGCCAAACCCTTGGCCACAATCATCCTTATGGTTACCTAGGGCTTTAGCATGGTCCTATTTTGGAGCCCACAGTTACCCTGGTAGACGTGAGAATCCCCATCACCATTTGTCATTTTACCGAGGGGAGTTAGATATTAAGTCTATGTTGGATGTGGTTTCGCGGCCTTACATAATGTGGGATGATGATATCAGTGGATTTAATTTTGAAGGCAGGTTGTTGGGATCTCGTGGGGTCCCCTTGATCCACTTTGATATTGTGGAATTTCAGATGCCGGACCGTGTGATGAGACAGTTTCAGTTCATGCAAGGCATACCATCAACTGCCAAAAACCACGGTGACCTTAGGAAGGAGAAAAAATTTAAATTTATTGATGTCGAGGATCGTATGGCCTCGAGAGGGAATATATTTAGATGTGGGAGGCATACATGGATCATCTCAAGGACAACAAACTAAAATTTCGATTATGTCCCAATAGATGATTACATGGTCTCGGTATAGAAAATTACACATTGGAAAATTCACCGACCTCGACAAGCAAAGCTTAATTACTTATAGTTGTTATGAGCCTCGCCATTTACAACCAACAACACCTTATTCAAATGGTATAAAATTATATTCTTCTTTAATAAATCATGTATTGGAGTAAATACTTAATATTACATTTATTCATATTTATTGTTAATAATATTTGTTTGTGTTTATCTTATATGACAAAGTCGAGAGAGCAAAGTCATTACTTGATAAATTTTCAAGATTTACTCACCGCCTCCCGAGTTGGTTCTCGCAAAAAAATAATTGGGATTTAATACGCCCTATACGACTTCAAGCAAGAGGTAAACAAATACCTCGATTGTGGGGTCCCACAAATTTTGGACCACAAATCCCAATACACACAACTCAATGAAGGGCTTGGGAAACAAACCGATTATGTCAGACAAGAGAGCTACATACCCACCCCACAAGTAATCGAGGAGAGCTCCATTCCCACCACCCAAGCTTCACGAGAATGTTACATTCCAACCTTCCAAACCTATGAGGAGTGTTACATTCCAACCAACTCTTCATTTGCGTGGACTTTTCGACGCCAAGGGATCTAGTTCACAAAAGGTATATATAGTTATGTTAATAGTGATGGTTTTAATTATTATTGCTATATAATAATAATGTACATTTGTCTCTCAATCGTGTACAAGATGCGGAGACCACATCTCTTATGGACAAAAAGGGTCCTTATCCAAAAGACTTAAAGATTGGAAGGAGACATTTATAAATAAACATATGTTTGGAAACGTGGTGGCACCAGAAGAGGATTTATATCCTTTATCACATCCGCGCCAGTTATATGAATTAGAACACAATGCAGTGCAATCCTTAGGGCCTGGGAGTTGGATATTTGAGCATGTCATCGACGCTTATATGTTGTTGCTACGAGACAGAGAGGAATACTACAAGTCGCGGGGAATACAAAGGTGGTCCCAATTTGGTTTCATGAATTTATTCTTCATGATCTTAAGTGTAGCTATGTGCCCTCGCACTAACGTGAATATCGTATGGAGTTTTTTGCAAACCGTATGTTAACCAAGATGTTGGTCCACCTTACACTAATGCAAATACATATTCATGCCGATGTGTAGTACCAATCAACGCCATTTTGTCTTGTTCCTATTCGCAGCTTGAAGATTGGATGGTTACCATAATCGACCGCACTACAATGACACTATGTATATTAAGTTACATGAAATGTACTCGTAATTGCTAAAGTCATGTAGATGTTTAGTTTTAAAATATTTTAATTTTATAATGTCCTTTAATATTAAAAAATTATTTAACCAACTACTTTTGTACATGCAGTACATTTGATACCATTTTGTTCATGAAATGGTAATCCGATGCGTGAGAGTGGCCCAAATGGGTAATCCCACCGTGGCAGACCTTAAAGATTCGGACCGAAACAACACAACAACTCAAATCGTCGCATTTTTGTATGCAAGTATGTTGACTATTTCGTTAGGGCAAATGGTAATATTTCAAGAGAAGTGGTCCTGGAAGATGTCACGATCTTTCGTTATCAAGGCCGCATGGGAGCTCTACAAGAAAACCGCAAGATTACTTCCTACCTCGAGATATGTAACTTATCCAACGTTATCTAATGTACATATTAATTAATAAGAATGTCTATTTGGTTGAGCTTTATGGGATTTTCAAATTCATAACTTAGTAATATGAATATTATGAATCACATAAAACCACTTCATATTATTAATATGAAAAAAATTTATCTATTTTGTTGAATCTGATGGATATTTTTATTAGGACTAATATTAATAATCACATTATTTATATTAATATTAAAAATCATTATTAATATTATTTTTAATAATAGTAATACATGAATATAATAATAATAGTAATACATGAATATAAAATCATTATTTATATTTTATTAAAGAATGATATTTTTTTTAATATATTAATAATCCTTTTATTGATATTATTACAAAAATAAGAAAAATATTAAAGGGATAATAATAAATATAGATATTAACTTATTTCTAAATAGAAAACCTCCATATGTATTATATAGACTTATTAATAATAATAAATCGTAATATAATAATAATGCAAGAATATAGATTTGGGGGATGGTGAAGTTTTAATATAAAGATATATCCTTGGTTGAAATTAATAAACTAGTCTCGTGGTGCTCGGGTGGTCATACGATTTGTGTATGGAGTTTGAGGTCATGAGTTTAAATCTTTTAGAAAAATAATCGCATGAATAAAATCATTTTTTCAATTTTTTATTGTCAGCCGTGACAAGTCAGTATCTTAAATCACTATTTTTTTCATTTTTTTTAATACTGTAGTATCAATTTATACTGGCCGGAATTTTTTTATTATTTTAATGCTAATCAGATCAAATTGCACTTCTACGGGAGAAATTAAAAAAAATTAAAAAATTCTAAGAAAAGCTCTTCCTATTGGATTACATTTTTTTTTTTATTATTTTAATGCCACCAGATCAACACTCAGATTTACTGTGGGAGAAATAAAAAAAAATTAAAAAAAAATGTGTAAGCCGGTAGAAGCTCTTTCGGCCGGATTATTATAATAATAAATATTCACTTTTTATAACTATACTGACAATATAATTTATGTGGGCCTCACTTATGAAAAATAGAAGTTTCAGACAGTAAATAATTAGGCACAACAACCTCGTGGTTTACTTATCAAATAGAAAAGTTAATCGCAACCATCAATTCAATTTATCAACGGTCAAAAGGGGTGTCAGACAAGACTATAAAGAACCTCCTATGGAAGGGCTCCATATATATATATATATATATATATATATATATATATATATATATATATATATACAAGTTGAAATAAAATCATGGACCAAAGTCCGTGCAAACAAAGCGCAACAAGACTCTCAACGTGAAGAAGGGGTGCATGCATGATGAAGAAAGACTCTAAAGTGTGTGAGAAGCTTACAGTTGACCGCCATGTAAGACTTCTATATCTTTAAAGTGGGTAAACATTAGCTTTTGTAGGTACAAAAGTGCTATATATGAGCTCACTGTGTGTTTAAAATGAGAAAGTACATTTGCATGGGGTGATCTGAGAGCAAATTGGGAGGGCTTCTCGCATTGCTTTCTCTCTTGCAAAATGGGCTGCCCAAGCCCTCTCTGTTTATAGACGATTTAGTCATAGTGTACTGAGAGGCAACCCAGGTGGGCCCAGTTTTTGTGTCGGGTCGTCTCGAAGTACGTGCACTATAATGTCCACTCGAACTTTCAGAAGTGCAATCCGGGCATCCGTTTGAGGTATACAGGACCTATTTCGGACCGCCGTTGTCAAGAGTTGTACGATGGCATGGGATTAGAGTTTGTACGTAGTCATTGAAGATGGGGCGATGCCCTCTGGTCTTCAAGCTTCAACTTTCATCCGTTACCCAGCACAATAGTCACTCGGGATTGGTTAGTCTTGTGGGACATCGTTGCATAGAGATGTTGAGATGACGTGGCGTGGCATCGCGTTGGCAAGATGACGATGTTGCCCCTCACCGGTGTTATCGCCGGATTGGACTGATAAAGCAGACGTTGCTCAGGCTTCGCTGAGATTGGACTGCTGCAATTATTGAAGGTCTTCATTGTCATCTTTGAGGTGTGCCTGTCTTCCCAATGTTATCGCCGGGTTGGTACAGTGTATCTCGTTGTGAGCACCGAGATTGAAGCTGGTCGCATTTGAAACAAGCATTTATGGGGTTATCACCAAATCGCATCCTTGGGGCTATCACCAAGGTTGGTGGCTATTCCATAGTTGGGATGAGATCGGATACCTCGGGGTTATCTCCGAGATTAATCGGTCTTCTCCGGTGTGTGTTCCGGTATTGGATCTGCAAGCCTCGGGGTTATCTCTGAGGTTGGAATTGTTACTCCCAGAGTGGGCTCCGGGGTTGATACTGAACTTCCGGTAGTATCTGGTATGTATATGGATTGTCTTTCAGGGTTCCCTCTTAAAATACGAATCTGTCCTCCTACAATGTTAGTGACAGTAGTATAGAAAATTTCGAGTGTCTACATCGGTTTTGCAGAGTAACTACTAACTTGATTTCCAACAGTTTAAGCTAGTTCCAAACCATCATTAAAGTGTTCATACATGTAAGTAAACTTCTTAAATACCTTATAACATGTTAATTCATATCAATTAACATATGAATTCAAGAAATTTAAAGAACTAAACTAGACCCATTTCAAGAACAAAGTTAGAATTTATACCTTCTTGAGCTTGAATTAGACCTCCTACATTCTGAGTATGTTTCTATAGTAGCTCAGCAACTTATACTCTCCAATTAGACTATCAAACAACTTCTAGCAATCACAAAATCTGAATTTAAGCTTGTATTTATAGAAGGAACTTGGACTGAATTTAGGGTTTGCATGAAGGGTAGTATCCTTGGTGTTTTGGAAGGAAACAATGGTCATTCAAGGGTTGGCCAACCACCTAAATGCTCAGCCATCATCACCTAAGTCTAGCCTTTTGGAAAATACGTGTTTTAGCTTCAAGTCATTATTCATGTACCTTTTGACACTCAATTTGGGACAAGAGCAAATATATCAGCATTTGGTCATGTAAGGCTTGGTTTGGTTCTTTTAATTCCCATAATGTAATATTAAGGTACAATTGTTACCATATTAGGAAAATTTGGGGTTATTAATATACTCACATCATATAGTCCATGTACATTAAATACACGCAATAAAATAGCACAGTCATGTATTATTATTCGAGTAGTTCCATAATTATTTCCACTACTCACATAATCACATTATAACCTTATTTAATATTAATGTTTATTTAAACATTTAATTCCTTTTTCAGATTCTAGAACACACAGATATTTAACCATTTATGTATTACAATTTCATATGAACTTATTGTACTACTTGGTACCTTATATTAACATAATGTACTCTTATCTTATGTTTTATTAATGTCACACATATAACATTAATGTTCCAATTCAGTGCTACAATAGAAATTAACTATCTTCAATCGATCATTTGGCGCAATTGCACTCAGTTTAGTACTATCGAGAGAGTATGCAATTGCATTACCTGCACTCGACAAGCAAGCTGGTTTAGCTTCAAGCCAGTGTCAACCTCCATCCATAATACTTCTTCACATCATAAATTAACTATCATACTAGTTTAAGAGCGTATTCCTTTCATGAAATCACATAATTATTTGCAATTAATCAATATTCTTCGATAACTATCAATTACTTGTTTGCCTTAACAATTCTTTTATTAATTAATATAGTCACTACTATGATGGTGCCACACAAGGCACTTCAACGAGTTTGTTACAACTCCACATTAATCACTTTAATATAATTGAGTTAACTTGACTCATAACACGAAATCATTTATATTCGAATAAATATTTATTCCATTAATATATTCATAAGACATGGAAATTCTCGGGTATTACAACAACCCCGAGATATTCAGTCCCAATCCTGGAGATAACCCCAAGGAATGCAGTTGCAGTTCCGGAGATAACCCCAGAAATGCTCTTTTCCGCTCTCAGCAGTCAGCTTCAACACTCGATGATAGCCTCGAGGCACTCATTCCCCAAGCCCGGAGATAACCCCGGGAGGTCAAGCACACGTCAGAGAAAACCTTGAGGATAGTCAACACTTGCAGCAGTCCAATCTCAGAGATAACCCTAAGTAACGAACGCTAAATAAGCTCAAATCGGAGATAACCCTGGTGAGGGGCAAAATTGTCATTTTTCCATCCCACATTGCACCGTCTCAACAACATTCAAACATACAATCTACATAGGAATTTCCTATAAGAACCAAAGAGCTCCAATCCCCAGTGACTACTACACAAGACAGCACACCGGATAGAATTTGAAGCCTGAAGACCAAGGGCATGGTCCCATCTTCCTGACTTCGTACAACCTCTAATCCCATGTCATTGTGTAGCTCACGATAATAGCATGCCATGAAAGGTCTTATATACCTCGATCGGATGCCCGGATTGAAGTTCGACCAGTTCGAGCGGACATCACGTTTCACGCGTGCACGTACTTTGAGATAGCGGGACTTACGGAGCCCGGGGCATCTCGGGCAGCCGTAGGTGCATCTGCGGCTGCCGCAGGTACACCTGCTACTCCCCCCCTCTATAAATAGAGGGCTTGGGGCAGCCATTTTTAAGAGAGAAAAGGCGAGGAAGCCCTGTCCAATTTTCTTTGTACACAATATAAACTGAGTGCTTTCTCACTTTTAACACTTGTGAGCTTCTATATTGTTATATTTTTACCGGCGGGAGCCGACTGTTCATCCATTTAAAGCTATTGAAGTCTTCTTTGGCAGTCCATTGTAAGCCTTCTTACACTTTCTAAAGCTTTTCTCCACTACTATGAACACACAGTTCTTCACGTTGAGAGTCGTTGCATGTGTGTATGCAGGACTTTTGCCTGTGGCTTTTATTTCTTTTTATATATATATATATATATATATATATATATATATATATATATATATATATATATATATATATATATATATATATATATATATATATATATATATATTATATTTTATATATATATATACAAACATTATCGAAGTTATGCCTCGATTGAGCCTGGATTTACCTCAAGAGCATTTATTGCTTCTATATATATACTTATATATAAACTGTGGTCGAACTCTGTTCGATGAGCCTTGATTTACATCCGGAGTGTTTATTGTTTTTATATATATATATATATATATATATATATATATATAAATCATGGTCGAACTCTGTTCGATGAGTCTGGATTAACATCTGGAGCGTTTACTACTTTTATATATATATAAATACTTATATATATGTTGTTGTCATCAAACTCGTTTGATTGAGCCCGGATTTCATATCTAGTGCGTTTATCTCTCATATATATATATATATATATATATATATATATATATATATATATATATATATATATATATATTTACATTTCAATCGGCCCGGAGTTTACTTGTGGCCTTTTATTGCTTTTTATTTACATTTTGTCTCACTTTGGATTTTACTTCTTAGGTTGATCACTTTATTGCTTTATTTATATTTTCTCAATCCCCACGCAGTGCTTCATGGTGGTTGATTGGTTTTTACCGCTTATTTACATTTTTCAATCCCCCATGGAGGTGCTTCGTGGTGGTTGATTATTTTATATATATATATATATATATATATATATATATATATATATATATATATATTTCTGACTTATATATATATATAACTTTATGTACTTTTCATACAAATTGCTATATCATGTGAGCCTAGGAATCATGTGATCACAGATTCAGTCTTCTAAATCTAGATTCGGTTCCCGTGATGGACATTTTTAGTTGTACACGGCTTGTAATTTATTCACGGTAATAAAGTAATAAAGTGAAAGTAGAGTATCGTTCTCACGAGAAATTATTTAATAAAAATCACCAAATACTAGTTCTTAATCAAACTAGTTTTATTTAAACAATCGAATTAAACTACTACTACTACCACTAGTTGAAAATCATGTTATGGAGATTTAAGATCATAACTTCACTTATTGTTTCACTTATATTAAAACACTTCTTATTAATTACGCTCACTATTCTAGATTGTTAATCAGGAACTTATTAGTGTTTATAACAACCTTCCGATGCCTCACAAACATAATAATCTAAATCCACAATTGATAGAGTTGAATCAAACATCCTAATTAACTAATTCACTATATTCCTATGTGAATTACAATTAAAAAGGATTTAAAGCACATGTTCCCTATCAGATTACATGTGGCGTATAGGCATATTCATATCCTAAACACAAATCATGAATTCCAACACCATGCAGAAAACACAATCAAATGCTATAATGATCAGATCTAAATCTATATTTCATCTACCAAATTAATATAAATTATCATGATAATTGTTAGCTAGACAATTAAACAATTATACGCAAATCATAGTAGACAATTGTGACGCCCCCAAAATAGGTATATATCACCCATCTTGAGTCACCAAATACATGGTACAAAAATCAAATACAACTTTATTATACAACAGTCGTGTAACATACGACAAAACATAATTTAAGAGTTTTAATAAGAATATTGTCATCTATACAATATCCACACTTAATAATGGAGTCCTCATTACATTTATTGTAACACTATTTAATAGAATAGTGAGGACTACTAATGCTATCATCTGGACCGTCACTCCGTTCCCCGACTAGTCCCAGCTACGTTCTCATTACCTGAAGAGAATAGTGAAAGAAGGGGTGAGCTCAACTAGCCTAGTAAGAAATATTATGACTAAGATAATGCAGAATAAATTATCATTAGCCTTCAACAGTGTTAAACTGATAAAATATAATAAACATCAAGTTTAACTGCAGTGGAACAAGTAATCCATTAAAAGAGTCAGGTAGAGAATAAAATCTACTATCTTCTATGATTTAAAAAGGTTTTTCATCATTTTTATCGCTGAGACTCAGCTTAATAAATAAACCACATCATCGAATTATCCTTGCACTATGGACCAAGTATGTTCATTAAATCATCAATGGTCATGACTATACCGAATAATCCCTGGTCATAATCATACCAAATCAATCTCTGCACGTAAGCCAAAGATATATAATTCAATAAACAATAGTCCATCTTCGCACGTAAGCCAAAAATAACTTTCATCACCAATGATCAAACCCTCATCAAAAATATGCATATACCTTATATAGGATTTTCAAGCCATAAAATCCTATTTTCCAACTTTGTTACTTCACATAACATATTTAACTCATATGTTCGTAACTAAACTATTTTCGTGAAAAATAACAAATCATCCCCAAAATATTTCTTTTTCCGGGATTTAGCAAAGATATAGTCCTATAATGAACATACATTTTCTCTAAATTTTTAAAATTTATTTACTATTTTTCAAAAATCAATTTCTAATTAATTCCTTAAGAAATTAGCTACCTCAAGTTTAACTCCAAAAATTCCCAAATCTTGGCAGAATCTTACACATGTTAATGTGAACTTCCAGTTTAAATTTCATGGTCATCGAAGTATAGAACTCCAGTTATAGCCTTTTTCGTCGGAAAAACCTAAATATTGAAATGGTCATAACTTGCTCATTTTAAGTCGGAATGAACTCATTTTTGGATAGGATGTTCTTTATACCATATACTTTCATGTCCCAAAAGGCTGGAAGTTTTCACACAAATTAAGTGGCCAAAACTTACCTTTTAAAAATCTGGGCAGTAGCATTTTTGGTATTTGCAGCTTTTGACTCCTTTGCTAAAATTAGTCCACACGAAAATCTACAACACCTTTTACCGTAATTCCACCTGGAGATGCTACAAAACTCATAGATCTAACTCTAGAACTTAACCACAATCAAAAATTTGAAATATAATAGGAGATATAGTCAATTGAATTTCATGTTCCGTTTTCACCAAAATCTAATTTTTCAACCCTTTATGATTTCTAATAAACTTTCATGTTTTCACATAATAACCAACATAACTCATCATAACATTTACTAATACTTCATATACCCATGATTTTCATCAGTCCAAAGTTTTTATTATAACTCTCATCATAATCAACATAAACAGATCTTTTCCACAATTTAATAAGGAATGAATACAAAGGATCATTCACCATGCATGCGGTAATTCACATAGGCAGGTTATTCCCAATGTAATAATAAAGAATGGAATAATGAAGGATTCACCATGCATGCGATAGAGACCGCATGCATAAAAGTTATTCCTAATAGAATAATAAAGAGCGGAACCCAGTCCCATGTAGAGAACGCATGCATGTGATGTTCTAACATAATCATAAATAATGGAACCCGCTTACAGAAACGCACGCATGTGATGATGTCCAATGTAATGATAAAGAATGGAATAATGTAAGAATTTCACCAAGTATAGGGTAGCCAGCAGATACAAAAGTTATTCCAATAGAATAATAAAGAATGGAATAACAGAAGTTCTCTTCATGGATAAGAAAGAAATAATACTCCCTACGAGTACAACAAATAATATCCCCTACCTTAGAATAAAGCTGGATACTGGAATAGAAATGTAGCAGACTTCTTTTCTTCTTTCTCTCTATAGATTTTCTTTCTATAGCTTCTTTCTATAATTTCTCTCTATAATAATTGCTCTATAGCTTTGGTGAATTGGTGAGAAATGAAGGAAGAATGAGCTTCTATTTATAAAAAAATATAGTTTTGATAATTGCACGTTTTGGGCTCGAAAAATTACAGTACAATACCTCCAACTTTTTTTTTATTTTTAATTTAGCCATGCAAGTATTATCAAACTTGCACCACCTCCCCTAATAGTAAATAATGTGATTCAATAGTAAATTATGTTAATCAATAGTTATAATGATGTGAAATAATAGCAATCAATTGCTCATTTATCCGATTAAATACCTGATTGATCAATATAACCTCCAGACATCAATTATTATCGAAATAAATATCGATTTTCACTAACACAAATAATTTCAACACAATGAAACTATTTTTATCAAAAATATAAATTTTGAAATTTCGAAGTTTGACTTTTTCCGAAAAAGTAAACTGTTGACTTTTTGACCAAATAGTAAAATCCGGAAAATTTTGTGTTTATAGTCTATTTATACTAATTTCATCGTTCCGGACTCAAATATCACGTCCGCGTCTCCAAATTCAACTCCGAATACAACTTCAATTTTAACAACATTCATCATTAATATTATAACTCACAATATTTATCAACCGATCGTTTCAGAAAGCAGGGGCTTTCCATAAGGATTTCTCCCTATCATGTAGCGTTAAATTAGGTGACCAAACCTCTCTGGCCGAACTTCTAGACATTGTAATATTGTAATTCAATAATATGAATAACTTTGTCATCTTAATTATTGATTTAATAATATAACATATTATGCAGATGATACTATGACAATAATCGAATCAATAATATGAGAGATATGATGTCGCAATTACTGTAGTAATAATTGAGTATAACTGAGTGACTTCTCACGTAAGCATCAATAACCAATATCGTGTGCTACTATGCAACCACGCCAGACATCGTACTTTTTACTACTAGGTTAGTTCAACAGTTTTAAACGGTAAAACTTCCACCGTTATTTTCATAAAAATATTTTTGTCATTTTCCCAATCCGATAATAATTTCGTTGTGATTTCGACCAATGATTGTGCTGTTGTACGAATATTTCCTGTTAAAACGAATATTCCCCGACCAATCGAATATTATATAACAACTTGCGTACTTTGTAAAATTTATAAATATTACCCACAACTATAACATTATCTCAAATCCACACCAAAATTTTGAAAAAAAATATTTTGAGAAAATTAAATCTTTATTCGTAATATCTGGGATCTCACAATCTCCCCTCCTTATGAAATTTCGCCCTTGAAATTTACGTACGTACCTGGTATGACGAAGAGGTGAGGATACCTTTAATACCTTTTATCGTCGAAAACATTAAATTCATCTTTGCAATACGACCAAAGATATTCATTAACAATTCATCTTTGCTTTATAGGCCAATCAGATAACCAATAATGTCGAGACTCAAACTTAATAGTATCACGACCATGAATTATCCATGCACTACGGGCCAAAGATATTCGTGTTTTTCAATTACGGTCATGATTATACCGAATAATCCTCGGTCATAATCATACCAAGTCCATCTATGCACTACTACCAAAGATGACTTTTACCACATCATTTGTAACATTACTGGCCATGATTATACCGAATAATCTTGGTCATAATCATACCAAGTCCATCTATGCACCATGTGCCATGATGACTTTCAACAAAATATAAATATGATGAGTAGTTAATCAATCGATTCCTAAAATCACATCAAAGGCAAGTATTTTCAAAGAGATAAGATCGTCAGGTAACGTGAAAGTGTCGATTTGATGCAACAAGATTTATAAACAGTGGAGGTAACTAAGGTTTCTACCAACAGAGTTTTAACCGATAAATCAAAGTCTAATTTCTCCGTAGTCAAATTTAAACATTGAACGCAAGCAAGAGAGATAAAATAATGGGTAGACCCGGTATCTAATAAGGCATAGACTTCGCAAGAGTTTATAATTAACTTACCCGTAATAACTTCGTTCGGGTTTCTCGACAAACGCTCTTACTTAAACTACCGGATTTGGCTTTGCTATAGAGTACATTCCACCTTTAGTTGCTTCGTCACATTCCTGATCCATGATTTGAATCATTATTCTCCGATCCATATCGATTTTGGGTTGACCGCCCTGCATGCAGGTAATTCGAATTCGATGTTGGATTCTCTAATTGTTGTCCAAAATAAATCCAATTCATCTTTTTTGACTTTTATTGGATCGAACGACTTTTCTATACTATCAACACGTCGTCAAGTTTGTTACCCACGCATCATCTATTCTTCTTCGTTCAGCTGTTTTTGCTTTCATCAGAACTTTGATCATAGCGTTCTTAGATTCCAGCTCTAATATCTTATACTCTGCCAAAGAGTGCTTCTGTTCAAGCATCGCACATCGGTTAACATAATTTTGAATTGTTGTATCTCTTTGCTCCACAATCGCTTGTCGTTCTTCAGCCTGTTCTTCCAACTCATGAATACGATTTTGTAATTCTAAATTTTGATCATAAACTTCTTCTAACCAATTCTCCTCAGGTTCCTCTTCTTCCTCTTCTTCCTCACTCTCAGCTGTTACCTCTGCAACTAGCTCGGGTGCAACTATTAGTTCTTCACTTACCACGTAGATATCTCTAATTTCTTCTTCGTCTGACATCACATTAACCTGGTTAGTGATTAAAGGTGTCTCAATGGTCTCATTCACTCCATTGCTAACATTTTCAGCTGCCATTTTCAAACACTTCCATAAAACAAGAGTTAATTAACATTTCACATATTATCTCTATACTTTGACCGACCAATTAAATACCAAATAACTTAGGTAAGTCATACTAGCGAAGGAATTCCCCGTCTCTCCACTCCTAGTTCTTGTCTCACATCTCAGCCAGGGATCATATCCCTAAGCTTTGATACCAACTGTGACCCGCATCCAGGACTTGGATAGCACCTCACAATGATACCTATCAACTTGCCACCATTACTCACGGCGTCCCCTACGGAAAGTCTGGCTTCGGTGCATCCCAAGACTTGGAAGTCACCAGATAAAGGCTCGGGGCTCTTTTCTATAGCTTTGATACCAACTGTGACGCCCCCAAAATAGGTATACATCACCCATCTTTAGTCGCCAAATACATGGTACAAAAATCAAATACAACTTTATTATACAACAGTCGTGTAACATACGACAAAACATGATTTAAGAGTTTTAATAAGAATATTGTCATCTAGACAATATCCACACTCAATGGAGTCCTCATTACATTTATTGTAACACTATTTAACAGAATAGTGGACTACTAATGCTATCATCTGACCAGTCACTCTCGCTCCTCGACTAGTCCCTACCACGTTCTTATTACACTCAAGAGAACAGTGAAAGAAAGGGTGAGCTCAACTAGCCTAGTAAGAAATATTATGACTAAGATAATGCAGAATAAATTATCATTAGCCTTCAACAGTGTTAAACTGATAAAATATAATAAACATCAAGTTTAACTGCAGCGGAACAAGTAATCCATTAAAAGAGTCAGGTAGAGAATAAAATCTACTATCTTCTATGATTTAAAAAGGTTTTTCGTCATTTTTATCGCTGAGACTCAGCTTAATAAATAAACCACATCATCGAATTATCCTTGCACTACGGACGAAGGATATTCATTAAATCATCAATGGTCATGACTATACCGAATAATCCCTGGTCATAATCATACCAATTCAATCTCTGCACGTAAGCCAAAGATATATAATTCAATAAACAATAGTCCATCTTTGCACGTAAGCCAAAAATAACTTTCATTACCAATGATCAAACCGTCATCAAAAATATGCATATACCTTATATAGGATTTCCAAGCCATAAAATCCTATTTTCCAACTTTGTTACTTCACATAACATATTTAACTCATATGTTCGTAACTAAACTATTTTCATGAAAAATAACAAATCAGTCCCACAAATATTTCTTTTCTGGGATTTAGCAGTATATAGTCCCATAATGAACATACATTTTTCTCGGAATTTTTAAAATTTATTTATTATTTTTCAAAAATTAATTTCTAATTAATTCCTTAAGAAATTAGCCACCTCAAGTTTAACTCCAAAAATTTCCAAATATTGGCAGAATCTTACACATGTTAATGTGAACTTCCAGTTTAAATTTCATGGTCATTGGAGTTATAGAACTCCAGTTATAGCGTTTTTCATCGGAAAAACCTAAATATTGAAATGGTCATAACTTGCTCATTTTAAGTCGGAATGAGCTCATTTTTGGATAGGATGTTCTTTATACCATATACTTTCATGTCCCAAAAGGCCGGAAGTTTTCTCACAAATTAAGTGGCCAAAACTTACCTTTTAAAAATCTGGGCAGTAGCATTTTTGGTATTTGCAGCTTTTGACTCCTTTGCTAAAATTAGTCCACATAAAAATCTACAACACCTTTTACCGTAATTCCACCTGGAGATGCTACAAAACTCATAGATCTAACTCTAGAACTTAACCACACTCAAAAATTTGAAATATAATAGGAGTTATGGTCAATTAAATTTCATGTTCCATTTTTACCAAAATCTAATTTTTCAACCCTTTATGATTTCTAATAAACTTTCATGTTTTCACATAATAACCAACATAACTCATCATAACACTTACTAATACTTCATATACCCATGATTTTCATCAGTCCAAAGTTTTTATTATGACTCTCATCATAATCAACATAAACAGATCTTTTCCACAATTTAATAAGGAATGAATACAAAGGATCATTCACCATGCATGTGGTAATTCACATGACAAAGTTATTCCAAAGAGAATAATAAAGAATGGAATAACCGAATGATACACCATGCATGCGATAGAGGCTGCATGCATGTGTTATTCCCAATGTAATAATAAAGATTTTAAGTGTGTCCAAATAGAACGCATGGACGTGGATATTCCAATGAATAATAAAGACAGAACCAGTCCCGTAGAACGCATGCAGCATGTGATGTTCCAACGTAATGATAAATAATAGAATTCAGTCCTGCGTAAACGCACAAATGTGATGTTCTAACAGAATGAATGGAACCGTGTCCGGCGTAAACGCATGCAGATGTGATGTTCCAAATGTAATGATAAAGAATGGAATAATGTAAGAATTTCACCAAGTATAGGGTAGCAGCAGATACAAAAGTTATTCCAATGAATAATAAAGAATAGAATAATGAAGTTCTCTTCATGGATAAGAAAGAAATAATACTCTCTACGAGTACAACAAATAATATCCCTACCTTAGAAAAAAAGTCGAATCTTGGAATAGAAATGTAGCGAGACTTCTTTTCTTCTTTCTCTCTATAGATTTTCTTTCTATAGCTCTTTCTATAATTTCTCTCTATAATATTTTCTCTATAGCTTTGGTGAATTGGAGAGAAATGAAGGAAGAATGAGCTTCTATTTATAGAAAAATATAGTTTTGATAATTACACGTTTTGGGCTCGAAAAATTACAGTACAATACCTTTAACTTTTCCTTTATTTTTAATTTAGCCATGCAAGTATTATCAAACTTGCACCACCTCCCCTAATAGTAAATAATGTGACTCAATAGTAAATTATGTGAATCAATAGTTATAATCATGTAAAATAATAGCAATCAATTGCTCATTTATCCGGTTAAATACCCGATTGGTCAATATAACCTCCAGACATCAATTATTATCGAAATAAATATCGATTTTCACTAACACAAATAATTCCAACACAATGAAACTATTTTTATCAAAAATATAAAATTTTGAAATTTCGAAGTTTGACTTTTTCCGAAAAAATCAACTATTGAATTTTTGACCAAATAGTAAAACCCGAAAAATTTTGTTTTTATAGTCTATTTTTACTAATTTCATCGTTCCGGACTCAAATATCACGTCCGCGTCTCCAAATTCAACTCCGAATACAACTTCAATTTTAACAACATTCATCATTAATATTATAACTCACAATATTTATCAACCAGATCGTTCCCAGGAAAGAGGGGGCTTTCCAATAAGGATTTCTCCCTATTGGCGCGCAATTAGGTGACCAAACCTCTCCTTGGCCGAACTTCTAGACATTGTAATATTGTAATTCAATAATATGAATAACTTTGTCATCTTAATTATTGATTTAATAATATAACATATTATGCAGATGATACTATGACAATAATCGAATCAATAATATGAGAGATATGATGTAGCAATTACTGTAGTAATAATTGAGTATAACTGAGTGACTTCTCACGTAAGCATCAATAACCAATATCGTGTGCCACTATGCAACCACGCGTATTATTGTACTTTTACTACCGGTTAGTTCAACAGTTTTAAACGGTAAAACTTCTACCATTATTTTCATAAAAATATTTTTGTCGTTTTCCCAATCCGATAATAATTTCGTTGTGATTTCCACCAATGATTGTGTCGTTGTACGAATATTCCCTGACCAATCGAATATTATATAACAACTTGCGTACTTTGTAAAATTTATAAATATTACCCACAACTATAACATTATCTTAAATTCACACCAAAATTTTGAAAAAAAATATTTTGAGAAAATTAAATCTTTATTCGTAATATCTGGGGTCTCACAATCTCCCCTCCTTATAAAATTTCGCCCTTGAAATTTACGTACGTACCTGGTATGACGAAGAGGTGAGGATACCTTTAATACCTTTATCGTCGAAAACATTAAATTCATCTTTGCAATACGACCAAAGATATTCATTAACAATTCATCTTTTGCACTATAAGCCAATCAGATAACCAATAATGCCGAGAGACTCGACTTAATAGTATCACGACCACTAATTATCCATGCACTACTACGGCCAAGGATATTCGTGTTTTCAATTACGGTCATGATTATACCGAATAATCCTCGGTCATAATCATACCAAGTCCATCTATGCACTACTACCAAAGATGACTTTTACCACATCATTTGTAACATTACGGTCATGATTATACCGAATAATCCCTGGTTATAATCATACAAAGTCCATCTATGCACTACGGCCAAAGATGACTTTTACCACATCATTTGTAACATTACGGTCATGATTATACCGAATAATCCTTGGTCATAATCATACCAAGTCCATCTATGCACTCTGTGCCACGAGATGACTTTCAACAAAATATAAATATGATGAGTAGTTAATCAATCGATTAGAAAATCACATCAAAGGCAAGTATTTTCAAAGAGATAAGAGATCGCCAGTAACGTGAAAGTGTCGATTTGATGCAACAAGATTTATAAACAGTGGAGGTAACGAAGGTTTCTACCAACAGAGTTTTAACCGATAAATCAAAGTCTAATTTCTCCGTAGTCAAATTTAAACATTGAACGCAGCAAGCAAGAGAGATAAAATAATGGGTAGACCCCAGATCTAATAAGGCATAGACTTCATGAGAGTTTATAATTAACTTACCCGTAATAACTTCGTTCGGGTTTCTCGACAAACGCTCTTACTTAAACTACCGGATTTGGCTTTGCTATAGAGTACATTCCACCCTTAGTTGCTTCGTCACATTCCTAATCCATGATTTAAATCATTATTCTCCGATCCATATCGATTTTGGGTTGACCGCTCTGTACAGGGTAATTCCGAATTCGATGTTGGATTCTCCTAATTGTTGTCCAAAAAGCGAAATCCATTTCATCTATTTTGACTTTATTGGATCGAACGACTTTTTCTATACTATCAACACGTCGTGCGGCTGTTACCCACGCATCATCTATTCTTCTTCGTTCACTAGTTTTTGCTTTCATCAGAACTTTGATCATAGCGTTCTTAGATTCCAGCTCTAATATCTTATACTCTGCCAAAGAGTGCTTCTGTTCAAGCATCGCACATCGGTTAACACAATTTTGAATTATTGTATCTCTTTGCTCCACAATCGCTTGCCGTTCTTCAGCCTGTTCTTCCAACTCATGAATACGATTTTGTAATTCTAAATTTTGATCATAAACTTCTTCTAACCAATTCTCCTCAGGTTCCTCTTCTTCCTCTTCTTCCTCACTCTCAGTTGTTACCTCTGCAACTAGCTCGGGTGCAACTATTAGTTCTTCACTTACCACGTAGATATCTCTAATTTCTTCTTCGTCTGACATAACATTAACCTGGTTAGTGATTAAAGGTGTCTAAATGGTCTCATTCACTCCATTGCTAACATTTTTAGCTGCCATTTTCAAACACTGCCACAAAACAAGAGTTAATTAACATTTCACATATTATCTCTATACTTTAACCGACCAATTAAATACCAAATAACTTAGGTAGGTCATACTAGCGAAGGAATTCCCCGTCTCTCCACTCCTAGTTCTTGTCTCACATCTCAGCCAGGGATCATATCCCTAAGCTTTGATACCAAATATGACCCGCATCCAGGACTTGGATAGCACCTCACAATGATACCTATCAACTTGCCACCGTTACTCACGGCGTCCCCTACGAAAAGTCTAGCTTCGGTGCATCCCAAGACTTGGAAGTCACCAAATAAAGGCTCGGGACTCTTTTCTATAGCTTTGATACCAACTGTGACGCCCCCAAAATAGGTATACATCACCCATCTTGAGTCGCCAAATACATGGTACAAAAATCAAATACAACTTTATTATACAACAGTCGTGTAACATACGACAAAACATAATTTAAGAGTTTTAATAAGAATATTGTCATTTAGACAATATCCACACTCAATGGAGTCCTCATTACATTTATTGTAACACTATTTAACAGAATAATGAGGAGTACTAATGCTATCATATGGACCGTCACTCCGTTCCCTGACTAGTCCTAGCTACGTTCTCATTACCTGAAGAGAACAGTGAAAGAAAGGGTGAGCTCAACTAGCCCAGTAAGAAATACTATGACTAAGACAATGCAGAATAAATTATCATTAGCCTTCAACAGTGTTAAACTGATAAAATATAATAAACATCAAGTTTAACTGCAGCGGAATAAGTAATCCATTAAAAGAGTCAGGTAGAGAATAAAATCTACTATCTTCTATGATTTAAAAAGGTTTTTCATCATTTTTATCGCTGAGACTCAGCTTAATAAATAAACCACATCATCGAATCATCCTTGCACTACGGACGAAGGATATTCATTAAATCATCAATGGTCATGACTATACCGAATAATCTCTGGTCATAATCATACCAATTCAATCTCTGCACGTAAGCCAAAGATATATAATTCAATAAACAATAGTCCACCTTCGCACGTAAGCCAAAAATAACTTCCATCACCAATGATCAAACCCTCATCAAAAATATGCATATACCTTATATAGGATTTCCAAGCCATAAAATCCTATTTTCCAACTTTGTTACTTCACATAACATATTTAACTCATGTGTTCGTAACTAAACTATTTTCGTGAAAAATAACAAATCAGTCCCAAAAATATTTCTTTTCTGGGATTTAGCAGTATATAGTCCCATAATGAACATACATTTTTCTCGGAATTTTTAAAATTTATTTACTATTTTTCAAAAATCAATTTCTAATTAATTCCTTAAGAAATTAGCTACCTCAAGTTTAACTCCAAAAATTCCCAAATATTGGCAAAATCTTACACATGTTAATGTGAACTTCCAGTTTAAATTTCATGGTCATCGGAGTTATAGAACTCCAGTTATATCGTTTTTCGTCAGAAAAACCTAAAATATTGAAATGGTCCTAACTTGCTCATTTTAAGTCGGAATGAGCTCATATTTGGACAGGATGTTCTTTATACCATATACTTTCATGTCCCAAAAGGCCGGAATGTTTCTCACAAATTAAGTGGCCGAAACTTACCTTTTAAAAATCTGGGCAGTAACATTTTTGGTATTTGCAGCTTTTGACTCCTTTGCTAAAATCAGTCCACACGAAAATCTACAATACCTTTTACCGTAATTCCACCTGGAGATGCTACAAAACTCATAGATCTAACTCTAGAACTTAACCACACTCTAAAATTTGAAATATAATAGGAGATATGGTCAATTAAATTTCATGTTCCATTTTTACCAAAATCTAATTTTTCAACCCTTTATGATTTCTAATAAACTTTCGTGTTTTCACATAATAACCAACATAACTCATCATAACACTTACTAATACTTTATATACCCATGATTTTCATCAGTCCAAAGTTTTTATTATGACTCTCCTCATAATCAACATAAACAGATCTTTTCCACAATTTAATAAGGAATGAATACAAAGGATCATTCACCATGCATGTGGTAATTCACATAGACAGGTTATTCCAACAGAATAATAAAGAATGGAATAACCGAATGATTCACCATGCATGCGATAGAGACCGCATGCATAATGAGTTATTCCCAATGTAATAATAAAGGCGGAACCAGTCCGGCGTAGAGAACGATAGACGTGATATTCCAATAGAATAATAAAATTTTAACCGGTCCCAAGGTAGAACGCACAAAACAGGATGTTCTAACAGAATGATAAATAATGGAACCAGTCCCACAGAACGCACAAAACAGGATGTTCTAACAGAATGATAAATAATGGAACCAGTCCCGCCAGAAACGCACGTATGTGATGTTCCAACAGAATGATAAAGAATGGAATAACAGAAGAATTTCACCAAGTATAGGGTAGCCCGCGTATACAGGTTATTCCAACAGAATAATAAAGAATGGAATAACAGAAGTTCTCTTCATGGATAAGAAAGAAATAATACTCTCTACGAGTACAACAAATAATATCCCCTACCTTAGAATAAAGCTGGATACTGGAATAGAAATGTAGCAGACTTCTTTTCTTCTTTCTCTCTATAGATTTTCTTTCTATAGCTCTTTCTATAATTTCTCTCTATAATAATTGTTCTATAGCTTTGGTGAATTGGAGAGAAATGAAGGAAGAATGAGCTTCTATTTATAGAAAAATATAGTTTTGATAATTACACGTTTTGGGCTCGAAAAATTACAGTACAATACCTTTAACTTTTCCTTTATTTTTAATTTAGCCATGCAAGTATTATCAACCTTGCACCACCTCCCCTAATAGTAAATAATGTGACTCAATAGTAAATTATGTGAATCAATAGTTATAATCATGTGAAATAATAGCAATCAATTGCTCATTTATCCGGTTAAATACCCGATTGGTCAATATAACCTCCAGACATCAATTATTATCGAAATAAATATCGATTTTCACTAGCACAAATAATTCCAACACAATGAAACTATTTTTATCAAAAATATAAATTTTGAAGTTTGACTTTTTCCGAAAAAGTCAACTGTTGACTTTTTGACCAAATAGTAATACCCGAAAAATTTTGTGTTTATAGTCTATTTTTACTAATTTCATCGTTCCGGACTCAAATATCACGTCTGCATCTCCAAATTCAACTCCGAATACAACTTCAATTTTAACAACATTCATCATTAATATTATAACTCACAATATTTATCAATCGGATCGCTCCTCAGAGGAAGAGGGGCTTTCAATAAGGACTTCTCCTATCAGTGCTTGAATTAGTGACCAAGCCTCTCCTTGGCCGAACTTCTAGACATTTTAAATATTGTAATTCAATAATATGAATAACTTTGTCGTCTTAATTATTGATTTAATAATATAACATATTATGCAGATGATATTATGACAATAATCGAATCAATAATATGATAGATATGATGCAGCAATTACTGTAGCAATAATTGAGTATAACTGAGTGACTTCTCACGTAAGCATCAATAACCAATATCGTGTGCCACTATGTAACCACGCGTATTACTGTACTTTTACTACTGGTTAGTTCAACAGTTTTAAACGATAAAACTTACACTGTTATTTTCATAAAAATATTTTTGTCGTTTTCCCAATCCGATAATAATTCCGTTGTGATTTCCACCAATGATTGTGCCGTTGTACGAATATTCCTTGACCAATCGAATATTATATAACAACTTGCGTACTTTGTAAAATTTATAAATATTACCCACAACTATAACGTTATCTCAAATCCACACCAAAATTTTGAAAAAAAATATTTTAAGAAAATTAAATCTTTATTCCTAAAATCTGGGGTCTCACAACAATCCCTAGAATAGATCTTAATAATTAAAAAAGAAGCATACTAAAATAAGCTATACAATAAGATCCGTTGCAATCTTAAAAAAGAACTTAGCTCATAATCATTGAATTAAAATCAAGAATCCACAACTGCATAAACATAAAAAGACAAGAATAGAAGTAGAGTAGAGAATAAAATTTGTTGTCTGTAAATCTGATGCTCCCCTCTTGCTCCTGCTCTTGATCTTTAATTATCTCCAAGTTGCTTCAATCTCCAACAATCCAATATAAACTAGGGTTTATGTTCTAATATAATGGAGTGTTTTATCTAATCTAATCTATCTAATCTCCTTATTTTATGCCTCACATCATGTTTTTATAGGTTACAAGTCCAATTTTTAGCTTAGGAGCAAACATAATCCAATTTGGAGTCAAAAAGGTATCAAAATTCGCCCCAAAACGCATCTAAGTTTGACATAGCCCTACACTAGAGCCCCAGCGCTGCTCACGACGCTGGGATTCTGCCCCCTAGAGCCCTAGCACTTGAAATAGGTAAGGAATGGGCGCCCCCGCGCTGTGGCTTTTTTAGGAATTATGTGCTCTGACATCCTTTGGGGAAATGGCCATAACTTCTTCGTCCAAACTTCGATTTCAATTATTCAAGACGTTCCATAAAGAGGAGACGTAGATCTACAACTTTTGTTCTTTGAGTTTTTTGAAATAAGGGCTGGAGAAATGCTAAAATTGGCTCTGAAGTGGGTGTTATGTAAATGACAAGCCGAAAATGCGAATCTAGAAACCCCAAACGTCGATCCAGGTAACTTTTGTCCCAATTCCTACAAAACAACGTAAAACATGCATGAATAGACATAAACACTTAAAAACTTCCAAAAGATTAAGCTCAAACGCACTTAATTCATGGGTATAAAACTCACTCATCAACGATGCACACCAAACATGGAAAAGGTATTTCGATAGAGCTGTAAACATGGAAGGTTCTAGGACTGGAGCTGTTCTAGTATCCGATACAGGAGAGCTGCATCCCATTGCTGTCAAATTACCGTTTGCCAACACCAACAACACAGCTGAGTATGAAGGCTGTATCATGGGGCTAAAAATTGCTCAATCAATGGGTATCAGGCGGGTAACTGTCTTTGGAGATTCCAAGTTGGTAATCAGGTAAAGCATATGAATCTATCACACCAAAGGTCTACATTTGCTGCCTTACCATCAGCAGGTTCTACAGATGGCTTCAGAGTTTGAAGAAATATCATTCCTCCACATTCCTCGGAATAGGAATGATTTCTTGGATGCGCTAGCAACCTTGGCCTCCTTGATAAACATACTTGACAAGGAAAACATGCCAACCATCACATTTGCCCAACAAAAGGCCCCATACTATGGGAATTACATTAGAGAAGTATCAGATGAGCTACCTCCACTACTAGAAATTCGACATATAGCGACGAACTATAGCGACGGTCAGCACGAACCCTCGCTATAGGGTATATATACCAACGGTCATCGTCTGGCCATCGGTAGAGATTTTCTTTAAAGAAAAAAGACTCCCATTTTCCCCAAATCATTTCAATGTTCACCTAAATCATCTTCCTCCTCTCTAACAGTGTCTCTCTCGTTACTCCTCCTCTACCGCTCGCTCTCCACTCTAACCCAAATCAAACCCAAATCCTCCCACTCGATCCATGGCAAGATGCACAAAAAGGTCTAGATTGCCGCCGGCGATATTATCCTCGTCGGGCCGTGATTACCATGACGACAAGGCTGACGTTATCCTCAAGTACATTCCAGATGAGGCGAGGCTATTGAAAGTGTACGGAGAGTTGCTGGAGAACACCATGCTTAACGAAGGTATAGACAGAGAACACCCAGCTTAACGAAGATATTGATAAAATCTAGGTTTTCTCAATTTCTCTGTCTGTGGTGTTTATTCAGCGTTATGATTATGTTTCAATAACTCCTCTCTGCCCAAGCACAACCGAGTTGTTCTATATCAAATCGATCCATTCATTCGAATTGGCATAAGGAAATAATTTGAAGCATCATGAGTCAAGGAGGTAATTTAATTTAAATGTTTTATGATACAAATAAGTATTAAGCTTGAGAATGTGAATTTACCTAAACAACATTGAGCTTGAATTGCGTTTTTGAGATGGAGATAAATTGAAATTATGTTCTTAGATTTTTTTCTTTATTAAAAAAAATCAAACTTGAACTGTCTCATTGCCCATGGATACTGGTTCTTTGGCTTTAGAAAACTAAAAGATGAAAGGGAATAAATACCTTTAATTGAACCAGGTTAACGATTGATTTATTATTTTTTGCAACTTTTACTGGATTTATGGCATTTAAGAGAGCAAAGCAGAGTCGCTGGAGAAGCTTCTCGATGTCACAAGAGAAGAGCTCCACGACACGATGGCGACAGTTCGATTATCTGGAATGAAGATCGGTGACCTAACGATGTAGCTCGTTGATTTGGGGTTAACAAAATAATTTGAATCCTTTGTGTGTATATTACCCCAATTAAGTTTCGGAAATACTTACTTGATTTGTTGTACATGTCAGGAGATAACCCAAGGTGTTAAAAGTTCCACTCCAATTGCTCGTCATGGTCGAGCTTTAATTTTGGCCTAACTTAGCACTACTGTGCTTTGTTTAGATTCACTTATGAAGTCGTTCGCGATCGACTTTCTTAAGGTGTTATTTTCTCCTCGATTAACAATTGATATCAATATACATCTTGATTTGTCATTTTGGATGCAGCCTTCAAGTTAATTGTCCATGATCCCAATTACATTCTTAATTCTCTTACTCGTGAAGTAAACAAAATAGGCACAGGTGGGAAGGTGGTAATATTTGCACAAATAAGGTCTTCCTCTTCTTCATTAGAATGGACGATGGTCACTACTTACCCTCCCCTCATTTTGTAGGTGACTAAGGTGGTTCGCCATTTAGGAGGAAGTTAAAATTCTCCGATAAGAAACATTAGAAGATGAATGACCCTCAACCATTGAAAATTAGGGTGATATTGAGATGACATGTTTCCGGTTTGATTTGTTCTTCACATGAAGGTAATACATAGCCTTTCTTTGCATTGATATATGTTCTATATTCTATTTATCTATCTAACAAGTAAGGAATATTGATTAAATTGTGGAACGATTCTTTAGGGAAAGTTTTGCACATATTTGGATATCTTTAATCTCGATCCAGAGGCTGACCATGCGAAAAGTCAAGTCACAAAGACAAAGGAGTGCCATGTGAAGATTAAGTTGGTTGCTCCACCAAAGATATGCTCTTAATACGCATACTCTTGACAAGGTAACTATATATTCTTATGTCAATTCCTATAAATCAATTGAGACCATGTTTCTGTGATCGGAAAAGGAATCTTCCTCTTATTTATATATACGCACATGTAGTGGTTTTGTCGGTGCATGACTTTATATGCCATGTTAGAAAAAATTCGATTTATGTTGTTGGATGCTTAAAGGTTCGGAAAGATATACTGAAGTATCAATGTATCTTGATGGATATAGTCGAATACCAAAGAGAAAGTTTTTTTTTGTTAATTATATATAATTTAAAAAAACTGGTTATACACGTGTTGATAACTAGTTTTTTTTCATTGTCAACTGATTGAAATGTGATATTCAATTATCATCATTTTAATTTAGAGTTATTTTGAACTGCAACTGATTGAAATGTGAATTGATTATTTGAACTAATTTTGAGTTAAAAACCTACTATATCGCGTTGCCTATGTGGTCGCCTAGGGTTTGTATGTGTATATGAAACAATCAAACGAAAGTACACCAAATAGATTTCTTTTTAAACCCAGTATTTAATCATCATTTTAATTTAGAGTTATTAATTTGACTTTGTTTCCAGATACCCCAATATGGTTATTCAAGTTGGCCTACCTTAGCAGAAATTTTGTGTTTGTTAAACCATAAATTTGTTTTAGTTCAAGTGATTTGAGTTCGATCATGCATTGTTGGTCTTATATGAATGTCACAAGTACCCACTTATGTGTGAATTGCATGATTGGTTTTCCCTGTTACTGAAATTCCTACTGATTATAGTGGCAACCATTCTCTGTTGAAAACCAACCACATGAAGTTGCTTATTGTGGTTGTTATGTCCTATGATCCTACTAAATATAAGAACCTTGAATTTATTATCATTTAAAGGAAGTATAAGATTATCATCTTGTGGGTATTGCCAATTATATCGGTGGTCAACTGATGGTGACCACTGATATATTGTTAACTCTTCTTTGTCCTTAATATTTGTTTGATAAACTGTTGTATGCATCATATCTTTACAAGTTGATCCATTGAAAAAAAAAATTTCTTGACCAGTTTAATGGCACACCTACAAGACAAAAGTTTGTGTTGTTGTTCTAATCTTTATTTTGGACATTTAATAATAGCAGGAAACAACTGCACTCATTGGCGAAGAACTTGTTAAGATGTGTATTGATCTTAACATCAACGAAATGTCTTATGATCGTAATGGTTTTTCCCAAGGTTCAAAGATGCAAGCATTTGAGATTGCAATTTCACGACCTGGGCTCTTGTCATAATTAATATGCATCTAGTTCTATGGGAGCCCTATAAATTATAATATCTAATGATTATGGAAGAGAGTGCCTATATTCTGTGATTTTGGTTCCTCATAAAATGATTATGTAAGAGTGCTTATATTCATTACTAGTTCTGGTTTGAAAGTAGTCCACTACACTGGCAGATTCTGCAGACAATTATAGGAAACAACTTAATGGTGTAGTCAGTAGTTAGTCGTTGTGAAAGATGTTCTTTTATCCATTTCCTTGAATGTTTTTTGTACATTATGAAGTGCTACCTGGAATTGTCCTGAGATTTAAAACACTACTTTGTGATTAACATGACGACAAGGCTAATGTTTTATTTTATAGTGTACTTGTGTTTGTTGAATAAATGTGCATTATTAATTTATTTTTTTTGAAATCTAAAACGTCTATAGCGACGGTCGCCGACCGTAGCTATAGGCCTAAAGATCATCGTTATAGCGTTTACCGTTGGCTTTTATGGCGATGGTCGGCGGCCGTCGCTAAAGCCTATAGTGACGGTCTTTATGCCTATAGCGACGGTCGCCGACCGTAGCTATAGGTCAATATTCTAGTAGTGCTCCCATCTAGCACCCTTGGTATCAGCATATCAAGGAGTACTTACAAGATGGATCTACACCCGATGAGGCAAGCCTGACTGAAAGAAGGCTGATTCATCGACTGGATATGAAGTTCTACCTGAGCGGAGATGCACTCTATAAAAGAGATGCATGACTAGGTCTCCTTAAATGTCTGGACAAGGACCAAGCTCAAAGGCTCATGGATGAAATCCGTGGTGGAGTATGTGACCCACATATGAGCAACCCTCTACTTGTAAAGAAGATCCTCAAAACTGGGCATTACTAGCTCTCTCTCAAGGCTGACTGTGATGATCACGTCAAGAGATGTTACCAATGCCAAATTCATGGAATGGATGTGATAGGGCCCATCGAGCCCAAAGCCAGTAATGGGCATCAATTTTTCTTCACCATGATCGACTACTTCACCAAGTGGGTAGAAGCAACCTCCTTCCCCAGGGTTACCAAAGAAGTCATCATTGTTTTCATCAGAAACAATGTCATTTGTCGATATGGACAACCAGAGGTAATTGTATCCGACAATGCTAAGAACCTCAACAACAAAATTATGGAGGAGTTGTACAGTAAATTCCACATCAAACATCTCAACTCCGTCATCTACCGTCCAAAGATGAATGGTGTTGTTGAAGCAGCTAACAAAAATATCAAGAAGATCATGCAAAAGATGTCCGCTAATCAAAAAGGATGGCCTGACTTGTTGCCTCTGACTTTATTAGCCTACAGGACATCAATGCGCACTTCCACTGGGGCAACCCCCTACTCATTAGCCTATGGGATGGAAGCAGTACTCCCCATAGAAATGGAAATTGAATCCCTCAGAGTGTTGATAGACGCTCAGTTGGATGAAGACCAATGGGTACAAGATAGGTATCACCAATTGTCTCTAATAGACGAAAGACAAAGTGATGCTATTTTCCAGGGTCAGTTATATCAACAGAGGATCGCCAGATCCTAGAACAGAAAAGTCCAGCTACGGTAGTTCAACCAACACGACTTGGTTTTGAAGAAGATCATTGACAACCAAGATCAGTCTAAGGGAAAATTCGCCCCGAACTGGGAAGGCTCGTTTATTGTCAAGGAGGTATTGACATGAGGTGCTCTCAGATTACAGGAAATGGACGGTGATGAATTTCCATAACTTATCAACTCAGACACCATGAAACGATACTATGTCTGAGGTCAAACATCCTTGTTTTAGATCATAAGATCTTTCTCTCAACTTGGTTTTGAACCCTTATTCAACTCTGGTTATCCCACCATGGACTGAACTTTTCACAGCCACAGTTTTACCCCACTAGGGATAAGACTTTTCACACCTTCAGTTGGTCCTGTACATGGGATTAAACTTTCTCCCCCGCAGTTTGTCCTTAACATGGGATCAAACTTTTCATTGGCTACGAACCGTCCTGAACATGGGGCGAACTACGCCGACCTGATCTCCTTGATACACGGGAATACGTAGGTAGCCATTTCATATAGTCCGATCGCAATAAAATAAAAACAACAAAAACATTTCTACACCCTTCTCATTACAAAAACAAAAACAACAAAAACATCTCTAAACCCCTTTCATATACATCGTTGAACCTCCACCCCAGGTTTGAACTATGCAGACATGATCTCCTCTTCCATAGGAGTGCGTATGCAACCATTCGTGGTTTAGTCTTACCCCCTACCAAAAGACAAAAACTTGTCAATGGTACTGGGATCATCCTTCAATCCACCACATTTCATTGGCTCCAGACCAAAGGGATGGAACTACCTGACCTCCCCATGTAAATGGGAGAATCGGCGACCATCTAAGTTGCGGTTGATTCCTCAAAGAGAAACACCAATCCATAAGAGATGGAACTAACTTTGCTCTTATTAAATAGGAGTAATGGCGACCATCTGTTGTGCGGTCAACCTCAGATAGGAAATCCACCTTCCTCTCTACGTCTACATACAGAAATAGTCTCAAGACACCAAAGAAGGTAGGAAATACACACAGATCAACAATCCATTCTGAAAGATCCTGAGACATTTCAATGTCCATCCATCAAGGGGGAGTTCAGAATACATCGAGATCATAAGCCCTGAAGAAACATGCAACAAGCAAGTAGCAATGCATAGCTAAAAGGGAAGTGATCAAAATATATTTTCTTGTTATATACAATGTTGTTTGATATATATACAATGTAAACTGTACATGACAAAATGGATAAGCTAGTTTGTGTAGGAAAACATAAACCCATCTATAAATTAGTGTATATGTGAGCTATCAAGTCTAACATAGCGTCCCTCTCAGAAGAAGAAGGTAGCGATGTGATCACCTATACAAGGGTCTCTACGCGAGCTAACAGATCTACAACCATATGTATAGTGACGCTATGCGCATCAATATACGTACTCATCTCTGTAATGATGCCAGTAGTAAGGGACCTCACCGTGGTACTGTATATAATGGCTACATCCCGGGCAGATATGGTGCTATCCCGCTAAACTATCACTGCATCTCTGGCTGATCTGGCCTCATCCCGCTCAACAATAGCGGTATCTACATGAGCTAAAGCATCATCTCTCTCTAATAGAGTGGCATCTCTCCCATCAAGAGCTGTCAACATCGATGCCTTAGCCAGATCTCTCTCGAAGGTCATCAAATGTAAACTCTGCACTAAATACTCTGAAGGGGGAGTCACAACTGCAGAAGTACTGGGAGAGTCAACAAGAGCTACTGTCGAACCAGCAAATAGTTCTTCCTCCTCAGTGGGAGAATCAATGTCCTCCATGGGCTCCCCCACCATCTGAATCAATACCCGGCACTGTGGATACTACCGCAACCGATGAAGTCTATGTCTTCATCCATGCAGAATACTCTAACGAATAGCCAGGATGGCTAACAGAGAAATCAGCTCTCTCACGCTGATCCCAACAGGCATACACACGGGATCGGTCCTCTGCTGATAAATGGTGAAAAGCCACACGCTGACCTAACGCCCCTCAAAAGGATGGAAGTCCTGGAACTGATGAAATTGTGACATCACAGCCAAAGTGTGGTAGGTAGTCATGCCCCTCAAACTAACCAGAGGGAGATAATCCATGCCCGGAGCGTGGGTAATGAAGCTATAGGGTGAACTTGGCCCTGTACACGGTAAGATGCCAAACGGATCTCCTATCTCTGCCAAGAATACCGACCAAGACATAGCGTATGTACACTCCAATGACTGAAAGGAGTAAGACGTAGAAATATCATGGGTAAAGCAGTACTCGTGTCGATGGAAAGTGCCAATCGGTCTCAAGTGTGACATAAACCACACATATAATATGAGCGAACTGCCTGTAAATACCCCTACAGGGTAGGTGCTGCAAAATGTGGCCGACCTCAACGTCTCTGCCACGATCATCGGAATGATGGTATGACCCTCCTTGAGAGCTCTCACTGCAATGATGACACCTATGTCCATCTAATCCATATATAGTGGCATGTACACATACGCCACTATGCACATAACGACTACATCCACTCTGGCCAAATGCCACAGATCCTCTGGTGTGGTAAAATTCCCAGAATGACGTGCGTAGCTGTCTAATGAGCCTAATCTGTCTATCAGGAAACACAGGGATAATACATGGCCGGATGTAATCTCATCCTCTACTACTCTACACTGCAACCCGGTGAGGGTCATGAATTATTGGTGTATATCTCCGACAGCCATCTGAGCATAAGGTATGTCTAAGGGCAAAGCCGTTAACCGCTCGTACTCCTCTAATGTAGGAGTTAACTCCTGGATCCTAAACCAGAAAACCTACCTCTCCAGTACCCAATGCTTCAGCATACCCTCCACAAAGCCTGCAGAAACCTGAAACATCATAAGGGTCATATAATGCAGTAATAACTTATCAATGATCACCTTATCTGGAGGTAACATAGAATCATACCACGACCTCAGACGGGAGGCTACCAACACTAATGGGGTATGCTCAATGCAGCTGACTGTCGATGAAGACATCTATGTAGGCCGTATCATAAGACTATCCAGGGGTCAATGCTGAATATCTCTCAACATACATACACATGCATAACATGATAAATGCATGACAAGTAATAGATGACAATATGATGTAGGGAATGGAAAACAGTACATACATTCCTAAGTACATCATCATCTACATACATCATCTCTGTACAGCTAAAAATACAAGGAACTTGGCCAAATACGCCCTACTACTAACACAGGCCTATCAAAAGATATAGCGAGAATGGGGCACAGTCACCCAATATCTAACAGATGCCTATCAAAAGAGATAACGAGAATACACATCAGAAGAAGACAATGGTATCAATATTTACATCATCAATCCTATCCACCTGATGTAACTCCTCCTAAGTCATGGGATCTCTATCAACAAGGATGTCATGCCTATACAATGGAGGATCTGCACCGGAAAAGCCATATGGGTCACCTGAGGGGCCAATGCCTGAGCTGGAAGGATCAAAAGTATCTATCTCTAAAGGATCTCTGCCTAAGTGCCAGATGAAAAAATGTGCCCGGTCCAACTACCGGGTCAAACTATTAATCTGTGTCAAATGAGTCAGATCTCAAACACAGGTCAGCTAATCCGTCATTCTCACGGATCCAGGAACCATATCCCCCATAAACTGAGTGGCACGGGTCTGGGCTCTGATGGTACAAGGGGACCACCAGTGATAGAACGTATCCTGAGTATGTGAACCCTCTGATAAAGTGTAGCCATTAATACCCATCAATGGGATGTCATCGATGGGAGACTACAATACAGGTAAATAACGCCTGGCAGGAGGCAAGATCGGTACACGAATCTCTCATGTGGTGCTCCTAATAGCACGCTCTCCTAAATAGAGCTCCCATCCTCCATCTGTGAAGAGAGGAACCCTATAGGTGGATATTACGTGCTCGGCACCAGTCGGGAATCCATCCTCAAATCCAATTGTCAAATGTTCCCCAGAGTAAGGAACCCAAGTGATGACATCAATTGTTAATAACTCCAACGTTAAGCGACAATGGGTGAAAGCCTCAACTCCAGGAACCTCCGCCAAAATGGAGTGATTCCATCGCCGTCCTCGTGGATAGGTCTCCAAACCTAACACACTCACATGATGCAAACATGGGAGCCTCTCATAGGCCCAAAACAGCCAACACAAAGGCAAGCATCTGCTATCAGTGAACACTCATAACCTGTAAATGGGAAATCAAAAGAGAAATACTCACCAGCAGAAATGGGTAAAATCCTTGCTAAGCCTCTGTCAAACCCTGCGAATGCATGCGTATTCCCCTGAGGAAATATGCAAAGGTGTAGGAACCTCAATCATACTCTCCAATACATTCCACCTCCCGAGTGGGGCTGATCAAAGCGAATGACACCGTGGAAGAGTTGTCAGCTATGAAATAACCTCTAATAATAACCATGAACAATCTCTAAAGAATGGGATCCCTGACGCTCACTCAACAGCCCACTCGTAGCATCTACACTCAAATTAAGGACCAGTACGAATGGTCATGCCCTTGAGCGCCTCAACCGGAACTCCTAGCAAGGATCTAATGGCAGTCGAGGTAATGTTCATCGTACATGGCACTGGTGCCCCCCTCCAAACTCCTTACCAGTGATAAACCGCCAATCCATCGGCGTCATCATCACCTCACAATTTAACAAATGGAGAGATTGAGTCTGGTGAAACCAGCGCTCAGACAATGCCTTGAGACCCCAGGGACAACGACAGGGAAGAATGGAAAAGAAAGCCCCACCCATGCACAATACCTCGGTAATCTGGATGCAGAGCCTGATACATAGAGTGTATGCTGAACCAGTTCCCTCGAGGATGGGTAAATCTGGGAACCTACATCACATGCAAATAAATGTCAAAATCCATGCTCCTCCTCAATAGGAGAAAGGAAGATCAAATCCAGCTTTTACCTCATTTGCATGCAAGTAAACTATGGGGTGGCGACTCAAATCACCCAAAAGATCTGGAATAGCCACCTGAATGCCTATAAGATCCCTATAGGGAACATTAGCAGCATGAGCTAGAGCCGCTACCGGTACATCCTCCTCCTCATCATCCTCGACATCCGGTACATCAACCCGGATAGGATGAATCACCACCTCCACCAGACGACGAGGCTGTCTAACTGAACGGGGTTGAGACACTTCAGAAGCCCTCCTTCGCACACTTGAAGTGGTCCTGCGGGAACTACTCAGCTGATCTGGATCCATAATATCTGGATATAAGTCTCAAAATCACCTCAAAAATGGTGTGGTAAATTCTAACCTGGAGCATTTGATGCATTTTATGAATATATGCATGCATTATTTTAACATACACCTACAGTATAGTTAAAAATGCATGTCTACCCAATGCCTAGACTTTTGGAAAATTTTGGCTAGAGTCTCCTTTGTAAATAGTACTATCCACATGCACATAGGCATGACTAGGTGGCCATTCAGTAGCACACCTACCCACAGTCATAAACATCCTATAATGCATGAACATGTCTGTAAAATCCCAAATTTTACGAATAAAGATTTAATTTTCTCGAAATATTTTTTCAAAATTATGGTGTGGATTTGAGATAATATTATAGTTGTGGGTAATATTTATAAATTTTGAAAAGTATGCAAGTTGTATAATATTTGATTGGTCGGGGAATATTCTTTTTGTTGGGGAATATCCGTACGACGGTACAATCATTGGTGGACCCCACAATGGAATTATTATCGGATTGAGAAAATGACAAAAATATTTTTATGAAAATAACGGAGGAAGTTTTACCGTTAACTGTTGAAACACCCGGTGTTAAAAGTATAGTAATACGCGTGGTTGCATAGTAGCACACGGTATTGATTATTGATGATTACGTGAGAAGTCACTCAGTTTTGTTCAATTATTGCTACAGTAATTGCTGCATAGTATCTCCCGTTATTTGATTCAATTATTGTCAATATTTATATATTATTAAATCAATAATTGAGATGAAAAAGTTATTAATATTATTATTTGCAATATTAACGATGTCTAGAAGTTCTGTCAAGGAGAGGTTTGGTCACCTAATTGTGCGTCCATAGGAAGAAATCCTTATTGGAAAGCCCCCTCTTTCCTAGGAATGACTTGGTCGATTAATATTGTGAATTATAATAATAATGATAAAGTTTGTTTTATTATTATTATAAATGTAATAAAACAGAAAAGCTTTTTATATATAAAAAAAAAAAGAATACTTTTATAAAGTTATATCTGTTTTATTAGATTATAAATAGAATATATTATATTCTATTATGCATTGCATAGTAAAATCTTTTTACATAAAAATGTAATACTTTTATAAAGTTATTTGTTTTATTAGATTATAAATATAATATATTATATTTTATTATACATAGTGTTGCATAGTGTTTTGCATAGTAAAATCTTTTTATATAAAACAGAATACTTTTATAAAGTTATTTGTTTTATTAGATTTTAAATAAAATATATAGATAGATAAATATATATATATATATTTAAAATATATTATATTTTATTGCATAGTATCCTTTCAATTCTCCTATAAATAAGATGCTTATTTAGAATTGAAATCACACCAGAAATTCAGAGAATTCTTCTTCTATAATCTTGAGCGTATTTCTTTAGAGTTTTCAGAAGCTTTGAGCGTAGAAAAATAATATAAGTTTTCTTCAAAAATATCTTCGCCCTACCAGTCGAAATACTCTTCTTTTACGGTAAGGGGTATTATTCTTTCGTATTCATGAACAGAGTTATTTTCTTTCAATACTCGTAAGGGTTGTTATTCCATTCTTTATTATTATGTTGGAATAACCTGTCTATGCGAAGTACCAGATACATGGTGAAATTCTTCTGTTATTCCATTCTTTATTATTCTGTTGGAATAACTTGTCTGTGCGGTCTATCGCATGCCTGGTGAATTCTGTTGTTATTCCATTATTTATTATTCTGTTGGAACATCCTGTCTGTGCGAATTACGTATGACCTGGTTTGATTCTTTATTATTCTGTTGGAACATCATGTCTGTGCGGATTACGCATGACCTGGTTCCATTCTTTATTTTTCTGTTGGAATATCTTGTCTGTGCGGATTACGCATGACCTGGTTCCATTCTTTATTATTCTGTTGGAATAACCTGTCTGTGCGAATTACGCATGTCTGGTGAATTCTTCTGTTATTCCATTTTTTATTATCCTGTTGGAATAATTTGTCTACGTGGATTACCGCATGGCGGCAAAAATCCATTTGCGGTTTCATATATTCTATTATACTCAGTTGGTTAAAGTTTTGGCTTCTATACTCCATGAAATTAGTAGAATATCCTGGATATGTGTGTTTCATCCAGTATCTTTTCATGAAAATATTCTTATAAGCATTCTTTAATTTTACTCCACAAATCAGTATCATATGGACAATTTGGACGTTATTGAGTTCAGGATAAATTAACTTATAAATATTTAAAATTTATTCTTGAACTTGTTTTATTGAATTTTCATCGTCCTCATGTTTATATTATGTTGAAAGTTATCTGTGGCCTGTAATGCATAGATGAACTTGGTATGATTATAACCAGGGATTATTCGGTATAATCATGACCGTAATGTTACAAATGATGTGGAAAAAGTCCTCATTGGCCCATTGTGCATTGATGGACAGTTTTTGGTATGATTATGGCTATGAATCCTCTTCGACCAAGGGTACAAAGATGAATTATTTTATGGCATGATCAGAACCGTTGATGAAAACACGATTATCTTTGGCCCGTAGTGCATGGATAATTCGTGGTCGTGATACTAAAGAATATCATTGGCCTGTAGTGCAGGGATGATTTAATGATGTGAATTATTTATTGTCGAGTCTCGGTGATAAAAGTGATGAAAAACCTTTTAAATCATAGAAGATAGTAGATTTTATTCTCTACTTGACTCTTCTAATGGATTGCTTGTTTCACCGCATTAAACTTGATGTTTGTTATATTGTATCGGTTTAACATTGTTGAAGGCTAATGATAATTTATTCGAATTATCTTAGTCATAATATTTCTTCTTGGGCTAGTTGAGCTCACCCTTTTGCTTTCATTGTTCTCTTCAGGAAATGAGAATATAGCTGGGGTTAGTCGGGGAATGGATTGATGGTCCAGATGGTTGCATTATTAGTCATCACTATTCTGTGAAATAGTGTGATAATAAATTTATTGAGAACTTATTTTGAGTTTGAATACTGTCTAGAAGACAATATTTGTATTAAAACTCACAGCTCATATTGTATATTTAAGTTTGTATTTGTATTCTGTACCATGTATTTGGTGACTTAGAATAGGTGATGTATACCTATTTTGGGGGCGTTACAATTGGTATCAAAGCTTAGGGATATGAACACTGGCTGAGATGTGAGACAAGAACTAGGAGGGGAGAGACGAGGAATTCCTTCGCTAGTATGACCTACCTAAGTGTTTGAAAATGGCATCTGAAAATGTTGAGAGCAACAATGAAGCACATGAGACCGTTGAGTCACCAACGATCAATACCCAGGATAATGTGCAACGGGAAGACAATAATCCTCAGGTAAATAACAACACCGATCAAATGATGAACGATGGGATGTTCAGAGGCTTTATGCAATTCATGCAACATCAAGCGAGAGCGGCTCCTGTCCAAAATGTAGGTGGAAACACTGGAAACTCTCGGACGGTCACCGCTAAACAGTTCAAGGAGCTGGGACCACCAGAGTTTATTGGAGAGCCAAAACCACTTAAGGCGGAGACGTGGAAAAAGCAGATCACCAAGATATTTGATGTCTTGGGATGCTCCGAGGAGCAACAGGTTCCCTTTGCCACCTTTATGTTGCGAGGAGAGGCAGATTACTGGTGGGAATCGGTAAAGCATACTCAACCTGCCGCACTGAAGATGTCTTGGGAGAAGTTCCAAGAACTATTTAAAGACAAGTACTTTCTCGAAAGTATTCGTCACATGAAAGAGGTAGAGTTCATCAAGTGGGAGCAGAACAATATGACCGTGTCGCAGTACGAAGCTAAGTTTGTTGAGTTGTCCTGGTTTGCGTCTCACTTGGTGGATAATGAGGAAAGAATGACGCGGATGTTTCTAAGAGGATTGAAACCCGAGATACGTCAATATCTAATTTCTCATAAACTGTGTTTGTATTCAGATGTTGTAAATAGGGCTCAATTATTGAGTAGCGATAACGAGTCAACTCAACCAAGAGAAAGCGAATTTCAAAATGATAATACCGGTGGTAGCGATCATCAAAGCGGTGACAACAAATATGGAGGGAATCAACATGCCATAAATGGTAACCACTTCGGTGGTAATCATGGCCAAAACAATAAGAATGGACATTTCAAGAAGAGGAGATTCAACAATGATGGAAAGATGTCAGTATCAGCACCCGTGGTTAAGGAAGGAGAACGACCACCTATCATATGCTTCAAATGCAGAGGGGAGGGACATATCAGTCCAAACTACGCGATGCCATCCAAAGCGTATTATAATTGTGGAAGAAAAGGTCACCTAACCCGATTTTGTCGTGCACCGAAGATAAGTCCAGTTGGAACGGTGACACAAAATACCGTCTCAAACAAGTCAAAACCATTAGTTCAAGGGAGAGCTTTTTTTGTGACCTCCTAGAAAGCAAGGAACCCGAACGAGGTCATCACGGGTAAGTTTATCATAAACTCTAGCGAAGTCTATACCTTATTTGATACCGGTTCTACCCATTATTTTATTTATCCTACTTGCGCTCAACGATTAAATTTGACTCTGAAGAAATTAGAATTTGACTTATCTATGGAAACTCCGTTGGGAGAAACCTTCATTACATCCACTGTTTATAAGTCTTGTTTGGTTCAAATTGGTACCCTCACATTACTTGTCGATCTTATTTCAATTAAAATACTTGCATTTTATGTGATTTTAAGGATTGATTGGTTAACTACTTATCATGCTTTTCATAAGGTTGTTAACTTTCATATTCCTAACCAACCTGTTATGCGAATTCAAGCAACAAAACAACTAAAGTCAATCATTGTTATATCAATCAATAAGTAAAGAGCCCCGAGCCTTTCGCTGGTGACTTCCAAGTCTTGGAATACACCGAAGCTAGAATATCCGTAGGGGACGTCGTGAATAATAGTGGCAAGTTGATAGATATCAATGTGACGTGTTATCCAAGTCTTGGACGAGGGTCACAGTTTTGAATGATATTTCTATTGTTAATAAATTTCCTGACGTATTCTTGAAGACTTCTAAGCCTACCCCTAGAACGTGAAATCGAATTTTGTATTGACCCCAGTACAAAACCCATTTCTAAAACCCTTAAATATTTCTTCAACCAAAACGAACGTATAATGCGCCAAAGACCTTGGCTCGAGCTGTTGAAAGATTATGATAATACCATTCAATACCATCGTGGAAAAGCGAACGTGGTAGCTGACGCGTTGAGTAGAAGATCGTATGCGTTTACGAGTGCGATGTTATTAACATAAAAACCCATTTCATATAACTTACAAATGATGAAGATAGAGTTAAAGACTCTAGGGACCCATATGAAGATAATGAAAATACGATTAGAATTGACTTTAATCGATAAAGTTAAATCCGCTCAAACTACACACCTGGAGTTGATGAATACGAAGAAGAAGGTTCGAGAAGGCATTATTCTAGAAGCAAGAGTCGATGAAGACAGGAAATCTCAACCCTCGATTTAATTGGCCCATTTGAAATCCTTGATTGAGTAGGAACTGTGGCTTATAGACTCATTTTACCGCCAAGTATGTCGCGTGTTCATAACGTTTTTAACGTATCGATGTTACGTAAATATGTGGACGACCCAAATCACATTATTAATTTAAGAACCGGACGAGATAGCGGATAATTTAATGTATGAAGATGTACATGTTAAAATCTTGAAATATATTTTACGCTCAAAGGTTATACCTCAAGAGTTAGAATCTGGCGAAGTAACCTCATTTGTTCGACATACCAGGTACATACGTAAATATCAAGGGTGAAATTTCATAAGGAGGGGAGATTATAAAATCCCAAATTTTACGAATAAAGATTTAATTTTTTCGAAATATTTTTTTCAAAATTATGGTGTGGATTTGAGATAATGTTATAGTTGTGGGTAATATTTATAAATTTTGAAAAGTATGCAAGTTGTTGTATAAAATTCGATTGGTCGGGGAATATTCTTTTTATCGGGGAATATCCGTACGACGGTACAATCATTGGTGGACCCCACAACGGAATTATTATAGGATTGAGAAAAATACAAAAATATTTTTATGAAAATAACGGCGAAAGTTTTACCGTTAACTGTTGAAACACCCGGTGTTAAAAGTACAGTAATACGCGTGGTTGCATAGTAGCACACAGTATTGATTATTGATACTTACGTGAGAAGTCACTCAGTTTTGTTCAATTATTGCTACAGTAATTGCTGCATAGTATCTCCCGTTATTTGATTCAATTATTGTCAATATTTTATATATTATTAAATCAATAATTGAGATGACAAAGTTATTAATATTATTATTTGCAATATTAACGATGTCTAGAAGTTTTGTCAAGGAGAGGTTTGGTCACCTAATTGTGCGTCAATAGGTTGAAATCCTTATTGGAAAGCCCCCTCTTTTCTGAAAACGACCTGGTCGATTAATATTGTGAATTATAATAATGATGATAAAGTTTGTTTTATTATTATAAATGTAATAAAGCAGAAAAGCATTTTATATAAAACAGAATACTTTTATAAAGTTATCTGTTTTATTAGACTATAAATAGAATATATTATATTCTATTATGCATAGTATTTTGCATTATAAATCTTTTTATATAAAACGGAATACTTTTATAAAGTTATTTGTTTTATTAGACTATAAATAGAATATATTATATTTTATTATACATAGTGTTGTATAGTGCATGCATAGTATTTTGTATAGTAAAATCATTTTATATAAAATGTAATACTTTTATAAAGTTATTTATTTTATTAGATTTTAAATAATATATATATATATATATATATATATATATTTAGAATATATTATATTTTATTGTATAGGATGCTTAGTTAGAATTGAAATCACACCAGAAATTCAGAGAATTCTTCTTCTATAATCTTGAGCGTATTTTTTTAGAGTTTTCAAAAGCTTTTTGGTAGAAAAAGCAAGATAGTTTTTTTCAAGAATATCTTCGCTCTACCAAATGTAATACTCTTCTTTTACGGTGAAGGGTTTTATTCTTTCGTATTCTCAAGAGAGTTGTTTTCTTTCAATACTCGTAAGGGTTGTTATTCCATTCTTTATTATTATGTTGGAATAACTTTGTTTTATGCAAGTCACGCATACTTGGTGAAATTCTTCCGTTATTCCATTCTTTATTATTCATTGGAATAACTCATGTATGCTGATCTATCGCATGCCGTGAATTCGTTGTTATTCCATTCTTTATTATTACGTTGAACATCCTGTAAATGCGGATTACGCATGACCTAGTTCCATTCTTTATTATTCATTGGAATATCCTCGTCATGCATGCGATTACGCATTACCTTGTTCCATTCTTTATTATTCGTTGGAATAACTCGTCTGGTTGGATTACGACGCCTAGTGAATTCTTCTCGTTATTCCATTCTTTATTATTATATTGGAATAATCTGTCTACGTGGATTACCGCATGGCGGCAAAAATCCATTTGCGGTTTCATATATTCTATTATACTCAGTTGGTTAAAGTTTTGGCTTCTATACTCCATGAAATTAGTAGAATATCTAGATATTTGCGCTTCATCAAGTATCTTTTCATGGAAATATTCTTCTTAGCATTCTTGAATTTTACTCCACAAAGCAGTATCATGTGGACAATTTGGACGTTATTGAGTTCAGGATAAATTAACTTATAAATCTTTAAAATTTATTCTTGAACTTGTTTTATTAAATTGTCATCATCCTCGTGTTTATATTATCTTGAAAGTCATTTGTGGCCTGTAATGCATAGATGGACTTGGTATGATTATGACCAGGGATTATTCGGTATAATCATGACCGTAATGTTATAAATGATGTGGAAAAAGTCCTCATTGGCCCGTAGTGCATTGATGGACAGTTTTTGGTATGATTATGGCTATGGATTCTCTTGACCAAGGTGCAAAGATGAATTTTTTATGGCACGATCGTAACAGTTGATGAAAACACGATTATCTTTGGCCCGTAGTGCATGGATAATTCGTGGTCGTGATACTAAAGAATATCCTTGGCCTGTAGTGCAGGGATGATTTAATGATGTGAATTATTTATTAAGCTGAGTCTCAGCGATAAAAGTGATGAAAAACCTTTTATATCATAGAAGATAGTAGATTTTATTCTCTACTTGACTCTTCTAATGGATTGCTTGTTCCGCTGCAGTTAAACTTGATGTTTGTTATATTGTATCAGTTTAACATTGTTGAAGGCTAATGATAATTTATTCTGAATTATCTTAGTCATAATATTTCTTACTGGGCTAGTTGAGCTCACCCTTTTGCTTTCATTGTTCTCTTCAGGAAATGAGAATATAGCTGGGGTTAGTCGGGGAATGGATTGATGGTCCAGATGGTTGCATTATTAGTCATCACTATTCTGTGAAATAGTGTGATAATAAATTTATTGAGGACTTATTTTGAGTTTGAATACTATCTAGAAGACAATATTTGTATTAAAACTCACAGCTCATATTGTATATTTAAGTTTGTATTTGTATTCTGTATCATGTATTTGGTGACTTAGAATAGGTGATGTATACCTATTTTGGGGGCGTTACAATTGGTATCAAAGCTTAGGGATATGATCCCTGGCTGAGATGTGAGACAAGAACTAGGAGGGGAGAGACGAGGAATTCCTTCGCTAGTATGACCTACCTAAGTTTATTTGGTATTTAATTGGCCGGTCAGAGTATAGGGATAATATGTGATATGTTAATTAACCCTTGTTTTATGGCAGTGTTTGAAAATGGCATCTGAAAATGTTGAGATCAACAATGAAGCACATGAGACCATTGAGTCACCAACGATCAATACCCAGGATAATATTCAACAAGAAGACAATAATCCTCAGGTAAATAACAACACCGATCAAATGATGAACGATGGGATGTTCAGAGGCTTTATGCAATTCATGCTACATCAGGCGAGAGCGGCTCCTGTCCAAAATGTAGGTGGAAACATTGGAAACTCTCGAACGGTCACCGCTATACAGTTCAAGGAGCTGGGACCACCGGAGTTTATTGGAGAGCCAAAACCACTTAAGGCGAAGACGTGGATAAAGCAAATCACCAAGATATTTGATGTCTTAGGATGCTCCGAGGAGCAAAAGGTTCCCTTTGCCACCTTTATGTTGCGAGGAGAGGCGAGACATTGGTGGGAATCGGTAAAAGCGTACTCAACTCGCCAGATCAAGATGTCTTGGGAGAAGATCCAAGAACTATTCAACGACAAGTACTTTTCCGAAAGTATTCGTCACATGAAAGAGGTAGAGTTCATCAAGTGGGAGCAGAACAATATGACCGTGTCACAGTACGAAGCTAAGTTTTCCGAGTTGTTCCGGTTTGCGTCTCACTTGGTCTATAATGAGGAAAGAATGACGCGGATGTTTCTAAGAGATTTGAAACCCGAGATACGTCAATATCTAATTTCTCATAAACTGTGTTTGTATTCAGATGTTGTAAATAGGGCTTAGTTATTGGAGCACGATAACGAGTCAACTCAACCAAGAGAAAGCAGCCCGCAAAATGATAATACCAGTGGTAGCAGTCATCGAAGCGGTGACAACAAACGTGGAGGGAATCAACATGTCAGAAATGGTAACCACTTCGGTGGTAATCATGGCCAAAACAATAAGAATGGACATTTCAAGAAGAGGAGATTCAACAATGATGGAAAGACGTCAGTATCAGCACCCGTGGTTAAGGAAGGAGAACGACCACCTATAATATGCTTCAAATGCGGAGGGGAGGGACATATCTGTCCAAACTGCGTGATGCCATCCAAAGCGTGTTATAATTGTGGAAGAGAAGGTCACCTAGCCCAATTTTGTCGTGCACCGAAGACAAGTCCAGTTGGAACGGTGACACAAAATACCGTCTTAGAAAAGTTAAAACCAGTAGTTTAAGGGAGAGCTTTTGTTGTGACCTCCTAGAAAGCAAGGAACCAGAACGAGGTATCATAAACTCTAGCGAAGTCTATACCTTATTTTATACCGGTTCTACCCATTCTTTTATTTCTCCTACTTGCGCTCAACGATTAAATTTGACTCCGAAGAAATTAGACTTTGAATTATCTGTGGAAACTCCGTTGGGAGAAACCTTCATTACATCCACTATTTATAAGTCTTGTTTGGTTTAAATCGGTACCCTCACATTACCTGTCGATCTTATTTCATTGAAAATACTTGCATTTTATATGATTTTAGGGATTGATTGGTTAACTACTCATCATGCTTTTCGTAAAGTTGTTAGCTTTCATATTCCTAACCAACCTGTTATGAGAATTCAAGCAACCAAACCACTAAAGTCAATCATTGTTATATCAAGCCATAAGTAAAGAGCCCCGAGCCTTTCGCTGGTGACTTCCAAGTCTTGGAATACACCGAAGCTAGAATATCCGTAGGGGACGTCGTGAATAATGGTGGCAAGTTGATAGATATCAATGTGACGTGTTATCCAAGTCTTGGATGAGGGTCACAGTTTTGAATGATATTTCTATTGTTAATAAATTTCCTGACGTATTCTTGAAGACTTCTAAGCCTACCCCTAGAACGTGAAATCGAATTTTGTATTGACCCCAGTACAAAACCAATTTCTAAAACCCTTATATATTTCTTCAACCAAAACGAACGTATAATGCGCTAAAGACGTTGGCTCGAGCTGTTGAAAGATTACGATAATACCATTAAATACCATCGTGGAAAAGCGAACATGGTAGCTGACGCGTTGAGTTGAAGATCGTATGCGTTTACGAGTGCGATGTTATTAACATAAAAATCCATTTTGTATAACTTACAAATGATGAAGATAGAGTTAAAGACTTTAATCGACTTTAATCGATAAAGTTAAAGCCGCTCAAAATACACACCTGGAGTTGATGAATACGAAGAAGAAGGTTCGAGAAAGTGTTATTATAGAAGCAAGAGTCGATGAAGACAGAAGGAGAAGTTCAAGTGGCGGATTCATTATAGGTATCGCCAGCATCTTATTAACAACAAGTTTGCTGATGTATCAGCAGTGGCCAATGCAGCAAAGAATATTGAGATGGAGCGACAGGATTTTCAGTCTTCTAAACTAGATGGAAGTCGAAAGAGGGACAGAGATGACCAGCAGGGTCAAACTTCAGTTCAGCATAGGAGAAGTCAGGGTGGTCAGTTGAATAGGAATCGTGGTGGTCAACAGGGGAAGTGGCGTGGCCAGAATCAAAACAGGGGTTATCAGCAGATGCCTCAACAAGGACAGAATCGTCACCGCAGGCTACCTTGAATGGTCGTAACCACAAGTCGCGATGGCGCGTAATCATCGCCAGGGCGTAATCGTGGTCGTTATCCGGGACCAAACTAGTGGGGTAACCCAAATCTCATTCTGATAGCTCCTTGTGCTACTTGTGGGGCTAGTCATCCGGGAAGGTAGTGCCACAGACTCACCGGTGCATGCTTTTTGTGTGGACAGATGGGTTATATTATTAGGGATTGTACCGGTCCACGCGAAAATGGTGGAGGTGGTGATAATGGTGGCAATGGAGGTCAGCGTCAGGGTGGTCGAGTGTTTGCCTTGACATATAACCAGCAAAGAAAGTGCAATTGTGTAATCGCTTTCGCACTCTTTTAGTTGGCAATCGTGAGGCGTCTATTTTATTTGATACGGGTTCTACTTATTCCGTTTTTGCTAAGTCTTTTGTTCGGCACCTGGGTGTGCCATCTCAGTCTTTAGATTCTGTTATGTCTATTGCTACCCCGATGGGGACTTCTGTTGTTATTTCTGATTTGTATTGAGGGTCTCCGATAAGTTTTGGGGATAAGATTCGTAGGGCTAATCTTCTTCCGATGAGTATGCACGATTTTGATGTCATTCTTGGGATGGACTAGTTGGATAAGCACCAGGCCACTATCGATTGTCAGGCGAAGAAGGTTATATTTGGAGATGTGAAATCTCCAGATTTCGTGTTTCAGGGTTCACAACCGAGTAGAGTGGTGAAGTTAATTTCAGCTTTGAAGGCTGGAAAGTTGGTGGCAAAGGGTTGTGAGGGGTATTTGGCATTTGTGAAAGATACCTCTAAGGGTGAGTCTCGTATTGAGGATGTTCCAATTGTTCGTAATTTTTTCGATGTGTTTCCTGAGGAGTTGTCAGGGTTGCCACCGCAGCGGGAAGTAGAGTTTTCTATTGAGCATGTTCCTGGTGCGAAGCCTATCTCTAAGGCGTCGTATCGGATGGCACCGTTGGAGTTGCAGGAGTTGAAGGAGCAATTGCAGGAATTGTTAGATCGTGGCATGATTCAGCCGAGTGTTTCATTGTGGGGTGCTCCGGTCTTGTTTGTAAAGAAGAAGGATGGGTCTATGAGGCTGTGTATAGACTGCAGAGAGTTGAACAAGATCACCATCAGGAATCGGTATCTATTGTTGAGGATTAATGACTTGTTTGACCAACTTCAGGGGGCAAAGTATTTTTCGAAGATAGACTTGAGGTCGAGCTATCATCAGTTGAGGCTGAGAGATGAGGATATCCCTAAGACAGCCTTTTGCACTCGCTATGGGCATTACGAGTTTTTGGTGATGCCATTCGGGTTGACTAACGCTCCAGCGGTGTTTATGGATTTAATGAATCGGGTGTTCAGGGAGTACTTGGACCAATTTGTCATTGTTTTTATTGATGACATTTTGGTTTACTCCAAGTCTAAGGAAGAACATGAGGAGCATCTTCACACATTGTTGGGGATTTTGCAGAAAGAGAAATTATATGCTAAATTCTCTAAATGCGAGTTTTGGTTGGAGCAGGTTGCATTTTTGGGCCATATTGTTTCTGTTGAAGGTATTAAGGTGGATCCTGCGAAGGTTGAGGCTATCACTAAATGGCCGAGACCTACTATGGTGACAGAGATTAGGAGTTTCTTGGGTTTGCCAGGGTACTATAGGCGATTTGTGGAAGGATTATCTTTGCTTGCCTTACCATTGACTCAGTTGATGAGAAAGGGCGTGAAGTTTGTGTAGAAGGAGGAGTGTGAGAAGAATTTCGAGGAGTTGAAGAAACGACTTGTGACAGCTCCTATACTTGCATTGTCGTCGAGGACAGGAGGTTACCAGATTTATAGTGATGCTTCTAAGAAGGGCTTGGGGTGTATTTTGATGCAACACGGTAAGGTGATTACTTATGCTTCTAGGCAACTTAAACCTTACGAGGTGAATTACCCCACACATGATTTGGAGTTGGCAGCGGTGATCTTTGCCCTAAAGATTTGGAGGCATTATTTGTATGGAGAGACTTGTGACATCTTCATCGATCACAAAAGTCTTAAATACATCTTCACTCAGAAGGAGCTTAATATGTGTAAGACCCCGAATTTTATGAAATAAAAGTATTCAATTTTTCTTATAATTACAATTCAGTAAATGGTTAAATTGATAAAAGTTTAAAGTTAAGGGTGATATATGAAATTTTTTTAAATAAGCAAGTGGTTATAACATACTCATTGTTGTCGGAGAATATTCGTTTGGTCGTAGAATATTCTTCTCGTGGGAATATTCATACTGACGTGTGACCTTTGTGTGGGCCCATAACGGAAAGCGATTGGATGAAGAAAATGACAAGTATAAGTTGTTTACAAATAATTGGCGTAGTTATTCCAATTAACATTGTTGGAATACCCGGTGGTTAAAATACAATAATACGCGTTATCGCACCTGATAGATACTTCAGATTGCATGATTTTGAATTATTGATTCTTACGTAAGAAGGCCTTTACTCAATAATTGTTACGATAATTACTTGCTCAATTATTTTATTGTATTGATTCAATAATTGATGCGTTGATATTTTATATTCTTTGTTGTTTCAATAATTGTCACTACACAATATTTTCATTATCGAGCAATAATTCATATTATCTGAATAATATTATTAGATAACATTATTGGCAATGTCTAGAAAGTTACATCTAAGGAGAGGTTTGGTCACCTAATTGCGCGCGCCAAGAAGGAGAAATTCTTATTGGAAAGCCCCTCTTTTCCAGGAGGCGCCACCGGTTTTCAGATTGTGATTCTGTAATATTATTTGTGAATAATTAATTATTGATTTATATGATGAGAAAAATATTCATTTTATGTGGATATAGATGGAGAAAAATTTTTTTAATGTGACAATTGTTGAAAATCGATATTTTATCTTTTCTGATAAAATAATATTTTATTATATTATTATAATATAATAATGATGATATTTTTATAATGAATGTGGGATATATGAGTATATAAGGAGGAAGAGTATTTTTGTTGCAAAAGTTGTTTAAAACATGTTAAACATGTCTGTGGGCCCATTTCTTGACTGAAATTTGATTATAGCCTGTAAAATCGTCCTTATGTGGATTTCGGTCAATTTCTGTTTTGAATTTGGAAAACCTTTCTTCTGCAAAGTTGTAGAGAATTGAATTTCCTATAAAAAGTCACGAGATTTGAATTTTCTGATAAAAGGGCTATTTATTATACATTATTGAAGTTCTGAAGTTCCGGAATAATTGATTTTTGGAAGTTTTAATTATTTTAATTAAGAAAAATGTTTTTTTATTTTTTGAGTTGGTGGCTAATGCTTGGATCTGATTTGGTGTGCGTAAGAATTTAATATATATATATAAGAATATTTTATTAAATTTTCTACTTTGGTATTCTAAGCAATTTCCTATAAATAGGGTGCTTAGGTTAGAATTGAAAATCACACCAGAAACTGAAGTTTTCTCTCTATTTTTCTCTCTATATTATCGAGTGTATTCTTGTGAGTATTTTGATATCTTGAGTGTTGCTATACGGTGCAAGTTTGTTCAGCGTTATTCCAGTCAGAAGTACTGCTCTTTTGAGGTAAGGGATTGTAAGGGATATTATTTTTTTAATAATGATATTATTTCTTCAATCATTATGCCGAAATATTGATTGGAATTTTTTTTATCAAATTTGGAACTTTTCATGTCGGGGTTACTATTCACGAGTTACTATTCACGAGTTACTATTCATGAGTTACTATTCACGACAGTTACTATTCATGAATTACTATTCATGAGTTACTATTCACGAGTTACTATTCATGAGTTACTATTCATGGGTACTATTTACTACAAAATTGGTTTCTTTTTCTAACCAAATTATAGTTGATTTATGAATATTACTCTGGAGATTAAAACTATATATTGATTATATTGATTTTATTATCATATATAACATTTTTATAATACGATGTTGAAATTCTCTTTTCTTTGGAGTGTAAAGATAGGTAGATTATTGGTATGATCATGACTAGGGTTCTCTTTGGCGATGAAGTGAAAAGTTGAATTGTGGTGGTATGATCATGACCATTGAATTTATAATTGAATATCTTTAGCTTAAGTGCAAAGGTGAATTGATCAACATAGTTATAATTATTGTTTATATAAATTCTGAAATGATTATATATTTCTTTGAGATATTAATATAATTGGCATGTAGTGCAAATATGAATCATTGATGAATATCTTTGGTAGTAGTGCAAAGATGACATGTTGTTGAATATCTTTGGCATGTAGTGCAAAGATGACATGTTATTGAATATCGTTTCAGTAGTGCAAAAGATGAATCTGTTAATGAATATCTTTGGCCCGTAGTGCAAAAGATGGATTTATTAGTATGATTATGAACATGAAGCGTGATTTGGTATAACCATGATCTTTGATGTTTTCGTAAAGACAAGTGATGAAAATTATCTTCGCTCGGAAGAGAAAAGGAATTTGGAACCACAAATATGATTATGAGTTATTCATATGATTGTGGACAGGAACTGTTGATTGATGTTACAAGGATAAAACATTGTTGGTGGACTTTTAACATAGAGAAGATAATAGACATTATGGTCTATTTGACTCTTCTAATGGATTACTCGTTCCGCTGCAACTATGGTTGAAAAGTTTTATCATCTACCATATGTTCTAAATCTCTGATTTATTACTGATGAAGACTATTGATAATTTATTTATCTTTAGTCATGATATTCTTTACTGGGCTAGTTGAGCTCACCCTTTTTCTTCACAATTCCTTTTAGGTAATAAAAGTGTAGCTGGGTCGAGCGGGGGATAACAGGGGAATAGAACGGTGGTCATCATTTAGTAGTTATATTTGGTGAATCAACTAGGGTGAGGCGAACCCAACGTTGGAAGGGTGTTTTGCCATTATCATACAAGATGTCTAATGACATACCACCTCGTGTCATCATAAGACAGGGTTGTGCTCATCCACTTGCTGAGTATATTTACGAGCACTACTTATATAATCTTGGTGTTTGTTTGGAGTTTAATTCCCAATTAGAGACAATGGAGATAATGATATGTCAAGAGAAGACTCACCATTGGGAAGAATATGATAGTAATCTTCTCATTTTTCTTTGGGGTCTATTGGGTCAACCAAGGATAATTATGTGGCCATATGATATCTATCATAACCTAGACGCATGGCCTCCCATGTACGAAGGTTTCCTTGAACAGTTCCCAAAGATTCTAATTTCTAAAACAATTTTTGACTATACATTTATGTAAGGTGTCATTGTGACGTGTTATCTAAAGGTTGGGATGAGAGTCACAGTTGGTATATATTTGTATCCAAACTCACAGCATATGTGTTATTGTATTTTGCATGACAATTGTTGTAATAAAGTTGTAGTCGTTTTATGTACCATGTATTTGGCGACTCATAATAGGTTGGATGGAATGGACCTGTTTTGGGGTTGTCATAATATGAGGCAAAGGCGTTGGTTGGAGCTTCTAAAAGATTATGATGCGAGGATTCAGTATCACCCGGGAAAGGCAAATGTGGTTGCAGATGCTCTTAGCCAAAAGAGTTCTGGGAGTGTAGCAGCCCTTAGTACACAACCTCAGCTTATTTTGGATATGGAACGACTCAAGTTGGAGTTGTATGTACAAGGTTCGGATGGGCATTTAAGCGTGTATGAGAGTTGAGCCCTCTCTTATCTCATGGTCAAAGAAGCTCAAAAGAAGATGGGGAGTTGTGGGGTCCACGCGAGAATCCGGAGGAGGGCAAGCGATGCGAGTTTCAGATTGATGACCATGGTGTGATTTGGTTGGGTGAGCGGTTGTGTGTGCGTCTGGATCCAATCATTGAGGGAGGCGGTGCATTTGAGGCTCATAGCTCGCCATTTTCTATTCATCCAGGTTCTACAAAAATGTATAGGGATTTGAAGAAGAATTTTTGGTGGAATGGGATGAAACGAGATGTGGCTAAATATGTTGGGAAGTGTCTTACTTGTCAACAAGTGAAGATAGAACATCAACGAGCTAGTGGTTTGCTGCAACAGTTAGACATTCTAATGTGGAAGTGGGAGGATATCACGATGGATTTTGTGACTGGTTTGCCGAAGACTTTCAGGAAGAATGATGCCATATGGGTAGTAGTGGACCGGTTGACCAAATCGGCACACTTTTTGGCTATCCGTGAGGGTTACTCGGTGGATAGGTTGGCACATATCTTTCAGCAGGAGATTATTAGACTTCATGGTACTCCGGTGTCTATTGTTTCAGATCGGGACCCACGGTTTACTTCACAGTTGTTCTGGAAAGGGTTTCAACGAGCTTGGGGTACTTACCAACTTTAGTACTTCTTTTCATCCATGAACCGATGGGCAATCCGAACAGACTATTCAAACATTGGAGGACATGTTGAGGTCTTGTGCACTTGATTGGTCGGGTAATTGGGATGATTACTTGAGCCTAGTTGAGTTTGCTTATAATAACAGCTGGCATGCCAGTATTGGAATGGCTCCGTTTGAGGCACTGTATGGTAGAAAGTGTCGGGCACCAACTTGTTGGGATGAGGTTGGCGAAAGGGCCATAGAAGGGCCTGAGTTAGTTCAAATCACTACAGAGAAGGTAGCGGTGGCTAAGGAGAAATTGAAGTCGGCTCGATCATGGCAGAAGTGTTATGCGGATAAGCATAGGAGGACTTTAGAGTTTGAACCTGGTGAGCATGTGTTTCTAAAAGTTTCTCCTTGGAAGGGCATTCGGTGATTTGGGTTGAAAGGAAAGCTTAGTCCGCGATATATCGGTCCATTTGAGATTTTAGAGAGGGTTGGTGAAGTTGCATATCGGTTAGCTTTGCCTCCACAGCTAGCTCATATGCACAATGTATTCCATGTGTCGGTGTTGAGGAGTTATCATTATCATCCGTTGCACGTGGTGCAATATCCATTTGATAAGATTCGGGAGGATCTTACTTGTGGGGAGAAAGCTGAAGCGATTTTGGATCGTCAAGAAAGGATTATGAAGAGGAAGACAATTCCGTTTGTTAAGGTTTTGTGGAGAAATCATTCGGAGCGGGAGGCTACATGGGAAATGGAAGAGTCTATTCGAGCGGAGTATCCTCATCTCTTTGAAAATTAGGTGTGTTCCATTCTTTTGATTCCGGGGACGGAATTCTTTTAAGGGGTAGGTGATGTAATACCCGGTAAAAATTAATAAATAAATAAATATTGCATAATAAAAATTATTTTTGTTTGGACTTTGTCATTTATTTTGGGTCAAACTAGTATTTAATTTGTGTGGGCTAATAAATATTAATAAGAGATGGGTAAATTAATTTAGTACAATTTGGGCCTTTAAAATTAATTGGGTTTAATTTAATTAAATGTGGGTAATAATAAATCCAATTATAATTAGGAGAGTTAATAAGAAATATTAATAAATAAATAACAATTAAAACCTAAACTTTCTTATTACTTATACGCACTGGAAAAAAAAGAGAAGGAAGAAGAAGCGGCGCCGCACCAGTTAGAGAGATTTGAGAGAAGGAGGCTTAGTCAATTTATTGTGGGTTGAAGAAAGAAATTGCATCAGGTTTGTGTTTATACCTGATCAATAGTTGATTGATTATACATATAAATATTTGAAAAGTTGGTTGAAGGTCTGCAGAAGGCTTCTGACATTATTATATATATATATATATATATAGTTTATATGTTACCAAGTATTAGATTATCATGTAAGAATAGAAGGAAATTGATATATATATATATATATATATATATATATATATATATATATCTTGAACTCATTGTAAATAATAAGGATTATGAATATATCATGTTATATATATGATGATGATGCGTGGGATTACTGTGACATTCTCAGTATAGTATAGATTTTATTATATTATATATATATATATATATATATATATATATATATATATTATATTTTAATAATCTTTTGGCATATATATGTTAATAATCATTGGGCCATGAAATTTTAATCTGAAATTAGTAAATTAATTGAAGTTATATTTATTAATTTGAATTAATTAATTTTATGGACATAGTTATAAAAGTTTGTAATAATAATAAATTTAATAGTATTATGTTATTAATGATTGGATTGTAATAAAAATCTTATTAAATTATTTAGATTGAACGGAGGGAGTCTAAACGAGTTTTTGGAATATAAATTTGGGTATTGCATTATCGATTCCAGGTACCGATTCCGTACTCATTCAGCGATACTCTTTAATTTTAGTTGTTCGTTTTGATTTTAGTGAAGTTCATATGACAGTTTATTTTGACATTTAGAGTATCATAACTTGTACTCTTTGAACTCGTTTATCATGTTTAATATTTATTTCTATTCTCGTAGTGATGTACATGTTAGTATATTGTTGGAGATTTGTGTTGATGATTCGTTCGATTTAACATGTACACGTTAGAACCACTTTGTGTTGATATTTTGTCGCATGTGTTGTGACATTATATTTTTGTTAGAGTACCGTAGGGTATACGTGAGCTATAACCACCTGTGGGGGTACCACAGGCATGTCCTCTTGGCACCGACGCGTGACACCTTCCGTGGCGGTGTGATCAGTCCACGGCGTCTCCATTTTGTGCTCCGGTGGGAGTTAGCCATTTGGTGTTTTGAAATCCTCGATTGAGTAGGAACTGTGGCTTATAGACTCGTTTTACCGCCAAGTGTGACGCCCCCAAAATAGGTATACAACACCCATTCTGAGTCGCCAAATACATGGTACGTAAAGCAAACTACAACTTCAATAATATAATTGTCGTGCAAAAAACGACAACACATCTCTTGTGAGTTTAAATACAAATATTGTCTTCTAGACAATATCCACACTCAAATAAGTCCTCGTTATAATTATTCAAACACTATTTTACGAAATAGTGAGGACCGCTAAAACATCTTTCTAGAACCATCACTCCGCACCCAGGACTAGTTCCTCGCTATGTTCTCACCTCCCGAGAAAAATGGAACAAAAAGGAAAAGGTGAGCTCAACTAGCCCAATAAATAATATTATGACTAAGATAATATACAACAAATTATCGTTAGTCTTCACGAGAAAAAATCGATAAAATATAATAGCCAACAAGTTTTAGATCAACAAGCTGCAATGAAAGCAAAGAATCCATTAGAAGAGTCAAGTAGAGAATGAGTTCTACTATCTTCTAAGATTTAAAAGTCCATCATCAATATTTTATCCATGTAACAACAATCAATATACATCTTTAATCAAATATTCATCTTTGCACTACTGAGCCAAAGATATTCATTTGTATCACCGATTGGTCATGTTCATCTCAACACTGTTCATCTTTGCACTACTGGGCCAAAGATATTCATCAATTAATCATTTATCTTTGCACTACAGTAGAAGATATTTAGTAATATCATCATTTAGGAGTGAGGATGATGAAAAATATTTTAAAAAAAACGACTCCAGTGAAACGGAAGGACAAATAGTAGGGATTCGTATAACAGTTTATCCAAGATGAATAATACTTCACAAATACCAATTTTGAAGCAGAATTCAAGAATAAAGATCAAAACATGGATACAATCAAAGATAGTAACCATAATAGACATCTTGGACAAAAAGAAGAAAATTTTATTTTTCGGTGAATAGTGCCGTATTCATGAATAGTGCCGTATACGTGAATAGTAACCCCGACACAAAAAGTTCCAAATTTGATAAAAATTCAGATCAATACTTCGGCATAATGATATTGAAAAAATAATATCATATATGAAGAAAATAACATCCCTTACCTCAAAATACCAGTACTTCTGATCGGAATATCGGTATAAGACTGAAGGAAACTTGCACTGATGAATAGAAACTCACAAAGTATCTAAATACTCACAAAATACACTCAATAATCTAGAAAGAGAAAGAGAGAAAACTTATTTCTGGTGTGATTTTCAATTCTAACTTAGCCCTCTATTTATAGGAAAATATTAGCAGACTTGACATGCAACCTGATGGCTTTACCTGCTACTATTCCCACCCATCACATTTGAAATAAATTCAGCACATTTCTTCACCATCCACAAGTGGGGCCCACTCAATTCTAGAATTTTCCACCAAAATCATTTATAAACCTAATTTCTGAATCAGTCACCTCTTAAAATTCATAACAAATCATGCGTTCATTTTTAACGGTTCAAAATTTGTGGACATATACTCAACTTATATATATATATATAACATATCCAAAAATTACAACGATCCAACGGTCGGATTAAAAATTATAACTCACACAATATAACTCAAAAACACTGGTTTAATTTTTAATACCTTCATTCCGACAAAAATACTGATAAAACACCTCAACATTAACTCCTTCATTTTTAACCACAATAAATATATCCAACATTTATATCCACATAAAATAAATATTTCCTTATCATATGAATCAATAATTAATTGTGCACAAATAATATTATTGAGAATCACATTTATGATAATCAAGTAGTTCCAGGAAAGAGGGGCTTTCAATAAGAATTTCTCCTTATTGGCCCCGCAATTAGGTGACCAAACCTCTCCTTGTGTAACTTTCTAGACATTGCCAATAATGCTATCTAATAATATTATTCAAATAATATGAATTATTGATCCGATAATGGGAAATATCATGCGATGACAATTATTGAAACAACAATAATATAAAATATAAACGCAAGCAATTATTGAATCAATAAAATAAAATATTGAACAGTAACTACTGTAACAATTATTGAGTAGTGCATTCTTACGTAAGGATCAATAATTCATCCATACTGTGCATCCATGCGTATTACTATATTTTAACCACCGGGTATTCCAACAGTGTTAACGGTAACAACTACGTCGTTATTTATAAAAACTCAAACTTGTCATTTTCTTCGTAAAGCGGTTATTACGTTATGGGGCCCATAAAATGATCATGGCAGTTGTCTGCGAATATTCCCCGACAATAAGAATATTCCACGACCAAACGAATATTCCCCGACACAATGATTATTTTATAACCACTTGAATATTTAGCAAAATTTGCACATTTCACCCATAACCAGAGAATTATATCAAATTAATACCTTATTATTCACAAATATAATTAAAGAAAATTCGATTTTATTTATAATAAGTTGGGGTCTTACACCAAGTATGTCGCATGTTCATAACGTTTTTAACATATCGATGTTACGTGAATATGTGGACGACCCGAATTACATTATTAATTTAAGAACCGAACGAGATAGCGGATAATTTAACGTATGAAGATGTGCATGTTAAAATCTTGAAATATATTTTACGCTCAAAGGTTATACCTAAAGAGTTAGAATCTGGCGAAGTGTCCTCATTTGTTCGGCATACCAGGTACGTACGTAAATATCGAGGGCGAAATTTCATAAGGAGGGAAAATTGTAAAATCCCAAATTTTACGAATAAAGATTTAATTTTCTCAAAATATTTTTTTCAAAATTATGGTTTGGATTTGAGATAATGTTATAGTTATGGGTAATATTTATAAATTTTGAAAAGTATGCAAGTTGTTGTATAATATTCGATTGGTCAGGGAATATTCTTTTTTGTCGGAAAATATCCGTACGACGGTACAATCATTGGTGGACCCCACAACAGAATTATTATCGGATTGAGAAAACGACAAAAATATTTTTATAAAAATAACGACGGAAGTTTTACCGTTAACTGTTTAAACACCCGGTGTTAAAAGTACAGTAATACGCGTGGTTGCATAGTAGCACACAGTATTGATTATTGATACTTACGTGAGAAGTCACTCAGTTTTGTTCAATTATTGCTACAGTAATTGTTGCATAGTATCTCACGTTATTTGATTCAATTATTGTCAATATTTTATATATTATTAAATCAATAATTGAGATGACAAAGTTATTAATATTATTATTTGCAATATTAACAAAGTCTAGAAGTTCTGTCAAGGAGAGGTTTGGTCACCTAATTGCGCGTCAATATGGAGAAATCCTTATTGGAAAGCCCCCTCTTTTCTGGAAACGACCTGGTCGATTAATATTGTGAATTATAATAATGATGATAAAGTTTGTTTAATTATTATTTTAAATGTAATAAAACAGAAAAGCTTTTTATATAAAACAGAATACTTTTATAAAGTTATCTTTTTTATTAGACTATAAATAGAATATATTATATTCTATTATGCATAGTATTTTGTATAGTAAAATCTTTTTATATAAAAGCAGAATACTTTTATAAAGTTATTTGTTTTATTAGACTATAAATATAATATATTATATTTTACTATGCATAGTGTTGCATAGTACTGTTGTAATAATCAGATTTTTAATTAAATATTTATTAAATTATATAAATATTTAATGGATGTGTTTATCGTTGAATAAGTATTTGTTTAATTGATTTTATGTGATTTGATTATTTATTTGTTTAATAAATAATTAATGAGTTAAGGAAAGTAATTATTTTGAAATAGTAATCTAATTTAATTTAATAATTAAGTTAGAGAGTTTATAATGATTTAATAAATTATTATATTATGCAATGAATTGTTATTAGAATTAATTAAATTAAGTATGAAAACTTAATTAATTAGAAGTGTGACAAATAACTATATTATAAGTAGTTATTAAAATAAATTAAAGTAATTTTAATTTAGTTTTGTCAAACAAGGCTTATGTATATTAAGTCTTTAAGCTTTAAATTATTTTGCCAAACGAAGCCCTATGACTTTTGGTTTTTAAATTTTGAATTAATAATAAAACCAATTAAATAAATAATATATAAATAAAATATATTTATAATGGATATACGCTTATTATTTTGGTAACTGATAATAGTTATGGTGATTATTAATTAGGCCATATCAGTTTTGAGTTTACGCATAATTGTTATCAGTTTAGTTTTACGTATATTCTATTTGGCTAAAGCCTAAGTAAGAAAAGAGAAGAAGTTTTGTCAGAGAAAAACTTAGAGACAAGAGAGTTTTGAGAGAGATTGTCAAGGGTTGGAGAGAAAGTTCTAAGTTCTAACAAGTGGTGGTCAAGCAAGTGAAGGTATGTTATATAAAACTTAAAACATATTACGGTATAAGAATATCACTGTGTATGTTATAAAGTTTTACAAAAATTGTATGGAAATCATGTTTTTATAATTACGTATGATATTACGGGTATTTGTAACTGTAATTGTTATATTAGCACGTGTACGTATATATGAGAAGTATGCTAGCATTCACAGAGAAAAAAAATTGGTTTTATAGTGAAAACGTGAAAACATGTATGAGTGTGTGTTTTGTATGATAACAAAGTTAGTAGGTGATTGTATGCTATTTATGAAATTAAACGTCATGTATGTTAATTGGATATGAATTTCAGAGAATTGTAGTCTCAAGGAATCAAATTAGTTTATAAATTTTGGTTACCATGTTCACTGTGTTTAACAAATGTTAAACATGGAGTTTTAATTTTAAAACATTGTTTTACTTGATTTAGTCTTTCTAAATTTGTTGTTGAAGAGTTTTAAGTTAATATATGTATGCTTGGTGAGGTTATGTGTAAATTACATCAGTTATATGTATGTAATTACTAGCTAGAATTTCTTAAACATACCAAAAATGGTCTTCGTGTTTCAGTTCGTTAGTTTTGAGTCCCAGTGCAAAATTGCTTGCATGCAGAATTTTGCTACAGTATTGAAATTCGCCCCTTGACTCAAAGTTCGCGCCCGGCGCCTTTGGCTAGTTTAGTCCTCATACCAAATAAGGAATTATAATCTGAGTCAGACGTTTTGACCTCTTGTAGTAAAACGGCCATAACTTTCTTATACGAACTCTAATTAAGGTGATTCACGATGATTCGGAACGAGGACAAATAGACCTACAACTCTCATTCTTTATGTTTTTCAATTTGAAGTCTGTAACAGTAGTCAAAATGGTCATGTTTAGGACTGTTGTGTTTTCAGGGGCAATCGGAGGGCGTCGGGCATGCACATATGCATGTGTAGTGCTCCTGACGATAAAAGATGATGTCCTAAGTTATAAAACATGTATGTTAGTAAATATTATGATGCTTAAATTAATAAATAATGTATTAGATAAGTTATAGAAGCATAGTAAACATACACAAGAGAGGCAAATCGGGCGTGTGACGATTGAATGTCAAACGCAGCAAGTGCAGTGTTAATGAACTTAAAAAGTGTTTCAATTCAATTGAAATGAATATTATAAGATATGGAATGGATTTAATATAAAACCAATAAGTAGTCCTAGCAAGACTTAAGCACTTCAATGAACTTCGAATATGAAATACAGTGAGATATAAGTCGAAAAGTTAACACAATCTAATTGAACATTTTGTGCTAATTAATAGGAAAGATTATGAGATGTGGAGTAGAGTTTACATTACAATTGCTATGTGTTGTTATGTGACTAATAGTTGATGTGTATGATTATATAATTGTGTAGGGCACGTGAAGTGCAGATAACTATAAGTTGTTAAGCTATTATTGGTAAGCAACGATCAAGGCAAGTCTTTTGGTTCCTATTTGTTACGTGGACTTGATGAACTGTTTTAAATTGCATGATATGTTATACATGTTGAAATCATGAAATGTTAAAGTCAATATATGACTGCATTGTTTTGGCTAAGTAATGATGATTGAGTAAGGAACTCAATCTTTATATTTGCTATGTGAATTAAAAGCATGTATGACATGTTACTTTAATGAGATGTATATCGAGCATGTTATTATGTGCTATGTGATGCATGAAAACTGTTAGACTTTGCTGGGCTGTCGAGCTCACTCTTACAAATAACCACTTTTGCAGGTCAAGATTTTAAGGTAAAGATATGTGCTAAATGAGTTATAGAGATCTATATTCACAAAGATTACTTATGTTTTATGAGAAATGTATTTCATATTTTGAACATAACATGTTGTTGAATTGTAAGTTGAGTTATCCAATGTATATGGATATTTAGTTATGATGTAAGACTTTGTATAGTCATTTTGTTGTAACGATTCATGATATAAGATTGAATCAAAGAGATGTAATATAAAGGTTACGATTCAGGGCAAGAAAGAAGAAAATGTATAAACGTTTTAAATATTCCACAATTTTAGTGTTTTTAATATCGAATAATGATGTAAAATTTTAGATTTAATGTATGGTTAACGACCGAAGTTGAGATTTAAATTGTATGGATTTTGGGGTCGTTACACCTGCATAGTATTTTGCATAGTAAAATAGTGTTCTGTGCGGATTACACATGACCTGGTTCCATTCTTTATTATTCTGTTGGAATATCATGTCTGTGCGGATTACGCATGACCTGGTTCCATTCTTTATTATTACATTGGAATAACTTAGAGTGCATGCATGGATTACGATACAGTGAATTATTCTATTATTCCATTCTTTATTATTCTGTTGGAATAATCTGTCTACGTGGATTACCGCATGGCGGCAAAAATCCATTTGCGGTTTCATATATTCTATTATACTCAGTTGGTTAAAGTTTTGGCTTCTATACTCCATGAAATTAGTACAATATCCTAGATATTTGCGCTTCAACCAGTATCTTTTCATGAAAATATTCTTCTTAGCATTCTTGAATTTTACTCCACAAAGCAGTATCATGTGGACAATTTGGATGTTAATGAGTTCAGGATAAATTAACTTATAAATCTTTAAAATTTATTCTTGAACTTGTTTTATTGAATTGTCATCATCCTCATGTTTATATTATGTTGAAAGTCATCTGTGGCCTGTAGTGCATAGATGTACTTGATATGATTATGACCAGGGATTATTCGGTATAATCATGACCGTAATGTTACAAATGATGTGGAAAAAGTCCTCATTGGCCCGTAGTGCATTGATGGACAGTTTTTGGTATGATTATGGCTATGGATTCTCTTCGTCCAAGGGTGCAAAGATGAATTATTTTATGGCACGGTCAGAACCGTTGGTGAAAACACGATTATCTTTGGCATGTAGTGCATGGATAATTCGTGGTCGTGATACTAAAAAATATCCTTGGCCTGTAGTGCAAGGATGATTTAATGATGTGGATTATTTATTAAGCTTAGTCTCAGCGATAAAAGTGATGAAAAACCTTTTAAATCATAGAAGATAGTAGATTTTATTCTCTACTTGACTCTTCTAATGGATTGCTTGTTCTGCTGCAATTAAACTTGATGTTTGTTATATTGTATCAGTTTAACATTGTTGAAGGCTAATGATAATTTATTCTGCATTATCTTAGTCATAATATTTCTTACTGGGCTAGTTGAGCTCACCCTTTTTCTTTCATTGTTCTCTTCAGGAAATGAGAATATAGCTGGGGCTAGTCGGGGAATGGATTGACGGTCCATATGGTTGCATTATTAGTTCTCACTATTCTGTGAAATAGTGTGATAATAAATGTATTGAGGACTTATTTTGAGTTTGAATACCGCATGTAAGACATTATTTGTATTAAAACTCACAAATTTCATATTGTATATTTAAGTTTGTATTTGTATGTTTGTACCATGTATTTGGCGACTCGGAATAGGTGATGTATACCTATTTTGGGCGTCATGATTAGTATCAAAGCTTAGGGATATGATCCCTGGGCCGAGATGTGAGACAAGAACTAGGAGGGGAGAGACGAGGAATTCCTTCGCTAGTATGACCTACCTAAGTTTATTTGGTATTTAATTGTTCGGTCAGAGGATAGGGATAATATATGATATGTTAATTAATCCTTGTTTTATGACAGTGTTTGAAAATGGCATCTGAAAATGTTGAAATCAACAATGAAGCACATGAGACCGTTGAGTCACCAACGATCAATACCCAGGATAATGTGCAATAGGAAGACAATAATCCTCAGGTAAATAACAACACCGATCAAATGATGAACGATGGGATGTTTAGAGGCTTTATGCAATTCATGCAACATCAGGCGAAAGCGGCTCCTGTCCAAAATGTAGGTGAAAACACTGGAAACTTTAGGATTCGGTCACCGCTAAAGCAGATTCAAGGAGCTGGGACCACGGAGTTTATTTGAGAGCCAACCACTTAAAGGTGAGGCGTGGATAAATGATCACCAAGATATTTGATGTCTTTGGATGCTCCGAGGAGCAAAAGGTTCCTTTTGCCACCTTTTATGTTGCGAGGAGAGGCGATTCTTGGTGAGAATCCAGAAAGCGTACTCAACTTTCGCCGCCGACCTGAAGATGTCTTGGGAGAAGTTCCAAGAACTATTCAATGACAAGTACTTTCCCGAAAGTATTCGTCACATAAAAGAGGTAGAGTTCATCAAGTGGGAAGTAAGAACAATATGGCGTGTCGCAAAGATCTGAAGCTAAGTTTGCCGAGTTGTCCCGGTTTGCGTCTCACTTGGTGGATAATGAGGAAAGAATGACGCAGATGTTTCTAAGAGGTTTGAAACTTGAGATACGTCAATATCTAATTTCTCGTAAACTGTGTTTGTATTCGGATGTTGTAAATAGGGCTCAGTTATTGGAGCGCGATAACGAGTCAACTCAACCAAGAGAAAAAGTAAGCAAAAATGATAATACCGATGGTACTTGATCATCGAAGCGGTGACAACAAACGTGGAGGGAATCAACATGCCAGAAATGGTAACCACTTCGGTGGTAATCATGGCCAAAATAATAAGAATGGACATTTCAAGAAGAGTAGATTCAACAATGATGGAAAGACGTCAGTATCAGCACTCGTGGTTAAGGAAGGAGAACGACCACCTATCATATACTTCAAATACAGAGGGGAGGGACATATCAGTCCAAACTACATGATGCCATCCAAAGCGTATTATAATTGTGGAAGAGAAGGTCACCTATCCCGATTTTTTCGTGCACTGAAGAAAAGTCCAGTTGGAACGGTGACACAAAATACCGTCTCAAACAAGCAAAACCAGTAGTTCAAGGGAGAGCTTTTGTTGTGACCTCCTAGAAAGCAAGGAACCAAAACGAGGTCATCACGGGTAAACTTATCATAAACTCTAGCGAAGTCTATACCTTTTTTGATACCGGTTCTACCCATTCTTTTATTTCTCCTACTTGCGCTAAACGATAAATTTGACTCCGAAGAAATTAGACTTTGACTTATCTGTGGAAACTCCGTTGGGAGAAACCTTCATTACATCCACTGTTTATAAGTCTTGTTAGGTTCAAATCGGTACCCTCACATTACCTGTCGATCTTATTTCATTGAAAATACTTGTATTTTATGTGATTTTAGGGATTGATTGGTTAACTACTCATCATGCTTTTCGTAAGGTTGTTAGCTTTCATATTCCTAACCAACCTGTTATGCGAATTCAAGCAACCAAACCACTAAAGTCAATCATTGTTATATCAAGCCATAAGTAAAGAGCCCCGAGTCTTTTGCTGGTGACTTCCAAGTCTTGGAATACACCAAAGCTAGAATATCCGTAGGGGACATCGTGAATAACGGTGGCAAGTTGATAGATATCAATGTGAATTGTTATCCAAGTCTTGGACGAGGGTCACAGTTTTGAATGATATTTCTATTGTTAATAAATTTCCTGACGTATTCTTGAAGACTTATAAGCCTACCCCTAGAACGTAAAATCGAATTTTGTAATGACCCCAGTACAAAACCCATTTCTAAAACCCTTAAATATTTCTTGATCAAAAACGAACGTATAATGCGCCAAAGACGTTGGCTCGAGCTGTTGAAAGATTATGATAATACCATTCAATACCATCGTGGAAAAGCGAATGTGGTAGCTGACTTGTTGAGTAGAAGATCGTATGCGTTTACAAGTGCGATGTTATTAACATAAAAACCCATTTCGTATAACTTACAAATGATGAAGATAGAGTTAAAGACTCTAGGGACCCATGTGAAGATAATAAAAATACGATTAGAATCGACTTTAATCGATAAAGTTAAAGCCGCTCAAACTACACACCTAGAGTTGATGAATACGAAGAAGAAGGTTCGAGAAGGCGTTATTCTAGAAGCAAGAGTCGATGAAGACAGGAAATCTCAACCCTCGATTTAATTGGCCCATTTAAAATCCTTGATTGAGTAGGAACTGTGGCTTATAGACTCGTTTTACCGCCAAGTATGTCGCGTGTTCATAACATTTTTAACGTATCGATGTTACGTAAATTGTGGATGACACGAATCACATTATTAATTTAAGAACCGGACGAGATAGCGGATAATTTAACGTATGAAGATATACATGTTAAAATCTTGAAATATATTTTACGCTCAAAGGTTATATCTCAAGAGTTAGAATCTGGCGAAGTGTCCTCATTTGTTCGGCATACCAGGTACGTACGTAAATATCGAGGGAGAAATTTCATAAGGAGGGGAGATTGTAAAATCCCAAATTTTACGAATAAAGATTTAATTTTCTCGAAATATTTTTTTCAAAATTATGGTGTAGATTATGTTATAGTTGTGGGTAATATTTATAAATTTTGAAAATTATGCAAGTTGTTGTATAGAATTCGATTGGTCGGGGAATATTCTTTTTATCAGGGAATATCCGTACGACGGTACAATCATTGGTGGACCCCACAACGGAATTACTATCGGATTGAGAAAACGACAAAAATATTTTTATGAAAATAACGGCGGAAGTTTTACCGTTAACTATTGAAACACCCGGTGTTAAAAGTACAGTAATACGCGTGGTTGCATAGTAGCACGCGGTATAGATTATTGATGCTTACGTGAGAAGTCACTCAATTTTGTTCAATTATTGCTACAGTAATTGCTGCATAGTATCTCACGTTATTTGATTCAATTATTGTCAATATTTTATATATTATTAAATCAATAATTGAGATGACAAAGTTATTAATATTATTATTTGCAATATTAACGATGTCTAGAAGTTCTGTCAATGAGAGGTTTGGTCACCTAATTGCGCGTCAATAGGGAGAAATTCTTATTGGAAAGCCCCCTCTTTTCTGGAAACTACCTGGTCGATTAATATTGTGAATTATAATAATGATGATAGAGTTTGTTTTATTATTATTATAAATGTAATAAAACAAAAAAGCTTTTTATATAAAACAGAATACTTTTATAAAGTTATCATTTTATTAGACTATAATTAGAATATATTATATTCTATTATGCATAGTATTTTGCATAGTAAAATCTTTTATATAAAAAAATGAATACTTTTATAAAGTTATTTGTTTTATTAGACTATAAATAGAATATATTATATTTTATTATACATAGTGTTGCATAGTGCCTCTGCATAGTGTTTTGTATAGTAAAATCTTTTATATAAAATAGAATACTTTTATAAAGTTATTTATTTTATTAGATTTTAAATAATATATAAATATATATATAGAATATATTATATTTTATTGTATAGGATGCTTAGTTGGAATTGAAATCACACCAGAAATTCAGAGAATTCTTCTTCTATAATCTTGAGCGTATTTTTTTAGAGTTTTCAAAAGCTTTGACCGTAGAAAAACAGTATAAGTTTTCTTCAAGAATATATTCGCCCTACCAATCAGAATACTCTTCTTTTATGGTAAGGGGTATTATTCTTTCGTATTCATGAAGAGAGTTATTTTCTTTCAATACTCGTAAGGGTTGTTATTGCATTCTTTATTATTATGTTGGAATAACCTGTTTATGCGAAGTACCGTATACTTGGTGAAATTCTTCTGTTATTTCATTCTTTATTATTTTGTTGGAATAACATGTATGTGCGATCTATCGCATGCCTGATGAATTATGTTGTTATTCCATACTTTATTATTACATTGGAACATCGCTCGTGCGGATTACGCATGACTGGTTCAATTCTTTATTATTCGTTGGAACATTACGTCGCATGCGGATTACGCATGACCTTGTTCCATTCTTTATTATTCCCAAAATAGGTCCATTCCATCCAACCGTAATGTTATAAATGATGTGGAAAAAGTCCTCATTGCCCGTAGTGCATTGATGGAAAATGAACTACAACTTTATTACAACAAGATGAATTCGTGCAAAATACAACAACACATTATCTTTGTGAGTTTGGATACAAATATATACCAAATACATGTGACTCTCATTACAACCTTGGATACACACGTGCGTCACAATGACACCTTACATAAAGGTATAGTCAAAGCTGCATGTTTTAGAAATTAGAATCTTTGGGAAGTGCTCAAGGAAACCAACCGTACATGGGAGGCCATGCGTACAGGTTATGATAGATATCATATGGCCCGCAGAATTATCCTTGGTTGACCCAATAGACCCCAAAAAGAAAAGCGAGAAGATTACTATCATATTCTTCCCGATGGTGAGTCTTCTCTTGACATATCATTATCTCCGCTTGTCTCTAATTGAGAATTATACTTCAAACAAACACCAAGATTATATAGGTAGTGCTCGTAAATATACTCGGCAAGTGGATGAGCACAACCACATCTTATGATGACACGAGGTTGTATGTCATTAGACATCTTGTATGATAGTGGCAAAACACCCTTCCAACGTTGGGTTAGCCTCACCCTAGTTGATTCACCAAATATAACTACTAAATGATGACCATAGATTCTATTCCCTATTACCCCCTTTCGACCCACTACACTCTTATTACACGAAAGGAATTGTGAAGCAAAAGGGTGAGCACAACTAGCTTCGATAAAGAATATCATGACTAAAGATAATTAAATTATCAATAGCCTTCATCAATAATAAATCGGAGATTTAGAACATATGGTAGATGATAAAAATTTCAACCATAGTTGCGGTAGACGAGCAATCCATTAGAAGAGTCAAATAGACTATAAAGTCTATTATCTTCTCCATGTTAAAATCCACCAACAATGTTTTATCCTGTAACATCAATCAACAATTACGGTCCACAATCATATGAATAACTCATAATCATAATTGTAGTTCTAAATTCCTCTTCTCATCCGGGGCGAAGATAATTTTCATCACCTATCTTTACGAAACATCAAAGATCATGGTTATACCAAATCACATTTCATTTCATAATCATACTAATAACTTCATCTTTTGCACTTTCTGACAAAAGATATTCATTTGTATCACCGGTTGGTCATGTTCATCTCAACTTTTTGTTCATCTTTGCACTCTTGGCCAAAGATATTCAACAACATGTCATCTTTGCACTACGGGCCAAAGATATTCATCAACAATTCATCTTTGCACTCATGCCAAAGATATTCCTCAACGATTCATATTTGCACTCTAGGCCAAATATATTCATCAACGATTCATATTTGCACTTTCTGAATGCCAATATATTATTATCTCAAAGAAATATATAATCATTTCAGAATTTATATAAACAATAATTATAACCATGTTGATCATTTCACCTTTGCACTTAAGCTAAAGATATTCAATTATAAATTCAATGGTCACGATCATACCGGTCAACAATTCAACTTTGCATTACTGGCCAAAGAGAACCCATAGTCATGATCATACCAAAAATCTACCCATCTTTACACTCAAGTCAAAAGAAATATATCATCATTAGGGTTATAAAAATGTTATATATGATAATAAAAATAATATAATCAACATATAGATTTAATCTCAAGAGTAATATTCATAAATCAACTATAATTTGGTTAGAAAAAGAAACCAATTTTGTCATGAATAGTAACTTCGTGAATAGTAACCATGAATAGTAACCCATGAATAAGTAACTTCGTGAATAGTAACTCATGAATAGTAACTTCGTGAATAGTAACTCATGAATAGTAACTCATGAATAGTAAACTGACACAAAAAGGTAGAAATTTCACAATAAAATCCATACCAATATTTTGGTATAATGATATTGAAATAACATTTCTTAAACTTATAAACAATTTATTTTAATTGTTTACACTTTACTAAATAATGCATTTAATCATCTAAAATGCCAAACTCATAAGATTTCATCACCAATAACCAAAACCCTCATCAAAAATCTGCATATAACTCATATATGATTCTCAAGCCATAAAATCATATTTTTCAATTTTCTTACTTCACATAACATATTTAATTCATTTACTCATAACTAGTCCATTTTCATGAAAAATACCAAATCAGTTCCAAAAATATTTCTTTTTTAGGATTTAGCAGAATATAGTCCCATATTGAACATATATTTTTCTCGAATTTTTTAAAATTCATTTACTATTTTCATATGGCCAAAACCACTTAGAATATTTAGACATTTATCATAAATTGTACTTTTATCCAAAAATTCGAAATTCACAAAAGTACCTTGATATTATATAGATGTACTCCCAATAAAAATTTCATCAATTTTGGAGTTAACCACAAGGAGTTATAAGCGGTTACTTTTAAAATAGTCTTTTCTCATAAAATTCATAACTCTTAATCTATACATCCAAAAATCACCATTTTGGACACAATCAATAAAACTCATCAAAATATCATTTCAAATTTTTCGAGAAATTTTTGAAGGTCGGAAGAAGTCTGCAATGAAAAACATAATAACCCTTAAAATCCACTTACCTCGAAAAAGCGGTACTTGACTTGAATATCGGATGAAAAGCGAGAGGAAACTTCTACTAAATAGCAACTCTCAAAGTATCTAAATACTCTCAAAAATATGCTTGATAATATAGAGAGAAAGAAAACTTATTTACGGTGTGATTTTCAATTCTAACATAAGCACTATTTATATAGAAAATCTTTAGAAAGCATGAAGGAGACTAAATAATAAAATAATATTATTTCTTTTCTTCTTCTCGCCACTTCACCAACCAAGCTGCCATTCCACCTGACCATTAAGGAAGAAAATTCATTGACCCACATGTTTTTAACACCATAAGTGGGTCCCACCCATAATTTAATAAAAATTATTTTATTTTCCGAAACTTCAATAATTCATAGAAAATAGCGGTTATCGAGAAAATATGAATTTTATGTCCATTAATTTGAAATCGAATTCTCTACAACTTTGTAGCTTTGAGTTTTCCAAATTCAAACCAAAAATATCAAAATCCACAAGCGGATGATTTTAATACTCCACACCAAACAAAATCTTGATAAAACACCTCGGCATTAATTCCTTCATTTTATCCACATAAAAATAAATATATCCATCATTTATATCCACATAAAATAAATATTTCCTTATCATATAAATCAATAATTAATTATTCACAAATAATATTACGAGAACACTGATAATGACAACCGAGTAGTTTCAGGGAAGAGGGGCTTTCGATAAGAATTTCTCCTTCTTGGCGCTTGATTAGGTGACCAAACCTCTCGCCAGAGAACTTTCTAGACATTGCCAATAAATTTATCTAATAATATTATTCAAATAATATGAATTATTGATGCGATAATGGAATCTTTGTGCGGTGACAATTATTGAAACAACAATAATATAAAATATCAATATGACAATTATTGAATCAATAAAATAAAATATTGAGCGGTAATTCTTTGTAACAATTATTGAGTAGTGCCTTCTTACGTAAGAATCAATAATTCAAAAATATTGTGCAATCTGTAGTATTCTTCTTATGCGATAGCAGCGTATATTCTTGTATTTTAACCATAGGGTATTCAAGCGAGTGTTACGGTGGTAACAACTTCTGTAGATTATTTATAAAAACTCAAATTTTGTCATTTTTTCTTCATCAAGCGGTTATTCGTTATGGGGCCCACAAATGGTTGCTTGTGCGTAAATACGAATATTTCGACGGAAAGAATATTCCACGACCAAACGAATATTCCCAGACAACAATGAATATTTTATAACCACTTGTGTATTTGAAAAAAAAAATTCATATATCACCCTTAACTTTAAACTTTTATCAATTTAACCATTTCTTGAATAGTTATTATAAGAAAAATTGAATACTTTTATTTCATAAAATTTGGGGTCTTACAATCTCCTCTCCTTATGAAATTTCGTCCCGAAATTTACGTACACAGTATTTGAAAAGTTGAGAATACCTTGCTTTCATTTGATTTTATCTCCGGGTCATCATGATTTCTCCATTGCTCATCTCCGTGATAACTTCATTTGGGTTCTTCACTTGTTGGGAAGTCATGACAACCTTTATCCCTCGAACTACTCGGCTTTGACTTATCTGGGGTGACATTTGGTGTCATCATCACTGGTTGGAATATACTTTTCTATAGGACATATTCCTCCCTCAACTACCTCGTCGTACTCGATTCATGATCTGAATCATCAATCTTGATCCATATCGAATTCGGGTTAACCACTATATATGGGGTAATTCAAAACTTCGATGTTGGGTTCTCCCGATTGCTTTCAAAAGAGAAATTCATATCATCTATTTTAGCCTTCTTAGATCGGACATCTCTTTCCACAATATCCACGTGTCGATGCGGCTTTTGCCCATACATCACTTATTCTCACTCGTTCGTTTTTTTCTTCTTTCATTTCAGATTCCATCTTTATCATCTTATATACTCGCCAAAGAATGCTTACATTCAAGCATCACATATCGGGTAACACAAGCTTGAATTATTGCATCCTTTTGCTCCCACGACGCTTTGTCGTTCTTGACTGCTTCTTCTTAACTCATGAATACGATTTTGCAATTCTACATTTTGATCATATAATACCTCTAATAAATTCTCCTCGGTACCTCTTCTTCTCTCTTCTTCCTCACTCTCATTTATTACCTCTGCGACCATCTAAGGGTGCAACTATCAATTCTTCACTCACCACATGGATTTCTCTAATTCCTTCTTGCTTTGACATCACATTATCCTAGTTGGTGATTAGAGGTATCCCCACGGTCTCATTCACTCCATTGTTAACATTCTCGTGACCATTCTCAAATCTTGCCATAAAACAAGGGTTAATTAAACAAATTAACATATCACATAATATCCGATATTATGGTGACCAACAAATAAGCTTAGGTAGGACACACTAGCGAAGGATTTACTCATCTCTCCCCTCTAGTTATATTCCCGATCGATCTCTCCTGAGAGACCATATCCTAAGCTACGATACCAAATGTGACAACCCCAAAATAGGTCCATTCCATCCAACCCATTACGAGTGCCAAATACATGATGCAGAGAAAACAACTACAACTTTATTACAACAATTGTCGTGCAAAATACAACAACACATATTTGTGAGTTTGGATACAAATATATACCAAGCTGTGACTCTCATCCCAACCTTGGATATGCGTCACAATGACACCTTACATAAAGGTATAGTCAAAAAGCTGTTTTAGAAATTAGAATCTTTGGGAAGTGCTTTCGAGAAACCCCGTACATGGGAGGCCATGCGTGCACAGGTTATGATAGATATCATATGGCCACAGAATTATCCTTGGTTGACCCTAATAGACCCCAAAGAAAAGCGAGAAGATTACTATCATATTCTTCCCAATGGTGAGTCTTCTCTTGACATATCATTATCTCCTTTGTCTCTAATTGAGAATTATACTTCAAACAAACACCAAGATTATATAGGTAGTGCTCGTAAATATACTCGATGAAGTGGATGAGCACACCACTTGTCTTATGATGACACGAGGTTGTATGTCATTAGACATCTTGTATGATAGTGGAAAAACACCCTTCAACGTTGGGTTCGCCTCACCTAGTTGATTCACCAAATATAACTACTAAATGATGACCATAGATTCTATTCCCTATTACCCCCGCTCGACCCCAACTACACTCTTATTACACGAAAGGAATTGTGAAGCAAAAAAGGGTGAGCACAACTAGCTTCGATAAAGAATATCATGACTAAAGATAATTAAATTATCAATAGCCTTCATCAATAATAAATCGGAGATTTAGAACATATGGTAGATGATAAAAATTTCAACCATAGTTGCGGTGAGACGAAGCGATCCATTAGAAGAGTCGAATAGACTATAAAAGTCTATTATCTTCTCCATGTTAAAAATCCACCAACAATGTTTTTATCCTATAACATCAATCAACAATTACGGTCCACAATCATATGAATAACTCATAATCATAATTGTAGTTCTAAATTCCTCTTCTCATCGGGGCGAAGATAATTTTCATCACCTATCTTTACGAAACATCAAAGATCATGGTTATACCAAATCACATTTCTGTTCATAATCATACTAATAACTTCATCTTTTTTTTCTGACCAAAGATATTCATTTTTATATCACCGGTTAGTCATATTCATCTCAACACTTGCTCATCTTTGCACTCTTGGCCAAAGATATTCAACAACATGTCATCTTTGCACTACGGGCCAAAGATATTCATCAACAATTCATCTTTGCACTACTGGCCAAAGATATTCCTCAACGATTCATATTTTTTTTCTACTGGGCCAAATATATTCATCAATGATTCATATTTGCACTCTGAGGCCAAATATATTATTATCTCAAAGAAATATATAATCATTTTGAATTTATATAAACAATAATTATAACCATGTTGATCATTTCACCTTTGCACTTAAGCTAAAGATATTCAATTATAAATTCAATGGTCTTGATCATACGATTCGACAATTCAACTTTTTACTTCTTGGCGAAAAGAACCCATAGTCATGATCATACCAAAAATCTACCCATCTTTACACTCAAGTCAAAGAGAAATATCATCATTAGGGTTATAAAAATGTTATATATGATAATAAAAATAATATGATCAACATATAGTTTTAATCTCAAGTAAGTAATATTCATAAATCAACTATAATTTGGTTAGAAAAAAAAAACCAATTTTGTAATGAATAGTAACTCGTGAATGAATAGTAACTCATGAATAGTAACTCGTGAATAACTAACTCGTGAATAGTTACTCGTGAATAGTAACTCATGAATAGTAAATCCGACACAAAAAGGTAGAAATTCCACAATAAAATCCATACCAATATTTCGGTATAATGATATTGAAATAACATTTCTTAAACTTATAAACAATTTATTTTAATTGTTTACACTTTACTAAATAATGCATTTAATCATTCTAAAATGCCAAACTCATAAGATTTCATCACCAATAACCAAAACCCTCATCAAAAATCTGCATATAACTCATATATGATTCTAAAAGCCATAAAATCATATTTTCCAATTTTCTTACTTCACATAACATATTTAATTCATTTACTCATAACTAGTCCATTTTCATGAAAAATACCAAATCAGTTCCAAAAATATTTCTTTTATGGGATTTAGCAGAATATAGTCCCATATTGAACATATATTTTTCTCAGAATTTTTAAAATTCATTTACTATTTTTCATATGGCCAAAAACACTTGAATATTTAGACATTTATCATAAATTGTACTTTTATCCAAAAATTCGAAAATTCACAAAGTACTTGATATTATATAGATGTACTCCCAATAAAAATTTCATCAATTTTGGAGTTAACCACAAGGAGTTATAAGCGGTTACTTTTAAAATAGTCTTTTCTCATAAAATTCATAACTCTTAATCTATACATCCAAAAATCACCATTTTGGACACAATCAATAAAACTCATCAAAATATCATTTCAAATTTTTTCAGAATTTTTTGAAGGTCGGAAGAAATGCAATGAAAAACATAATAACCCTTAAAATCCACTTACCTCAAAAAAGTACTTACTTGATTGGAATATCGGATGAAAAATCGGAGGAAACTTCTACTAAATAGCAACTCTCAAAGTATCTAAATACTCTCAAAAATATGCTTGATAATATAGAGAGAAAGAAAACTTATTTACGGTGTGATTTTCAATTCTAACATAAGCTTTTTATTTATAGGAGGAAATCTTTAGAAAGCATGAAAGGAGACTAAAATAATAATAATAATATATTATTTTTTTTCTTCCTTCTCGCCACTTCACCAACCAAGCCACCACAAGCCACCATTGAAAAAAATTCATTGACCCACATGTTTTATAATACAAAGTGGGTCCCACCCATAATTTAATAAAAATCATTTTATTTTCCAAAACTTCAACAATTCATAGAAAATAGCCGGTTATCGAGAAAAATATGAATTTTATGTCCATTTTTTGAAATCGAATTCTCTACAACTTTGTAGCTTTGAAAGTTTTTCAAATTCAAACCAAAAATATCAAAAAATCCACAAGCGGATGATTTTAATACCTCACACTGCAAACAAAATCTTGATAAAACACCTCGGCATTAATTCCTTCATTTTATCCACATAAAAATAAATATATCCATCATTTATATCCACATAAAATAAATATTTCCTTATCATATAAATCAATAATTAATTATTCACAAATAATATTCTGAGAATCACAATTATGACAACCAGGGTAGTTCGAGGAAGAGGGGCTTTCAATAAAATTTCTCCTTCTTTGTGGCGCAATTAGGTGACCAAACCTCTCCTTGTGAGAACTTTCTAGACATTTGCCAATAATGTTATCTAATAATATTATTCAAATAATATGAATTATTGATCGATAATGGAATCTTTGTGCGATGACAATTATTGAAACAACAATAATATAAAATATCAACACAACAATTATTGAATCAATAAAATAAAATATTGAGCGATAATTCTTTGTAACAATTATTGAGTAGTTGCTTCTTACGTAAGAATCAATAATTCAAAAATATTGTGCAATCTGGTAGTGTCTTCTTGTGCGCGATATAGCGTATTCTTGTATTTTAACCCACGGGTATTCAATAGTGTTATGGTAACAACTTGTTATTTATAAAAACTCATTTTTGTCGTTTTCTTCATCAAGCGATTCGTTATTTATAAAAACGACAGAAAGAATATTTTTGTCAACAACAATTTTTTTCATCAAGTATTTTGAAAAAATCATATTATTAACTTTATATCAATTTAATCATTTTTTGAATTGTTAATAAGAAAAATTGAATACTTTTATTTCATAATAGTACATAATTCGTGCGAATATTCTCATTGAAAGAATATTCCACGATAAAAGTGATGAAAAACCTTTTAAATCATAGAAGATAGAGATATTCTTCTAATGGATTGCTTGTTCACAATTAAACTTGAATATTTTATAACCACTAATGATATTTTGAAAATTTTCATATCTCACCCTTAACTTTAAGACTTTTATCAATTTAACCATTTCATTATTGAATAGTTATTATAATAAAAAATTGAATACTGTCTAGAAGATAATATTTTATTTCATAAAATTAAGTTTGTATTTGGTCTTATTTAATTAACCATTATTTTATGACGGTGTTTGAAAATGGCATCTGAAAATGTTGAAATCAACAATGAAGCACATGAGACCGTTGAGTCACCAACGATCAATACCCAGGATAATGTGCAATAGGAAGACAATAATCCTCAGGTAAATAACAACACCGATCAAATGATGAACGATGGGATGTTCAGAGGCTTTATGCAATTCATGCAACATCAGGCGAAAGCGGCTCCTGTCCAAAATGTAGGTGAAAACACTGGAAACTTTAGGACGGTCACCGCTAAACAGTTCAAGGAGCTGGGACCACCGGAGTTTATTTGAGAGCCAACCACTTAAGGCGGAGACGTGGATAAAGCAGATCACCAAGATATTTGATGTCTTGGGATGCTCCGAGGAGCAAAAGGTTCCTTTTGCCACCTTTATGTTGCGAGGAGAGGAAGATTACTGGTGGGAATCGGTAAAGCGTACTCAACCTGCCGCACTGAAGATGTCTTGGGAGAAGTTCCAAGAACTATTCAATGACAAGTACTTTCCCGAAAGTATTCGTCACATAAAAGAGGTAGAGTTCATCAAGTGGGAGTAGAACAATATAACCGTGTCGCAGTACGAAGCTAAGTTTGCCGAGTTGTCCCGGTTTGCATCTCACTTGGTGGATAATGAGGAAAGAATGACGCGGATGTTTCTAAGAGGTTTGAAACCCGAGATAAGTCAATATCTAATTTCTCATAAACTGTGTTTGTATTTAGATGTTGTAAATAGGGCTCATTTATTGGAGCGCAATAACGAGTCAACTCAACCAAGAGAAAGCTGCCCGCAAAATGATAATACCAGTGGTAGCAGTCATCGAAGCGGTGACAACAAACGTGGAAGGAATCAACATGCCAGAAATGTTAACCACTTCGGTGGTAATCATGGCCAAAACAATAAGAATGGACATTTCAAGAAGAGGAGATTCAACAATGATGGAAAGACGTCAGTATCAGCACTCGTGGTTAAGGAAGGAGAACGACCACCTATCCTATGCTTCAAATGTGGAGGGGAGGGACATATCAGTCCAAACTGCGCGATGCCATCCAAAGCGTGTTATAATTGTGGAAGAGAAGGTCACCTAGCCCGATTTTGTCGTGCACCGAAGACAAGTCCAGTTAGAACGGTGACAAAAAACACCGTCTCAGAAAACTTAAAACCAGTAGTTCAAGGGAGAGCTTTTGTTGTGACCTCCTAGAAAGCAAGGAACCCGAACTAGGTCATCACGGGTAAGCTTATCATAAACTCTAACGAAGTCTATACCATATTTGATACCGGTTCTACCCATTCTTTTATTTCTCCTACTTGCGCTCAACGATTAAATTTGACTCCGAAGAAATTAGACTTTGACTTGTCTGTGGAAACTCCGTTGGGAGAAACCTTCATTACATCCACTGTTTATAAGTCTTGTTTGGTTCAAATTGGTACCCTCACATTACCTGTCGATCTTATTTCATTGAAAATACTTGCATTTTATGTGATTTTAGGGATTGATTAGTTAACTACTCATCATGCTTTTCGTAAAGTTGTTAGCTTTCATATTCCTAACCAACCTGTTATGCGAATTCAAGCAACCAAACCACTAAAGTCAATCATTGTTATATCAAGCCATAAGTAAAGAGCCCAGAGCCTTTCGCTGGTGACTTCCAAGTCTTGGAATACACCGAAGCTAGAATATCCGTAGGGGACGTCGTGAATAACGGTGGCAAGTTGATATATATCAATGTGACGTGTTATCAGAGTCTTGGATGAGGGTCACAGTTTTGAATGATATTTCTATTGTTAATAAATTTCCTGATGTATTCTTGAAGACTTCTAAGCCTACCCCTAGAACGTGAAATCGAATTTTGTATCGACCCCAATACAAAACCCATTTCTAAAACCCTTAAATATTTCTTCAACCAAAACGAACGTATAATGTGCCAAAGACGTTGGCTCGAGCTGTTGAAAGATTACGATAATACCATTCAATACCATTGTGGAAAAGCGAACGTGGTAACTGACGCGTTGAGTAGAGGATTGTATGCGTTTACGAGTGCGATGTTATTAACATAAAAATCCATTTCCTATAACTTACAAATGATGAAGATAGAGTTAAAGACTCTAGGGACCTATGTGAAGATAATGAAAATACGATTAGAATCAACTTTAATCGATAAAGCTAAAGCCGCTCAAACTACACACCTGGAGTTGATGAATACGAAGAAGAAGGTTCGGGAAGGCGTTATTCTAGAAGCAAGAGTCGATGAAGACAGAAAATCTCAACCCTCGATTTAATTGTCCCATTTGAAATCCTCGATTGAGTAGGAACTGTGGCTTATAGACTCGTTTTACTGCCAAGTATGTCGCGTGTTCATAATGTTTTTAACATATCGATGTTACATAAATATGTGGATGACCCGAATCAAATTATTAATTTAAGAACCGGACGAGATAGCGGATAATTTAAAGTATGAAGATGTACGTATTAAAATCTTGAAATATATTTTGCGCTCAAAGGTTATACCTCAAGAGTTAGAATCTGGCGAAGTGTCCTCATTTGTTTAAGATACCAGTGCGTCACGTAAATATCGAGGGAAAAATTTCATAAGGAGGGGAGATTGTAAAATCCCAAATTTTACGAATAAAGATTTAATTTTCTCGAGATATTTTTTTCAAAATTATGGTGTGGATTTGAGATAATGTTATAGTTGTGGGTAATATTTATAAATTTTGAAAAGTATGCAAGTTGTTGTATAATATTCGATTGGTCGGGGAATATTCTTTTTGTCGGGGAATATCCGTACGACGGTACAATCATTGGTGGACCCCACAACGGAATTATTATCGGATTGAGAAAATGACAAAAATATTTTTATGAAAATAACGGCGAAAGTTTTATCGTTAACTGTTTAAACACCCGGTGTTAAAAGTACAGTAATACGCGTGGTTGTATAGTAGCACACGGTATTGATTATTGATGCTTACGTGAGAAGTCACTCAGTTTTGTTCAATTATTGCTACAGTAATTGTTGCATTGTATATCACGTTATTTGATTCAATTATTGTCAATATTTTATATATTATTAAATCAATAATTGAGATGACAAAGTTATTAATATTATTATTTGCAATATTAACGATGTCTAGAAGCTCTGTCAAGGAAAGGTTTGGTCATCTAATTGCGCGTCAATAGGGAGAAATCCTTATTCGAAAGCCCCCTCTTTCCTGGGAACGACCTGGTTGATTAATATTGTGAATTATAATAATGATGATAAAGTTTGTTTAATTATTATTATAAATGTAATAAAACAGAAAACCTTTTTATATAAAACAGAATACTTTTATAAAGTTATCTGTTTTATTAGACTATAAATAGAATGTATTATATTCTATTATGCATAGTGTTTTGTATAGTAAAATCTTTTTATATAAAACAGAATACTTTTATAAAGTTATTTGTTTTATTAGACTATAAATAGAATATATTATATTTTATTATGCATAGTGTTGTATAGTGCCTGCATAGTGTTTTGCATAGTAAAATCTTTTTATATAAAACAGAATACTTTTATAAAGTTATTTGTTTTATTAGATTTTAAATAAAATATATATATATATATATATTTTTAGAATATATTATATTTTATTACATAGTATCCTTTCAATTCTCCTATAAATAGGATGCTTAGTTAGAATTGAAATCACACCAGAAATTCAGAGAATTCTTCTTCTATAATCTTGAGCGTATTTTTTTAGAGTTTTCAGAAGCTAACCGTATAAGTTTTCTTCAAGAATATCTTCGCCCTACCAGTCGGAATACTCTTCTTTTACGGTAAGGGTATTATTCTTTCGTATTCATGAAGAGTGTTATTTTCTTTCAATACTCGTAAGAGTTGTTATTCCATTCTTTATTATTATGTTGGAATAACTCGCATACGCCAAATACCGCATACTTGGTGAAATTCTTACATTATTCCATTCTTTATTATTACATTGGAATAACATATACATGCTTGATCTATCGCATGCACAGTGAATTCGTTGTTATTCCATTCTTTATTATTCGTTGGAACATCCATGCATGCGGATTACGCTTGACCTGGTTCCATTCTTTACTATTTTGTTGGAATATCATGTATGTGCGGATTACGCATGACCTAGTTCCATTCTTTATTATTATGTTAGAATAACATGTCTGTGCGGATTACGCACGCCTGGTGAATTATTCTGTTATTCCATTCTTTATTATTCTGTTGGAATAATCTGTCTACGTGGATTATCGCATGGCGGCAAAAATCCATTTGCGATTTCATATATTCTATTATACTCAGTTGGTTAAAGTTTTGGCTTCTATACTCCATGAAATTAGTAGAATATCCTGGATATTTGCGCTTCATCCAGTATCTTTTCATGGAAATGTTTTTCTTAGCATTCTTGAATTTTACTCCACAAAGCATTATCATGTGGACAATTTGGACGTTAATGAGTTCAGGATAAATTAACTTATAAATCTTTAAAATTTATTCTTGAACTTGTTTTATTGAATTATCATCATCCTCATGTTTATATTATGTTGAAAGTCATCTGTGGCCTGTAGTGCATAGATGGACTTGGTATAATTATGACCAGGGATTATTCGGTATAATCATAACCGTAATGTTACAAATGATTGGAAAAAGTCCTCATTGGCCCGTAGTGCATTGATAGACAGTTTTTGGTATGATTATGGCTATGGATTCTCTTCGGCCAAGGGTGAAAAGATGAATTATTTTATGGCACGATCAGAACCGTTGGTGAAAACACGATTATCTTTGGCCCGTAGTGCATGGATAATTAATGGTCGTGATACTAAAGAATATCCTTGGCCTGTAGTACAGGGATGATTTAATGTTGTGGATTATTTATTAAGCTTAGGCTCAACGATAAAAGTGATGAAAAACCTTTTAAATCATAGAAGATAGTAGATTTTATTCTCTACTTGACTCTTCTAATGGATTGCTTGTTCACCGCTATGATTAAACTTGATGTTTGTTATATTGTATCGGTTTTAACTTTGTTGAAGGCTAATGATAATTTATTCTGCATTATCTTAGTCATAATATTTCTTACTGGGCTAGTTGAGCTCACCCTTTTTCTTTCATTGTTCTCTTCAGGAAATGAGAATATAGCTGGGGCTAGTCGGGGAATGGATTGACGGTCCAGATGGTTGCATTAGTAGTCCCTCACTATTACGTGAAATAGTGTGATAATAAATGTATTGAGGACTTATTTTGAGTTTGAATCATCGCCTACAGAAGACAATATTTGTATTAAAACTCACAGCTCATGTTGTATATTTAAGTTTGTATTTATATTCTGTACCATGTATTTGGCAACTAATAATAGGTGATGTATACCTATTTTGGGGGTGTCACAATGTCAAAGTCACAATCCATATAGGTAGCCTAATTATCAGGATTACTTTGATTTAATACCTTTGCTCAGTTGTCCTCAAATAGGATAACAAATAGCAGAAAAAGGTACCAATTTGATTGTTTCAAAAGTCAAATTTTTTCACATCATTATGTTCAGCATGGTTTAATATTAACATTTACAATGTTGAATATTGTTTATCAAGACATATGAGCATGCATATTCACTACTATGTGTTTAGACGCATTTCATATAAAAAATCATTTTCTAACGGATAGAAACTGGAAAAGAAGACATGTATACGTTACCGGGACAGTGTAGAACACTTGTACGGTGACAAAATTTGCAGAAAGACGCCCGAACTCAGCAGATATGAAGAAGAGCTCTCGAATTTCCTATACGGAGCAACTTGAAAATAAATTGTGAAAGCCACAGCTTCCTTAAAGGCCACCCACGGCTGGCCGCAGGTGTACATGTAGCTACCGCAGGTGTACCTGTGGCTCCCCTGGGTGGGGCCCACCCCTCGGGCTCGAGACAGTTCGTGTTGCAAAGGAGTCCTGTCAAGCTGAAAAAGCCAAATTAGGAAGAAAAAAATGCTACCCGATTGAGCGAACTAGCCTAAAACCCTAGTTTTTGTGGACCAAACTACAGGTCTATGTGGAACTCATTGGTATTCGCCCGATCACATGCTTACTATATGATTGATCACAACTGTTGCAAACTACATTCGGTAATACCTCACGAAGGTCCAATACCGTCAGTTCGGGGTCATCACTCCAAAACACTTCTCCCCAGCGGAAACTACATACATTTCAGCCGTTGAAACACATTTCAATGAAGGTCAAGCAACCTTGACATTACTTCAGCCGAAGGCAAGTAAACCCATCAAAGCATCGGAAGCCATCCGATGATTTTAGCCGTTGATGCACACGTCAATGATGGTCAATCAGCCTTGACATTATACCCAGCAGGGATTTCATCCGTTGATGTACATTTGACGAGGGTCGCAACCCTCGACAAAACAAAACTGGCTGTTGGCGAACTCAATGAGAAACTTTGGAAAGACTTGGCGATATAAACCAGGGAAGAACATCCTCATCGGGGAGGACCGATGATGGAATATGTTATATACATCCTCAAAAGGCAAAGTACATCCCCACAGAGTCTCTTTCACATGAGAGGAACATTTATGGCGGAAAATCTGTACCAAGGATTAAGGACTTTAGTGATAACCCCAACGTCAACATCCTTGAAGTTCTTAAGAACTTTGGAACACACATCCAAGTAGTTCGTCAGGGTTATCTTTGATAACTCTAGTCCCCATCACAAGTTATAGGAGCAAACAATCATCACATCCCGTTGGAAATCGGTCCAACAAACCACATGCATTATACATTTGCACCATGCTGCAATACATTGCATTATGAATATCTTGTAACATTTCAAGTGTCTAGTATTCTTTATCCTATCCATGTTGTTACACTACATGAATATGATAAAGAGGGGCATCTGTATGTTAGGTTTGTAATATTCATGAATGCAATCAAATTGCCCAAAGTAAGCGGAAACGTTATAAAACAGAGTTTTAAAATTTTATACACCATATACCCGGATCATCCTTTATGCACAATTATTAATTAAACGAATATATGAAGAATAAGAATTATACCCTTAAAGATTTGAGCTTCTTCAGGTACAAGTTCACCTCCAATCCTTTTTGCGTTCAACTTGAATCCACCGGGTTTGATTCCTTCCTTGATCAACGTTAGCCACCCAAGTGTTTGGCCTCTAGAGGTGATCCACCAAGGAAGAAGAAAGATTCAAGAAGATGGGTATTTGGCAAAACTCTAGTTTTTCTATCTCTCATAGAAAAGGGTGTACTCTCCCAACTATTGGAATTACGTATTCACGTGTATTATGAAAGTGTCAACCAACCTCACCCATTATAAGACTTCTCTTATTTATAGATGTGGGCAACCCACCTTAACAAATTAAGGAATTGTGTTTTATTTTAATTAATTAAACTCCTTTAATTAATTAGGCTCCTAATCTTATTAGGAATAATTAATTAAACTCTTTTAATTAATTAGCCACCTAATCTCATTAGGATATATGAGAGTACTTTTATTAATTAATTCCCAAACTCCTTTAAGAATTAAATAATAATAATAGTAATAATAATAATAATAATAAGACTCCACTTATTAATTTATATTTAATATTTTCAAAATATTAAATAATAAATATTAAGCTATTTAATTTATTCAATCACCATAGATTAAATTAAATATACTTAACTTATTATTACGATTATGCCATTTGCTTCTTAAATAATTATTCTTCCTTTTATGGTGTGACCATTTTGGTTCTCCATAGTAAACCGGTTTTGAATAAATCAATTAGAACAATTCTAATCTTATTTAAATAAATAAATTAAACTATTAATTTATTTAAAAAAATAATATTTATTTTACAATAGGGATAAGCCTCCCTAGCGATTAACTACTTTCCAGATAATATAGATTTCAACATTAATTATAAAAACACCTTTGAGTAAATAGTTACCGTACAATTCAATCCTTCCACCATACAATGTCCCAATTAAATATAAGACATGAAATTACTATAAAGTCTTATTTTATTTAATTATATGTATTTCGACTCTTAAATGCACAACTCCAAATAATACAAATTAGAAACTCCTTTCTAATTTCATTCTGCCTTGGCCAAGGACTACTGGGTTGTCATTTATCGAAACAAATAGGATATTTCTCTTCTTTTACTAGAAGCAGTAGATTCTTTATTGATCATACATTATCTCTATGTACGACTTATTATACCCAAGTATACCTTTGATATACCTTAAGGGTCTTAAGGAATAAGTCAAAGTATAATTCATCACACACAAGATAATATGATGATCTCAAGTACAAGGATCACTTGTACTACTATCACTGCAGGAATTCCTATTGACATGCAAGTAAAACTCCATTAGGTATTCCTTAACGAGCCACGTTCAGTGAACTTATTCTCTAATAAGCACCTACATACTTGCTTTAGTGTCTCTACACCAATGATCATGAAATCAATCATCCCCATCCAATGAGCAAGTAATGTATGTACCAATCTATCCGGATTCACTAATCCCTAATTTAGTAATCCAACGATTAGGAACTATTTTAGTTTTAATATTTCTAAGAATTTAGATCTCATTAGAATGATCATCATTCTTATTCTAAAAGCATTGCTTAAAACTATGGGTTTATCACATATTATAAAACAACATCATGTAGATAACTAAAAGCCTTTAATAAATTAATACTTTTTATTAATAAATGAATAAGATTGTTACAAAGTATATGCTTTATCATCAAACATGATTGGATTGTGTGCATACTACTTTTAATATCTCACTTGCACTAAAGTCAATCGTCATGGTATCTTATACCCTTCTTCTCTAAGTGACGATTATCCTGTTGTTGGATAAGCTTTAGTTAATGGATATGTAATGTTGTTCTTGAGAGTCCACTATCTCTATAATGATTTTCCATCTTTCAATGATTCCTATAATCAAATAAAAGTGACACAACACATGTTTAGATCCAAGATGAGACATAGGAACTATTCCTAGTTTTGTAATGTACTTTTCATCCAAATAATCAACTTACAGCTTCATTTATAGCTATATACTTTATCTTTATCACTAAACCAACAACAATTTGTTGTTTGAAACCTTTTCAATTCACTGCACCACTATCTAAGGTAATAGTTTACCTTAAAGTGGATTTTATGTCGTCTTGGTCTGTCTGAAAAAACTCGAGTCTGTTAAGCCCTCTAGTTTTAATTTAGACCCACCATGAATATGATCACATCCTTAGTGTCGGTTAAGTACTTTAAGATGTTTTTTCACTGACTCATAGTGAACTTCTCCAGAATATGACTAATCAATATCAGGTCTCGTTACATTTCATTCCATACATGATAGTTACTCATGCGATCTCTCTTGTATGAGTCTATGGGGACTATTAAGAGAGATACACTCCAAGGCTCATCAACATGAGACATCCCATGGAGTTTGCCATGCTAAACGACTTTAGCATCAAATGAATATACGTTTCTTTAAGTCGAGCATCCTCTTAATTCTATCTATATAAATTTTATCCCCAATTACGATACTCTTCCCAAATCATTTGTGGAGGAATGTTTAGACAACTTTATCTTTACTAATTGTAGCATTTGTATGTCATTCCTTATCCGTAGTATATCAACATATAATACTATTAATGTCACGACGTTCCCACTGACCCTTTTATACACACTAGATTCATTCTTATTTTTGATAAATCAAACACTTTTGATTATTTCATCAAAACGAATGTTCCATTTTTGAGAAACATGCTTCAATCCATTTCTCTGAGTGTCTACAACTCTTACCTCATCGTATGAAACTGGATCATCATCTTCTATGATGTGTACCTCATCATCATCATTTATGATGAATCCATACCTCTAGGTATCTTGAAGATTATTCAGATTTACGATTGGATTTGTGGTACAATAGGTCTATCTACAGGATTCTCTTATTTGACTTATAGTGTTTTGTGGTTCTTGAACTCTTCAAGAAGTATTATCCTCCCACTATCCCCTTCAATGATAAACACATTTATCTTAAAAGGCAGCGTGTTTCGCAACAAACACCTTTTGCTAAATAGGATTATAGAACATATACCCTAAACTTACTTTAGGATGTCCCATAAATGTACACTTGTTAAATCTTGTCACAAGCTTATCCTTTGAAACCTTTTCACATAAGTTGGACAACCCCTTATCTTAACATACTTAAGATTAGGAATCCTCCATGTCCATAACTCTTATAGAGTCTTGGGGCAGGATTTTGAGGTTACCTTTTTTGTAGATATGCAGCCATTTCTAGGGCATGACCCCAGAAGGATACTGAAATATTTGTAAAATCATTATGGACTGTACCATATCCAAAAGGTACGATTTTTCCTTTCAGATACATCATTCAATTATTGCCTATCAGGAGGCATCCATTATGAGAAAATCATTTGAGATGATCTAGAAACTTATTGCACAAGTATTTATACCTTGATCAGATCAAAGAATCCTAATACTTTTCCAATTTGTTTCACTTCTGAATTCTTTGAACCTTTAAAATAATTCACATTTGTATTTCAGCAAATACACACATTCAACTCTTTGAATGATCATCTCATTTTCTTGTACTAGTTTGTTTAATTTGCAAAATTATTTTCACGTAAGTCAAGTATACAAAATCCATTAAGTAATATTCCAGTTCTATACAAAACATTATTATTATAAATAGAACAACAATTGTTCTTACATATAATACCAAAGATTTCATTGTCCAACAATAAAATGGAAATAATGTTTCTAACAAGAACTGGAATACAATAACAACTTATTGACTTAATAGACTTGCTTGTAGGTTGTGCTAAACTATAAGTTCATATGGCTGATGCAGCAACCTTTGCTTTATTTCCACACATAGGATTACTTATCTCTTGTTTAGCTTTCTACTTCTTCTTGGTCCCTTCATAAATCTATATTTATGATAACCAAAGCCGGTATCCAATACCCAAGTAGAACCTTAACTTAAAGAAATTTTTTTTTTAATCATGAACAAACTTTATTTATAACCAAAACTTCACTAAGCTTCTTCTGGTTAGCATCTACAAGCTCCTTTCCTATCCGTATCAGTTTTGTTCTTATTATCCATTATTTTTGCCTTTCTATTTACCTTCTTTGAATCGTTCTTCTTTTCAGAAGATCCTTTGGCCCCTACCAGTAAGACATGGTCTTTCTGAGTTGGAAAGTAACTCTCAACATTTTTCAACATGTTAAGCAAATCAGCGAGACTGATATCTAGCTTGTTTATATGAAAAATGCACAACAATTGTGAAAGGAGTTCGGGAGTGAGTGCAAGATCAAATCTTGGCTCGACTCTCCATCCATGACAAAACCGTTGTCCTAATTGATCAATCAAATTGATAATGTTAAGGACTTTTATATGTACTGTAGTGTCATCGGTCATTCTAGATCGAAAGAACTCGTTAGATATCTAATATCTATCAGTCCTACTTTCCTCACCATCAACTACTTGATGTGCAGGAATATAGTAGCAGCATCAATAGTTTCATGCTGACGCTAAAGCACGTTACTCATGGATGCGAGAATGATGCATTGAGTCAACTATGCATCATCTTATCACTTTCTAAAAGTGGCAATCTCTTCCTCAGAGGCATTGTCTGCAACCATTGCAAGGATAGGCGTATTAAGGACATAAGATAGCTTTTCAGCCATGAGAACTATTCTCAAATTCCTTAATCAATCCGTTTAATTTGGTTTAGTTAAATAACATCTAATATGCTTCTCAGTGATAGCATACATTCTTTTATTAATTACCAAAATAAATTTGGTCTTGTTTTAAATTGGTATCTCCCACTATTTTCATCAATCTATATTACCCTCACTTATATAGTTCGGCAAAATCTAATTAAAGATTTGCTAGTGAGAATAAGGATCCTATTTCAAATGTATATAGCCTTGTGGTGACACAACAAACTATATATAAATAAATAGGTAGACAACTCTTGTCAATTACATCAACTGTTGCCTCTTAGATTATTTTGATCAAGTGGTGGCACATTCGAATCAAAATTATCCAAGTTAAGTCCAACCTAGCACTCCATATATTCAAAAAAGAAAAATATTATCCTTGTGGTGACACAACAAAACAACATTGTTCAATTTTCTTTATAAGCATCAAATGTGATAAAATTAACATCTCAAAGAATTAAGATAAGCCTTGTGGTGACACAACAAACTTATAATAATTAATTGATACTCTATTATTTTTATCATGCTAGAAGGCGACGTTCGATATTCCAAATATCTTTGAACGCTTAGGACTTAATATAAAATCTTTGAGGGGTTTGTTATTATTTGTCTCATCTTATTTAAGCATGCACACACACACACACATATATATATATATATATATATATATATATATATATATATATATATATATATATATATAATACGTCATATTAATTAACATGTGAAGCATGTTTGTATATATATATATATATATATATATATATATATATATATATATATATATATATATATATATATATATATGATAACCTGCGTGCACGAATACTACAGAACGAAAAATTAAAATATTATATTATCTAAAGACACATACCACCACAAAAATTAATACAAACTCAATCATCAATACATATCCAACCACCAAAACATCGAGCTAGTCGATACTAATTTCAAGAAACTTCGACAGAATTTCCTTTAAAAATAGATATCCAGAAAATTCTAAACCTGTCTACAAAACTTACAATCATCAATACATATCCAAACCAGCAAAAAAACTATCATTCCATACCCAAAAATAATAATCATGTATAATTAGTTAACTTTACAAAAGACGGAACACAAAAAATACAAACGTGCAGAAAATAGAGAAACAACATGTTGCATAAGACCCATTACTTTACAGCTTATACCAAGTATCCTTCAATATATACCTGAATTATCTTTCTTTGATCTTTCAATGTCACTCAGAGAACTTGTAGGGTTTTCGGCACAAAAACGCAGCGGAAATATAAAATAATCAAAGCAATTTCCGAAACCCAAAACAGGATCCATGTGAAACAGAAATTAATTCAGTGGTTTAGATATTATACGGATTATGAAAGCTAGAAAGCGATGCGGTCGAATCTCCAAGCGCCAATCAACGGAATAAGCGTCTCTATGGTATCCACACAAGCGCCCATGAACCGTCGTCACGATCTGCGGTAAAAAGGAATTGCGGTATTAGCCACCAAGGATGAGGATTTTTGACTGTTTTTCTAGTCTCTCTAAGAAGCGGCTAGGGTTTTAGGTTATGATTAATTTCCCTAATACGATATATATATATATATAGCGAGCGATAAATCGTAATTAATAAAAATCTTAATCTCATTAAAATAAAATCCGAATTTATATATATATATCTTAATTAAGTCTTACTTAATTAATATACCTATATATAAATTATCCTATTAATTTAAATTGTAATTTAAATACTATCAATCATATTGATATACTTAAATCTTTACAATTTAAATTAATTCCCTTTTTAATTACGTTCTATGTGTGTGACCCTATAGGGTATTATTACGTTGACAATAATTTTAAAATCATATTATAAAATTATAAACAGTGAGCGGCATCTAGTAATGCATCACTGCTACCCAAGTAATAATAAGATCGATGATTTGATGCAACCTTTTCGTGACCAATGTTTCAATGTAATTTAATCCTTTTAACCTTAATATCCTAGATTAAACTCGAGTCATGGAATGTGTCATACTCTTCATAATTTAATCTGAGTGTTTCTTGATCAATGAGTAGACTATATGAAACAAATCACTATTTGAGCATGACCATGCATTTCATAGTCCTACTCACTCAAGAGGCCTATGTATATCACCCCTAATATATAGGATGGTTAAATTTCATCTAGATCACTCATATTCCTCACACGATTCATGATGTACCCAATAATCACCTTTATAGTCCACCTTATTAAAGGTGACATTTGATGATATCAAAGTACATAAATTCCCGTGTAGAAATATAGTGATTTCAGGTCGGAGGACCATTACATCATTGTCGCTATAAGAAATGCTAATGACACTTCGCATAATGCTCCACATAGAATTCTCATGGTGGGTCTGTCCAGTACATCGTTCTCTAACATGTACTTATGCATTGACTTAATGTCTCATATATTTATGACCAATGAGATTTGGTCATCAGTCAATCCACATACTAGTCTTAATGCATCATTGTTGTCCCATCAACAATGATACTCGACTAGGGACATTTAAGAACAATGATACTAATTGTAAATATATAATCTCATGTTCAAGTCACATACTTGAAACTATATAATTTGTATCAATATTCTAACGATTTTTATTATGTTAACATTTATATAACGCAGTAAATAAAACCATAATAAAATCATTCATTTATTCAATCAAATATAATATCAAAACGTTAAGCAATTATATCAAATAATTGGCCTCTAGGGCATAAACTATAACAGTCTCCCACTTGCACTAGAGCCAATCACTCATGGTACTAGTGTGATCGTCGTGCTTCTGCTGCGACAAAGCCTTGGTCAATGGATCTGCAACATTATCATCTGTTGGCACTCTTCCTATATGTACATCTCCTCTATCAATGATTTCACGGATGAGATGGTACAGCCTAAGTATACGCTTGGATCGTTGGTGAGATCTTGGTTCCTTAGCCTGTGCAATGGTGTTGGTCGTTTTACCGATCAATATATGTGTGCAAGTATACACGGTCAACCAGTAATAAAGAGTAAGTAAAGTATCGCTCCCACGGAGAATTAACTAATAAAGTTCACCAAGCACTAGCCCATAACCATTTCAGTCTTATTTAAACGAATGATATTATATTTTATATTTAAACTATTAAATTAAATAAACCTAACTATTCCTAGAGTGAGACTAGATAATGAAGACCTGAGATCATAATTTCATCTATTGACTCATTCAAATCCATACATTTCATGTTAAGCCAAATAATTGTACCGGTTTTTTAGTCGAGAACACAAAAGTAAAGTATAGCCATCTCTCAATTTACCATACCCATATCACATATAATCCACAGTTGATAGAATACACATGAACCCCCACATTACCTAAACCACTATATGTCTATGTGATTTATGAATAATTAGGGTTTAATCCCAAGTTCTCAATAGACTACGAATGGTGCGTCGGTATATGTCTATCCTAAGCATAAATCATACATCCCAACACAATGTAGAATATACAATCATAAGCTATTAAGATCAGATCCAAACCCATACTTCATCTCTCAAGTCCATATGGATTATCACAATAATTGATGGCCAATCAACTAAGCAATTAAGCATGAATCTTAATAGACGAACCCATAGAAATCAATAAGGCTATCAATGAAACATATCAGAAATAATTAATCCATAAAATCCATTACAATCTCAAAATAGTGTTTAAATTATAACTGAATTAAAGTTATCATCCACATATTGAATAAACATCATAAGATATAATTAGGAATCAAAGAGAGAGTAAGAATAGAAAATGGTAGTGCAAATATGTTCTCTTGCTCCAAGGTTGAATCTCCAATGCTTTTCAATCGCTTCAAGTCTTCAATCTAATCAACTCAAGAAATCACTACTCTAATCTAATCTAATCTATTTATTCAAAGTTGAAGAAAGAAAACAATAGTAGCTTGAGCCCCCAAGGGGTGGAATGTCTCTTACATAATGAAAATACGACTAATATATAAGCCCTAATTGAACCCCTCTCCAAATTACGCTTCAATTGCACTGTTTAATAAAAAGTCAGCTTTTGTCAACACCCAAAGTCGCGCGACCACTCAAGAATTGGCCTGAAGTTGGGCGAGGCCGCGCTCAAGCAAAAAATCACGTTTTTTGGCTCTAGGGTCGCGTGCCCGCGCGGTCCATTTTCTGCTGCAGTGTCCTCTGGTAAAACGGCCATAACATTTGATCCGAGAAGAGTTACGGGGCCTACCACCTATCAAATCGAAGATATCGACGAGCTCTACAACTTTCATTCTTTGATGATTGAGAAATAATGCACGGATGAAGGCTGAAATTGGATTGTAAGTGACAGTTATGCAAATGGCCATCCAAAACAGTGACGTTCAATGTTCGTTGGTACAAATGTCATAACTCTTACATCCGAACTCCGATTGGAATGATTCAAGATATTCCGAAAAGTTAAGAAGATGTTCTACAACATAGTCCAAGTTCCAAGCCAAGAAAATGAAATGAACATGAAATCCCAAACGATGTCCGGATTAATTTTTCTTGCGTTTTCATACCAATAGTCGCTCACATCGTTCCCAATCATATGATCTATAAAATGAACACAAAATGCATGAAAAGTAACTAAGAAACGTGAGTATAAGAAACTAATTCAAGTAACAGATACCGGATAAGTAGGTATAAAACCTACTTATCAAATACCCCCAAACTTAAACCGTTGCTTGTCCTCAAGCAACACAACATAATGCAATCTACATGCTATGCAAGCTACACTACTATGACAATGAATCCCCAGATTTCCAGCCATGTTAAGAATTCTAATACGATATGCCTCATAGAAATATCAAGATCCAAGAACAAAGCATCAAACTAAGCTACAGGCATAATGACATACAATCAGATAATCTTATCCTGCTATAAAGATGTTGTGTGTGTGTGTGATGTGTTCACAGATAAGCTTGACAAAGATGAAGATGCCACATGCTAAATTGCTTAAGACAGAAAATTGAAGATTAAATCAAGAACTGCATATACCAATGAGACATCAACTACTCCAACACATCAATACAAATTAAGGTTCAACAATGGGTTTATTCTGCTTTATTTTTACTCACGAGGGCAATTTTCCCACTTTCCCACGGTGTTTATTGATTTCTTTTTTTCCCTTTTTTTTCTCTTTTTTTTATATATATAGCGAGTGCGTTTTACGCTCCATCTCACTTTCCATTTCCATTTAAACGAGTGCGTTTTACGCTCCATCTCGTCCCAATAGCAAGCATACCCATGTGTTCCCAAAGTTTGAGTATCTGTGTCTTCATAGTCATTACTCACTTCCTACACAAATTCTATCATTAAAACAACATTTTCCTCTCAACAGACAAGTCTGCTAATCTTAACCAACAAGCAAATAGGAACATTGTCGTGCCACCCGGTAACATCTAAACAACAGGCATAGATTCCATCATGTATGAAATTATAACTAAGTTTAAGTTATCAACAGAGTTCAAAAATCTATCAAATTTCTATTTCATCATTGGCCAAATTAGTATTCAACTAACTAAAAACCTGGGATTATGCAATGTTATGCAACTAAAACAGATATTAAGCAAACAAAAAGAAAAAAATTTACTACAAAATTAAACAAATAACTACTAACATGCTATAAGTAACATGAAATTACTCTATATGATGCAATTACACTACATGCTCTAAACTACTGACTAAACCCAATACCCCTAAACTTAAAATAAACAATGCCCTCATTATAATAAAAAGTGAAAGAATACTCCCCTAAGTGGCAATGTCATTTTCGTTGGCCTCCTCATGATCCGATGGTATATCAGGCGATGGCTAAGTTTGAGATATTTTATAGTTGGAGACTGAGCGTGGGCTTCTAACTGTCCAAATGCTTGAGTCAGAAATTCTAAAAATTTAGCAATTTTTTTTATTGGTGAGCTATATGTAGCGCGCAATGCGTGGTGTTTGGCTTGTAGTTAGGCGGCGCGACCCATGACCTCATACTCTATGACTACAATTTTTGACTTCTGTTTGATCCTAAATGCTTATACCAATTGGATTGAACCTGAGAGGAGAAACAATAAAACTATTATTAAGACTTACCACTATCTAACATCTACTAAATATGGAAATGTAAAAAAAAATTAAACAAGGAGGGAGAAAGATTGGATGGGGTGCCTCGCTCAGTTTATAGTCCGTTAGCTGGACACTTTTCTTGACACCGTTATCCAATTCCTCTTCGATAAGCTAGGAACCCTCCATCCATTAGAAGCTGCAATGCGTGAGGTGGGTTCCCCATCTTGCGTGTCTCGTGAATTGAAACACCCCTAGCATATTTCTGTACATGATGTCCCCAGTTCTATTGCATAGCAGTGCTCCTTTAGTTGTATATCGTGAATAGATTTTTGCATTGAGGCATGACGAGATACAACAGATTTTCTTCTTCTATTATCTCTTCTCCACCCCACCATGGTTTGTAAGAGGCCTCATAATCGCGAAAATTACGGCTTTGGATGTGACTACCGAGGGACATGGGTGTGCAAATTTCTTTGAATTTTTCAACTCTAAGCGAGAAGGCACTTGGGGTATTATACAAGTCAGCTCATGTTCTTCATTTTCCATACCCCCAGTTGTCTCCTCAATGTCCACTCCTTTCAGTTCATTCAGTGGCATGTACACTTCTGGCTCTCCATCAGTTTCATCATCCATGTCATAGAACCAATTGTTTGGAGGGCGATTGTTCAAGGCTCTGAATATTTGATCCATATGATTCTGAAGATTTTGAATTGACCTCTCTTGCTCAATCATCTTCTCCTCTTTAGAAGCTATAAACTTGAACCACAAATCCTCCAGTCTTGAATTATCTTTTTCAGTTTCGAAATTCATGTATTGAGCACCATTCATTGAGGATTTAATGAGTTGTTCCATCTGTCTGTTAAGATTTTGGCTTGATAACTCCTGACTCATCATCATCTCTTCATGTTCTACTATGCTTTTTGACATGAATTCCTTCAACCTTGAATTTTCTTCTTGTTGCATTGGAGTTGGATTTGAGAAATCTGATGGATGTGTTGGACTTGGGATGTAGTATTGGTCTTGATAGTTATAACTCCATTCATAACCTGGGTGATACCCCCAACGTTGATGATAATTGGGATGAGCATAGTTGTTGGAGTAATCACCCCATCTCAGCATCTTGTCCAACAATCGATGTCAGACCGATAACTCCGGATGCTTGCCATCACAATATTCACATGTAACTACTATCTCTCGAGTGCGTTGGGCTACAAGAATATCCAACCTCTCCGAAAGTGTTGCAATTTAGGCTGACAATGTAGAAAATACATTGAGTCCCTCAGTGCTTATGTCCCTTGGTTGAGTCCTATTTGCATAAGGCCATTGATAAGAAAAGTCACCCATGGTACCTGAAAAGAGAGAAATATAAGAAGATAATTAAAACAAAATAAAAACGTTTAAATTAAGACCAATTTGATTGAAATTAATGTTGGCAAAAATTTATTAAGCTAATTCCCCGGCAACGGCGCCAAAAACTTGTTGGTCGTTTTACCGATCAATATATGCGTGCAAGTATACACGGTCAACAAGTAATAAAGAGTAAGTAAAGTATCATTCCCACGGAGAATTAACTAATAAAGTTCACCAAGCACTAGCACATAACCATTTCAGTCTTATTTAAATGAATGGTATTATATTTTATATTTAAACTATTAAATTAAATAAACCTAACTATTCCTAGAGTGAGACTAGATAATGAAGACCTGAGATCATAATTTCATCTATTGACTCATTCAAATCCATACATTTCATGTTAAGCCAAATAATTGTACCGGGTTGTTAGTCGAGAACACAAAAGTAAAGTATAGTCATCTCTCAATTTACCATACCCATATCACATATAATCCACAATTGATAGAATACACATAAACCCCCACATTACCTAAACCACTATATGTCTATGTGATTTATGAATAATTAGGGTTTAATCCCAAGTCCTCAATAGACTACGAATGGTGCGTCGGTATTTGTCTATCCTAAGCATAAATCATACATCCCAACACAATGTAGAATATATAATCATAAGCTATTAAGATCAGATCAAAACCCATACTCCATCTCGCAAGTCCATATGGATTATCAAAATAATTGATGGCCAATCAACTAAGCAATTAAGCATGAATCTTAATAGACAAACCCATAAAAATCAATAAGGCTATCAATGAAACATATCAAAAATAATTAATCCATAGAATCCATTACAATCTCAAAATAGTGTTTAAATCATAACTGAATTAAAGCTATCATCCACATATTGAATAAACATCATAAGATACAATTAGGAATCAAAGAGAGAGTAAGAATAGAGAATGGTAGTGCAAATATGTTCTCTTGCTCCAAGGTTGAATCTCCAATGCTTTTCAATCGCTTCAAGTCTTCAATCTAATCAACTCAAGAAATCACTACTCTAATCTAATCTAATCTATTTATTCAAAGTTGAAGAAAGAAAACAATAGTAGCTTGAGCCCCCAAGGGGTGGAATGTCTCTTACATAATGAAAATACGTCTAATATATAAGCCCTAATTGAACCCCTCTCCAAATTACGCTTCAATTGCACTGTTTAATGAAAAGTCAGCTTTTGTCAACACCCGAAGTCGCGCGGCCACTCAGGAATTGGCCTGAAGTTGGGCGAGGCTGCGCTCAAGCAAAAAATCACGTTTTTTGGCTCCGAGGTCGCGTCTTGGCCAGCGGAAATGCAATACAAATTCATGCGCCCCATGTGTCCATTTTTTCACGCAGTGTCCTCTGGTAAAATAGCCATAACTTTTGATCCGGGAAGAGTTACGGGGCCTACCACCTATCAAATCGAAGATATCGATGAGCTCTACAACTTTTATTCTTTGATGATTGAGAAATAATTCACGGATGAAGGTGGAAATTGGATTGTAAGTGACAGCTATGCAAATAGCTATCCAAAATAATGACGTTCAATGTTCGTTGGTACAAATGTCATAACTCTTACATCCGAACTTCGATTGGAATGATTCAAGATGTTTCAAAAAGCTAAGAAGATGATCTACAACATAGTCCAAGTTCCAAGCCAAGAACATGAAATGAACATGAAAGCCCAAACGATGTTCGGATTGATTTTTCTTGTGTTTTTATACCAATAGTCGCTCACATCGTTCCCAAGCATATGATCTACAAAATGAACACAAAATGCATGAAAAGTAACTAAGAAACGTGAGTATAAGCAACTAATTCAAGTAACAGATACCAGATAAGTAGGTATAAAACCAACTTATCAAATGGCTCCATTATTATCACACTATAGAGCAACCGGATCAACAATGGTTGGAACAACACCAAGTTTAGTGATGAACTTTTTAATCCATACAGCCTCTTTGGCTGCACTAGAAGCAGCAATATACTCTGTTATAGAATCGCTCATCTCTTGCTTGAACTCTTAGGCCTAACAAACACCACCATTAAGGCAAAACACAAAACTTGATCGAGACTTATAGTCATCATTGTCATCTGAAACTAACATCTGTGTAACCTTCTTTGCCGATTCGTCTTCACCTCCATATACCAAGAATGAATCCTTAGTCCTTTTCGGTGCTTGAGGATATTCTTGATTCTTTGTCTAGTGACCTTCTGGATTCGATGGTATATCGCTCGTCATGCTCAAAGCATACGAGACATTCAGAACAGTACATATCAATGCATACATGATAGATCCAATTCACGAAGCATAAGGGATCTTTCTCATCGCTCCTCATCATCTTGTGATTTAGGACATTGGACCTTAGAGATCTTTACACCATGAGTCGGGGGTAAGTTTCCTCTTTTGCCTCTTGCATCTTTGAACCGCTTCAACACTTTATCAATATATGTACTTTGACTTAGGCCGAGCATTTTTCTCGATCTATCTCAATAGATCTTGATACCTAAAATGTAGGCTGCATCGCCTAAATCTTTCATGGAGAAACATTTTCCTAACCATGTTTTTACATCCTATAATGAAGGAATGTCATTCCTAATAATTAATATGTCGTCAACATATAATATCAGGAATACAATGTGACTCCCACTAACCTTCTTATATACACAAAGTTCATCTTTATTTTTAATAAAGCCAAACTCTTTGACTGCTTCATCAAATCGAAGATTTCAACTCCGAGAGGCTTGCTTTAATCCATAAATGGATCGCTGCGACTTACATACCTTTTCAAAGATCCTTTGGGTGACAAAACCCTCAAAGTTGTGTCATATACACATCTTCAAGGAGATTTCCGTTAAGGAAAGCGGTTTTGACATCCATCCGCCGATTTCGTAATCATAAAAAGCTGCAATAGCAAGTAAGATCTCGATGGATTTAACCATTGCCCCTTTGGAGAAGGTTTCATCATAGTCAACACCTTGAATTTGTTTGAAACCTTTTGCTACCAGTCGGCCATTATAGGTTTGTACATTACCATCAATGTCGATTTTCTTCTTGAAAACCCACTTGCACCCGATTGGTTTTACCCCTTCGGGTGGATCAACCAGAGTCCATCCTTGGTTAGTATACATGAAGTCCATCTCAGATTTCATGGCTTCAAGACATTTCTCAGAATCTGGTCCATTCATAGCTTCTTGGTAGGAAGCAGGCTCATCCTGATTTATGAGCATCACATCGCCATTTTGAGTCACAAGATATCCATAATATCTCTCAGGCTCTTGGCGTTTCCTACAAGATCTACGAATGCCTTGTGTAATTTGAGCAGGTTCACTTTCCACAATATCTTGTGGTTCTTGCTCACGTTCCAACTCAGGTTCAATGATATTTTGTGGTTCTCGAATTTCTTCGAGTTTTACTTTCCTCCCACTGTTTCCTTTAAAGACAAATTCTCTTTCTAGAAAAATACCAGTTCGAGCAACAAACACTTTGTTCTCAGAAGGTTTTTATAAATAATACCCTTTTGTTTCCTTTGGGTATCCCATAAAATTATATTTGTCAGATTTGGGTCCGAGCTTGTCAAAATCCAGACGTTTTACGAACGCCTCGCAACCCCAAATCTTCATGAACGACATACTAGGACGTTTCCCAGTCCACATCTCATATGGTGTCTTCTGAACCGTCTTTGTAGGAACACGGTTAAGTGTGAATGCAGCTATCTCTAGGGCATGACCCCAGAAGCTTATTGGAAGATCTGCATGACTCATCATTGATCGTACCATGTCCAATAAGGTTCGATTCCTCCTCTCAAATACACCATTCCATTGTGGTGTTCCAGGTGGAGTGAGTTGTGATATAATACCACACTCCTTTAGAAGGTCATCAAAGTCTTGGCTTAAGTATTCACCTCCTCGATCGGATAGAAGGGCTTTTATGCTTTTGCCAAATTGGTTTTGAACTTCATTCTTGAATTCCTTGAACTTTTCAAAGGATTCGGATTTGTGTCTCATAAGATACACATATCCATATCTACTAAAGTCCTCAGTAAATGTAATGAAATAATAAAACCTACATCTTGCTAATGAACTCATGGGTCCACATACATCACTATGTATAAGTCCCAATACATCGCTAACTTGTTCACTGTGTCCTGTGAAAGGGGCTTTAGTCATCTTGCCTAATAAACAAGACTCGCATTTCTCATATGATTCAAAATCAAATGAATCCAAGAACCCATCTTTATGGAGTTTGGATATGCGTTTCTCATTTATATGACCTAAACGCAAAGGTTGCAGAGATATGTTTGATTTGAATCATTTGATTTAAATCATTTTGTATTTATGTTATAGATAGGCATTTCTAAATCAAGAATATAGAGACCGTTAAACAATTGTGCAACACCATAGCAAATATCATTTAAGTAAAATAAACAACGATTGTTCTTTATTATAAATGAAAAACCTTTCTTGTCCAAACAAGAAGCGAAATAATGTTTTTGCTTATAGCAGCACAAAATAACGATCTTCTAATTCTAAAACTAGCCCAGTGGGCAAAGATAAATGATAAGTTCCTACTACCAAGACAAAGAACTTTTGCTCCATTCCCAACTCGTAGGTCAACCTCTCCTTTCGCCAAAGTCCTACTCCTTCGGAGTTCCTGCACATTAATACAAATGTGAGAACCACATCCAGTATCAAATACCCATGATGTAGAAGTAGACAAGTTGACTTCTATAACATTAATACCTGAATCAGAAGTCGTACTTCCTTTCCTTTTCTTCACTTCTTCCAAATAAGCATGACAGTTCCTCTTCTAGTGTCCAAGTTTTCCACATAAGTGACACTCACCTTCTTTAGCCACCCCACCTTTAGGTTTTAAAGCATGTTTGGTTTTGGAATTGGGTTTGGCAAAAGATTTAGATCCTATCTTCTTCTTGCCTTTCCAATTTCCCTTAGCATTCCCCTTTTGCACCATCATTATGGGACCGAGTCCTGCCTTTTTCATATTGTTCTCGGCAGTTCTTAATATGCTCAACAACTCAGTAAGGGGTTTCTCAATTTCATTCATAAGATAATTCATAACAAATTGAGAGTAGTTGTTGTTCAAGGATTGCAAAACAAGATCTGTTTGGGCTTCCGGAGTGATTGGAAAACACAACCTATCAAGGTACTCAATATACCCAATCATTTTCAGCACATGTGGACCAACTGGATCACGTTCACCCATCTTGCAGTGATACAACGCCTTGTTTGTATCATACCTCTCCTGTCGAGCATGCCCTTCGAACAATTTATTGAGATGCTCGATCATCTCATAAGCATCCATCAACTCATGTTGCTTCAAGCTCGGCGTTCATGGTTTGCTAGCATGACACAACTCACATCCGAGCATCATCTTGATGCTTCTTGTAAGCATTATACTCTCGTGCGTGGTGCGATGAATTTGGTCCGCAAGAATGGGCCCATCAAGGACATATAGCTTGCGCTCTTGTTTGAGGACAATCCTCAAGTTCCTATGCCAGTCAAGGAAATTAATTCCACTTAGCTTGTCCTTCCCAAGGACTGATCGTAATGAAAGACTATTTGTGTTGTTGTTTGCCATTGATATCTACAATTTATAAGTGCAAAAATAATAAGTCAAATTATAGAGTTGATATTATGTAATTGATAATAATACATTCAAAATATACCTCCCACTATTTTATTCAAATTAATAGCCCTCACCATTAATTCGGAAAGCATTTTCTATTAAATCTTTCTAGTGAGCCAAGATCTATATTTCATAATACCTTAAGTTAGCTTTGGCTATTCTGTCAAAACATAATTATTTAGGTAGATAACCCCTTCTCAATTATATCATATATAACTCCTGGATAGTTTAGCAAACAACATTTGTTTCTAGTCCATCTAATGGTACCTACCAAACTCCATGTCTCTAAGTCCACAATCCTATTGAGATAACTTAGTTAAGTCGGGCCCAATGATTTTAACAGTTTGGATATCACAATTATCCTATCGCATCTTACCTAGATAAATAGGGTACTTTGCTTTGGCAAACCTACATCTATTGATTAAGGTCTTGATGAGTGTTATTTATTGGAAGGCATCTGATTTCGACTTAATAATTTAATGAGGGATTTTATTAATTAATTTAGATCTCACCAATTTTAATCTTATTAAGCATGCACGTTATTTATCATATCATATCACATAAAAGCATAAATAAAGTGCAAATTTAAATATGTCACAATTATGGCCCAATCCACTGTCAATCTTTTCAAGCTAATGAAAGATTGAAGGTCAATCTAAGGTGGTAAAAGATCTCAAAATAGTAGCTTCCTTGGATCTTCATGATGCATGTGCCTCCTCTCCATCATCATCTTTCCATCGTGTTCTCCATCTTATCATCTTCATCGATTAGAAATTATTACATGACATAAAGAAACCTCGAGTTACATTCGAGGGGATTTAGATGAGAAGAGAATATTACATTAGAATTTATAGAAAGACACGACATGCAAGTCGTATTTCAAAACCAAAAACCACTAACCTATGAGTCAAAAGGGCATAATTGTGCACCATGCATATCACAATAAGCACATAACATTATATATATAACTAAAGAAAAACTATATATAACAAATTGGGATCACGACCACCATACGCGCTTTCTGACGGGGGTCGAGGGGTCTCCCCTACAATGTGGTCCTACCGTCAATCAAGCGTGGTGAAGCGGCGCCCTTGAAAAAAATTTTGAACTACAATCTGTATTGCAGAATTTTTTTCATACGAATCTCTGAAACAGTTTCAGAATCATATATTTAATCCATCAAAACAATCATAATAACAATACACCCGGTACATATCATATATGTCCAGTTTTAATTAATCATATTAATTAAACCGAATCTTTATACTTCTAATCCAATTAGAACATAAGTTGTATACTGTTATTACGCCATATAAGATATAATTAACAGAACATCATATACATGCATATCTATCACTGATATTCATAATACCAGAATACGCTTACATACAGAATATTATATATTCAATTTCTGATTGATAAAATTGTATCATCATATATCATATATATATCGAAAACAATATAATCAATTTCAGATATGTAAATTTGTAACATCATATATCATATATATCGAAAGCAATAAAACACGTTGTGACGCCCCCAAAATAGGTATACAACACCCATTCTGAGTCGCCAAATACATGGTACATAAAGCAAACTACAACTTCAATAATACAATTGTCGTGCAAAATACGACAACACATACTGTGAGTTTAAATACAAATATTGTCTTCTAGACAATATCCACACTCAAATAAGTCCTCATTACAATTATTCAAACACTATTTTACGAAATAGTGAGAATTTGCTAAAACATCTTTCTAGAACCATCACTCCATACCCCGATTAGATCCTCGCTATGTTCTCACCTCCACGAGAAGAAAAATGGAACAAAAAGGAAAAGGGTGAGCTCAACTAACCCAGTAAAGAATATTATGACTAAGATAATATACAACAAATTATCATTAGTTTTCAACAGGGAAAAATTTGATAAAATATAATAAACAACAAGTTTTAGATCAACAACTGCAGTGGAAACAGCAATCCATTAGAAGAGTCAAGTAGAGAATGAGTTCTACTATCTTCTAAGATTTAAAAGTCCATCATCAATTTTATCCCTGTAACAACAATCAATATACATCTTTAATCAATATTCATCTTTGCACTACAGGCCAAAGATATTCATTTGTATCACCAGTTGGTCATGTTCATCTCAACACCTGTTCATCTTCGCACTACGGGCCAAAGATATTCATCAGTTAATAATTCATCTTTGCACTACAGGCCAAAGATATTCAGTAATATCATCATTTAGGACTGAGGATGTTGAAAAATATTTTTAAAAAAATGAATCCAGTGAGACAAAAATACAAATAGTAAGGATTCGTATAACAGTTTATCCAAGATCAATAATACTTCATAAATACCAATTTTGAAGCAGAATTCAAAAATAAAGATCAAAACATGGATACAATCAAAGATAATAACCATAATAGACATCTTGGACAAAGAAAAGAAAATTTTATTTTTCGATGAATAGTGCCGTATTCGTGAATAGTGTCGTATACGTGAATAGTAACCCCGACACAAAAAGTTTCAAATTTGATAAAAACGTTCACCAATATTTCGGCATACTGATATTGAAGAAAATAATATCATTTAAGAAGAAAATAACATCCCTTACCTAAAAATAAGCAGTATTTTTGATCGAAATATCGGATAGAAAAAAGAAGGAAACTTATAATTTAACAAAGAACTCTCAAAGTATATAAATACTCACTAAAATACGCTTGACAATATAGAGAGAAAGAAAACTTGTTTCTGGTGTGATTTTCAATTCTAACTTAGCCCTCTATTTATAGGAAAATGTTAGAATGCCATAGGAGACTAAAATAATAAAATATATTATTATTAATTACAATTCTTATGCATGCTTTGAATTTTTGGGCAGCCATATTGGAAGAAAGAATTGACCCATGTGTGTATTCCACCAACCAAAAGTGGGTCCCCCCATAAATTTAATAAAAATCATTTTATTTTTCCGAAACTTCAACAATTCATAGAAAATAGCCCAATTATCAGAAAAATACGAATTTTATGTCCATTCTGCCTGAAATCGAATTCTCTACAACTTTGTAGCTTTGAGTTTTTCCAAATTCCAAACCAAAAATATCCAAAATCCACAAACGGCTGATTTTTAATACTTCCCTTCTGACAAAATACTGATAAAACACCTCAGCATTAATTCCTTCAATTATATCCACATAAAATAAATATATCCATCAATTATATCTACATCAATAAATATTTCCTTATCATATAAATCAATAATTAATTATTCATAAATAATATTACAGAATCACAATTATGACAACCAGTAGTTCGAGGAAAGAGGGGGCTTTCAATAAGAATTTCTCCTTCATCGGCACGCAATTAGGTGACCAAACCTCTCTCTTGATGAACTTTCTAGACATTGCCAATAATTCTATCTAATAATATTATTCAAATAATATGAATTATTGATCCGATAATGGGAAATATGTGCGATGATAATTATTGAAACAACAATAATATAAAATATCAACGCAACAATTATTGAATCAATAAAATAAAATATTGAGCGGTAAGAATTTGTAACAATTATTGAGTAGTGCCTTCACGTAAGGATCAATAATTCATCAATCACATGCATCCCACGCGTAGACATCGTATTTTAACCACCGGGTATTCCAACAGTGTTAACGGTAACAACTACGCCATTATTTATAAAAACTCAAACTTGTCGTTTTCTTCATCCGACAATTATTCTGTTATGGGGCCCACTAATGACTGTGTCATCGTACGAATATTCCTCGACAACAAGAATATTCCACGACCAAACGAATATTCTCCGAAAACAATGATTATTTTATCACCACTTGCTTATTTTGCAAAATTTGCACATTTCACCCATAACCAAAATATTATATCATTTTAACACCTTATTATTCACAAAAATAAATAGTGGAAATTCGATTTTATTTATAATAAGTTGGGGTCTTACACACGTAATCTGAATTAATCGTTTCGCAAGTAGCTCTGATACCACTGTAGGGTTTTCGGCACAAAAACGCAGCGGAAATATAAAATAATCAAAGCAATTTCCGAAACCCAAAACAGGATCCATGTGAAACAGAAATTAATTCAGTGGTTTAGATATTATACCGATTATGAAAGCTAGAAACGATGCGGTCGAATCTCCAACGCAATCCAACGGAACAGAGTCTCTATGGTATCCACACGAACGCCCCGCGAACGATCGTACGATCTGCAGTAAAAAGAAATTGCGGTACTAGCTACCAAGGATGAGGATTTTCGAAACTTTTTCTCTAGTCTCTCTCTAATAGTGGCTAGGGTTTTAGGTTATGATTAATTTCCCTAAGACACTGATATATCATATATATAGCAGTAATCAGAATTAATCAAAACCCTAATCTCATTAAAAAAAATCCAAATTTATATATATCTTAATTAAGTCTTACTTAATTAATATACCTATATATAAATTATCCTATTAATTTAAATTCGTAATTTAAATACTATCAATCATATTGATATACTTAAATCTTTACGATTTAAATTAATTTCCTTTTTAATTATGTTCTATGTGTGTGACCTTATAGGTTATTATTACGTTGGCAATAATTTTTAAATCATATTATAAAATTATAAACAGTGAGCGGCATCTAGTAATGCATCACTGCTACCCAAGTAATAATAAGATCGATGATTCGATGCAACCTTTTCGTGACCAATGTTTCAATGTAATTTAATCCTTTTAACCTTAATATCCTAGATTAAACTCGAAGTCATGGAATGTGTCATACTCTTCATAATTTAATCTGAGTGTTTCTTGATCAATAGAGTAGACTATATGAAACAAATCACTTTTTTGAGCATGGTCATGCATTTCATAGTCCTACTCAATCAAGAGGCCTATGGATATCACCCCTAATATATAGGATGGTTAAATTCCATCTAGAGAGCACTCATATTCCTCACACGATTCATGATGTACCCAATAATCACCTTTATAGTCCACCCTATTAAAGGTGACATTTGATGATATCAAAGTACATAAATTCCGTATAGAAATATAGTGATTTGAATTGGAGGACCATTACATCATCAATTTGACACTTCGCATAATGCTCTACATAGAATTCTCATGGTGGGTCTGTCCAGTACATCGTTCTCTAACATGTACATATGCATTGACTTAATATCTCTTATATTTTTGACCAATGAGATTTGGTCATCAGTCAATCCACATACTAGTCTTAATGCATCATTGTTGTCCCATCAACAATGATACTCGACTAGGGACATTTAAGAACAATGATACTAATTGTAAATATATAATCTCATGTTCAAGTCACATACTTGAAACTATATAATTTGTATCAATAAGGATTTTTATTATGTTAACATTTATATAACGCAGTAAATAAAACCATAATAAAATCATTCATTTATTCAATCAAATATAATATCAAAACGTTAAGCAATTATATCAAATAATTGGCCTCTAGGGCATAAACTCTAACAGAACATTCATGCATTTATACATACAGCATATACATATTTTCCAGCACCGATTTTGACCAAAAACATAAGATGTGGTGAGATATAAACGGGGCATATCTATCAAAATTACCAAAAACATCAAAAGGAATTGAAGAGCTATTAATATTCAAATCCATTCATTTAAATGAAATCATTGAGCACTACATTTAAAGTTCTCCCAACAATATCAAGTTAAAATCAATGGTAAATTAGCAAGGAAAGAAGGTCGAGCCTATACAGCTTCAAATGGGGGTAACTAAGGATTTACACAAGTTTTTATTAGAATATTGATGTTACTTCACCCCCAGGGCCCCAAATGTGTTCTCACCACTGTATGTAACGTAAAGGAAACCATCTTCATCCTTGTGTTCATCGTAGATTCCAGACATCAAAGCAGCTGTAATAACCGAAGTAATAATGAATCAGCTTAATCCTCTTTCGGACACTATATAATTCAAAGATAAATATACCTTTTCAACTCACCTATTAGAGGTAACATGTTTTTGACAAAGATAAATATAGCATTTTCGGCGCTAAGCTTGATCCTCTTTCGGACAACATAAACAAACTGTCCAACATTTAAATCAGCTGGGACAAGGTATCTACACACAACAAGAGAGAAAGATGATAGTATAAAAATATGAAATGATGAGAAAAGAGACTCTGTTAAAGTACACTCCAAACATTAAACCTTTTATCTCATAAGTGTTTTGGAACTGAATATAAAGGAATGCAAACCAATCATCATTCAAACATGCAATATTACTAAATAGTTATTATGAAGAAAATCCATAAATTTGTTACTAATAGTAGAGAGGATATTTTATCAAGACCATTCAGATTAAACCATAGAAAGAGGACAACTCGCTTAATGTCTATGCATAAATTGAGGAAAACCATTCTACTCTATGCTTAATGTCTATGCATAAATGGAGGGCATTCCAACTCGCTTAGAATCTACTCTCCACAAATGAATATATTGATGGTCGCTAAAAATGGATTATTGTAGTTACATTCATATCCTGAAAGCAAATCAATGTTCTTTAACGTACGATAGTGTTGAAAAAAGATTTAGTCCATTTTCACAACATTATGTCTCTCAATAAAAAACCATATGCATGTCCCTTGGTAAGCATAGCCTTCAACCTCTCTACCTTCCAGTATAATATGTCTAAAGGTTAGCTTTAAAAGTAATCATATAAAGTAGCAAGTAATGTAACTTTATAAAGTCAATATTGAAAGAGAGAATGCCAAAAGATTTTCCAAAACAAAGTGCAAAAAGAATTTTATCTAGCAAATCAAATGTTCAAGAGAGAAAAGAAGTATTAATGAAAGAAAATACTCATATGATTGCCAAAAAAATATTGTCATAAGACTATTCCTGATAATCTGATAGGCAAAATCTTTTGTAGAGATCTGAACATGGCTAACATACATATATAGTAAACTAAATACCGAATGAATTATTCTTAAATAGGTGTACATAAAAATTGATACAAGTATACAATTAATATTAATATATAGGAAATATGTGAGTAAAGAAGGGTAAATGACACATACTTCTTCTTATCAATGTCAGGAATATCACTTTTCTCAAATTTTCTCCACAATCACTTGCAAGTAATTAGGATGTTAGATACTGATCAAACCAGTAAATAAAACACAAGCAATTATATTTATGCATACAACAAACATAATCTTCTTACAAGTATTCTATCGAGATACTTCTCTACGATCTTGAGTAGATTACACTTTGCCTCATTTTTAAAAATATATAAATGAACACTCAAAAACAAATTAATAGGCATGAAACATAGATGTACACAAGATCTTATTCTATTATCAGATACAACAATATAATGCCAAAGTAATAAACTAAGGAAACCTATTATTGAAAAAACATGGTTCTCCCTAAGAAAGATCAAGGAAGATATGTACGCAGTACGTTATGTAATAATGCTAGTAAATAATGAAGATAACTCAAAATGATTGACAAAAGGGTTGAGGAGAATACCATTTAGGAATGCCATCTTTGTATCCGGGTGAGACGTCAGGCACTACGTTTGAGAGGAAGACAAAATATTTGTGTAAGAATGCTATTTCATAGTGGCACATTGTGATCTCTTTATATATAGCTATTAGTTAGTAGCAAATTAACAATTGTAACTTTGTAAGAGCAGAGAATAACATGATATTATTGGTGGCTTTACGATAAACAAGCACCTACATAAGATTTGAAAACAACAGGGTTAATCCAACCATAACTATTGTCAAGTAACTAAAAAGTACTATTAATTGCTAAATTTGTTGTTTTCAAAACTTATTATCAATTTTAAATTTTAAGATTTTGTAAACTTACTTCAAGAATTCAAAATGTATATCTAATTTTGAAACAAAGAGAGTAATGATTACGGAGTAAAGCAATAGCATTACAAACTCTAGTAGAATCTCTGGGTGTCGACTTTTCAAAGCGATAAAGACTTGTAAAGTGATGTTACTTCTGAAAATAGAGAAGATATTACCAAAGAAATCGATTCAATTCAATTTATGGATCAATAGCGATGCAATTAGTAGTTAAATAAATCATCAATAAAAATATAATGTTGGCAAATTGGCTATATATATTATATGATAATTAAACTTGAATTTTCAAAATCTAGTTTGCCAAGGGCATACCCCCTAAGAGTAGAGATATTGTCTTGAAAGAATTCCATAATGTGAGAGCCAATTCTTTATGCATTTCTCTTTTACGTATTAAATATATAGGCACGTGTAAGAATTGTTAGAATATAATCAATATATCACAATTTATAAGCAGCAGAATCTTGAAATATGCAATTAAGAGGGGATCAATAAACAAGCTTTCAAATGAAAATAAATTTTGTTTCAAAAAATCAGAGAGAAGAATTCAAATGTTAAACTTCTCCGGTAAACGAAAATGAAAGACATAATGAAATTATTTACGACAGATATGAAATTATATCAGTCACACAGATCTATTGGATCTTTTGTGAACATTAAAAATACTCACAGTAATTAGTTGAACTAATTTAATCATTGTTACAATTTAATAGATTTTGTACACTCTTCCCCTCCCAACTCACCTTTTACTACTCCTATGGTTTTAGGTGGGCACCAGGCAACAGCTGTAGAGAAGATAACGCTACACATATATAGCTATGCTACATGTGGTCTCTTTGATGCTAATATGGATGTACTCAAATCAACAAGGCTTTACATATGAATGTAATTCAGTAAAAATTATGCAAGTAAGTTTTTCTGGATTATAAAAGTTACCAAGTTTTTCTGGATTATAAAAGTTACCCTAGAGAAGTAGAAGGATCATTAACATGCTTGCATTAATAGTTGGAGGAAGAACATGACCCATCACAGTTTCAGGATTCACCACAACCACATCCAAACCTTTTTCCTTAGCAAATTCCAAGGCAACATTCTCAGCTAGTGTCTTAGAAGTTGGATACCATAACTAACATATAATGAAAAATAGAGCTATGAATTATTAGAGCTAAAAATTGAAGTGATTCTTGTAGTACCAGTCAATATATTTCTTTACATTACAATATTGAGAGTATGTCGGGGAACTGTTTATTTTTTATCTAGTTAATTAGATGTTTGGTACTGTTAATTACATTCGTTATTCCTTAAAAACACAATAAAATAGGTAGCATTATATGAACTCAATAAAGAAGAGACGGTGCCTCACCTCGTTCTACTTCCAGTATTCCACATATGTCCAGTAATCCTCACTCTTAACAACGTCCGCTGGCCAGTAACAGCTGGGAATAATAACTCATTCAGAAACACTGATTATTAAACATAGAGCATATATATAATATATCTACATAATACTCTTTCCATTCTGATAAAAGAGTCACCTTTGAGTTTGATCAAAGTGACATTGAGAAATTTATTTAAAATTTTGAAATAATACTTCTTGTTTAAGTAATACTTATAATTAAATAAGTAGTTTATAATACTAACTATTGAAACTGCATCAATAACTTTAATTCAGACTTTCAAAACCAACTAATATTTATAAGAATTCAGTAAATGAGTCAATCATTCATAAATTATTACTTGAGATCATGAAGTTAAACAACTACTGATATCATCTAAGCATATGGCATAAGACCACGAAGCGTATCCAGATGGCACAAGACCACGAAGCGTATCCAGATGAGCATTGATCCTCTCTCTCCTCTTCCTCTCAGCTTCACTATGGCTCTTCAAAGCTGCCACATCTTTCACCTCCAAAACCCCATCTTTCTTCTCCACTCACCCAAGAGCCTTCACGAGCTCCCCTTTCTCCCCATCCAACACCAAAGTGTGCGAATTCAACATTGACCCACTTCCCAAATTCCCACCCAGACTCCCCCAAAATTGCTCCACCAATCCAAAATGACCAAATCTAAAATGACTAAAAACTATATACATATATGTAGAGGAGAGAAAAGGACGGAGGACCTCAGGATCAAGGACACCGGTGGTGCCATTAACGGCGGCGATTGTTCGTTTGTTCCTTGCTCTAGGGCTTGGAGATGCTTTGTTTCTCTCTCGTCATCTTCTCTTGCACAAAACAAGCTCTCCGTGAACCCAATTTGATTATAGGTACTTTCTCTATGCTCTGGATCGTACATTAGGGGCTGGGTATGAGAGATTCGGGGCTGGAATTAGGGCTGGGTATGAGAGATGAGAGATTTAGAGAGGGATCGAGTTGTTTAGGGTATGAGAGATAAGAGCTCTGTGAGTGTAAGAAGAGAAAGAGAGAGATAGAAGGTTTGAAATTTGAATAAGGAGGAATGAGAGAGCTGATGACGTGAACTTGGATGGGACATTTGTCTATTTTCTCTCTCTGCTCTGTTTTATATTATAGACATATATTGTATAAGCATGCACATATAGAATACTATAGTCTGCCCGGATTGATTATGGACTTTATTCTAGTTTGGTTCACTAGAGCCATCAAGTGAACCAAAAAGGTCAAACCCTAGGCGTACAAGAATTAATTTAAATATAACTATTACATTTAAACCCGGGCTCCATTACAAACGGGTCTTCATAACGCTCCTTGCTCTTTGATCTTCAATTCTTCAAAATTAATTCTAACTATTCCTATTACAAAACTATTTAAATAAATAGAAACCTTGATCAGCAGTCAAGGGGGAGTACATAGGAGGGTGTTCGAATTTACATTCAGAAAAAATTAGAGAAGACGAGGTACGCAGACCCCATTTAATAAAACTCATACATTCAAGCATCCACCTAAAATAAAATCCAATCACATTGGTCAATAGTCCATAATCAATCCCATTTATTATCATACACATCACCATATGCATCAATAAATAACATTCATCTCATGAATAATAAACATTCAATATATATATTGATATCATTTAATGGGCAAATTTTGTTAGCATAAAATCTAATTTTGAATCAAAATAAACTCCTTTATTTTAATCCAAATTTAAATCAAAATAAACTTCTTTTATTTTAATTTGTCATATTTTGAATAAAATAAACTATTTTATTTTAATCAAAATCTTTAATTAAAATAAACTCATTTATTTTAATTAATTATGGAATCCAATTCCAAGTAAAAAAAAACTCCTTTATTAAAGGAAATACGGATTCTCTTTCCTATTCACAAATAAACTCCTTTATTTTGAATAATATGAAATCTTATTCCATATCTAAATAAACTCCTTTATTTAAGAAAATTAGGTTTCTCTTTCCTATTCACAAATAAATTCTTTTATTTTGAATAATATGAAATCTTATTTCATATCTAAATAAACTCCTTTATTTAAGGAAATATGAAATCCAATTTCAACTTTAATTAGTTATCATGGAATCCAATTCCAACTCTAATTAGTTAGCATGAAATCTAATTTTAAAATTAAAATAAACCTTTTATTTTAAGATTAAAATAAACTTTTTATTGAAGATTAAAATAAACTTTTTATTTTAATTATAAAATTATTAAAGGAATATATATATATATATATATATATATATATATATATATATAATAACCGTATAAAGCTTTTGGAATACTCCTATTGACTAACATATATCATCCTGGATGGTGCTTCATCTTCACACATTTTATTTATATATATATTGTAGACACTCGAAATTTTCTGTACTACTGTCACTAACATTGCAGGAGGAAAGATTCGTCTTTTAAGAGGGAATCCTGAAAGACAATTCATATCCATTCCGGATACTACCGGAAGTTCAGTATCAACCCCAGAGCACACACTGGGAGTAACAATTCCAACCTCGGAGATAACCCCGAGGCGTGCAGATCCAATACCGGAACACACACCAGAGTAGACCGATTAATTTCGGAGATAACCCCGAGGTATCCAGTCTTAGTCTCAATCATGGGAATAGTTACCAACCTTGGTGATAACCCCAAGGAATGCAGTTCCGGAGATAACCCCAGAAATGTTTGTTTCAAATGCAATTAGCTTCAATCTCGGCACTCACAACGAGATACTCCGTACCAACCCGGAGATAACACCGGGAGGACAGACACACCTCAGAGATGACACTGAGGACCTTCAACAATGGCAGCAGTCCAATCTCAGAGAAGCCCTGAACAACGTCTGCTTTATCAGCCCAAACCGGTGATAACACCGGTGAGGGGCAACATCGTCATCTCGCCAACACAATGCCACGTCACGTCGTCTCAACATTTCATACACATCTCTACACAACGACGTCCCACAAGAATCAAGGAAAACCAATCCCGAGTGACTATTGTGCGGGGTAACGGATAGAATTTGAAGCTTGAAGACCGTAGGGCATTGTCCCATCTTCAATGACTTCATACAAATTCTAATCATATGCTATTGTACAACTCTCGACAAGGGCGGTCCAAAATAGGTCCTGTATACCTCAATCGGATGGTCGGATTGCACTTCTAAAAGTTCGAGCGGACATTACAGTGCCTGAGTGCACGTACTACGAGATGACCCGACCTGAAAACCCCGGGGCAACCTGGGTAGCCTTTGGTACACCTGCGGCTCCACCCTCTATAAATTGAGGGCTTGGGGTGGCCATTTTGAAAGAGAAAACGGTGAGGAAGCCCTACCTAATTTGCTCTGCACTCACCCCATATAGTGTACTTTCTCATTTTAAACACATGTGAGCTCATATATAGCTTATTTTATACCTACAAAAGCCAGTGTTTACCCACTTTAAAGATATAGAAGTCTTCTTTGGCAGCCAACTGTAAGCCTTCTCACACACTTTAAAGCCTTTCTCTTCATCTTTGCACACACCCTTCTTCACGTTGAGAGTCGTGCTGCGTGCGTTTGCCCAGACTTTGGTCTGTGGTTTTATTTCAGTTTGTATATACATATATATTTATATATATATATATATTTATATATATGGACTAACACTATCGAGTTATGCCTCGATTGAGCCTAGACTTCGGTCTGGAGCGTTTATTTGCTTATATATATATATATATATATATATATATATGGACTTTGTTCGATGAGCCTAGACTTCGGTCTGGAGCGTTTGTTTGCTTTTATATATATATAAAATCCAGGCTCATTGAACAGAGTTCGACAACAGAGTTCATATATGAACTCTGTTCATATATATATATATATATATATATATATATTCGTCCCACCTGGAGTTTAGTTCGTAGTGGTTGATCGCTTTTACGGCTTTCTTTACGTTTTGTCCAGCCTGGAGTTCACTTCGTGGCAGTTGATTGCTTTGTACAGCTTTATTTACATTTTGTCCCGTCTGGAGTTTCCTCCGTGGTGGTTGATAATGATTCTGACTTTATTTACGTTTCGTCACTTTGGAGTTTCCTCCGTGGCGGTTGATAGCTTTTATAGCTTTATTTATATTTTCGGATCCCCCATGGAGATGCTTCGTGGTTGGTGATCATGTCTGTATATATATATATTTACAGCTTTTATATATATACCTGCTTACTGCTTTCATACAAATTGCGGTATCATGTGCGCCTAGGAATCATGTGATCACAGATTCAACCTATTGGATCTAGATTCGGTTCCCGTGATGGACGCGTTTTAAATTGTATAGCGACTTGTAAATTATTCTACGGTGTCTGAATTTCCTCAGATGGTTTTCATTACCACGAGGAAGTCGGCATTATTTTGTACATTATTTTCTTATAGATGCTTCGCATCTCGAAAAATAAAATCAATCAAGCCAAACACTTAATAAAATAGGAGTGTAAAAGGTCTCAATTACAATTGAGCATCAGGGTTTGAAAAACCTCTTTTATAAAACATTATCGCCATATCTTGCTTAAAATTGAATTTTTACATAAATTCAAACCACATGTATATATAAAGTGCGAACGAGGCCTCGCAGACTACTTCCAAATAAAAAAAGACATTGACCACACACATATACATTCAGGATAATAGTTTCTTGAAAAGAGGCGGTCCACCGTAGTAACACGGATGTCTGGGGTGCCTAACACCTTCCCTCCGCAGATAACCAAGTCCCCGGACCCTAATGAATCTCGGTTTCACCGACCCATTTAGCATGATGTCACATCACTTTGGGTCAATATGTAAACCTTTTCTCGGTTGTGTTGGTACAACCATTTAAAAACCAATGGCGACTCTTAGCAGATCCATCGTCGACATTATACATGTCGGACCTTTTTCACTTGTTTTTTCAAACAAATCTCACCTAAAATGAGAACACCAAAGAACAAGTAACGGAAAGGGACAATTAAAAATCCCGACGTCGACAGGTGGCGACTCTGCTGGGGACTCCAGTAAGAGGACTTAAGCCGCTATTACAATCTTTTCAAAACTATTATCTGCTTGTGTGTGGATGTTTCATTTACATTTATGATGAATATGTACGAATACATTTACTTATTGCACTTAGTGCTTCGCACCAAATCTGCTTGTGATATTAGTGTTTCGCACCATATTTGCTTGTGATATTAGTGTTTCACACATGTCATCATTTCCATATGGTGAGACGCGATGTATGTGAATGTATCTTGTGTGGTCCCTCCACCAAGAGGCTATCCCGTCGGTGTTTGATTACTGGACTCGTGGGAAGACTGATTCCCCGAGGCTTAGGAAAGGCATCACCCAAATTCGCTCCAGTTGAAAGACCGGATTAATCTCCCGTTGAGTAAATTGCGATGATTTGGGACCCTTCATGCCAAAAAGCCGCGAGAGTAACCTAAGATAGGTCAGCCTCTGATAAACCCAAAACGGAGGAAAGTCTCTTCATGCTCTCATTTTAATTACTTGTAAACACAATTACTTGTAATTTCATTCCATATCTATCTCCATGTAATGAGAAATATGAAGAAATGTGTACACATACATATTTTAATTAACATGCTACAAACAGCAGACATCCGTTTTGCAGGATAAAATTCCTAAAATGGACACATCGCATAGCATGTTATTATACACATTCCCTAAAGACTAAACTATGCAAGTCTTTTGCAGGGAACCAATCGGTCCTACTACCCGGTCAAAATCCAAAAAGGCTACAAGCCTACAGTCAATTATGTCGTCATCGGACTAGACTGAACACAATCCAGTTTCTCGCAAAGAATTCGACGGATTAAGCAAACAAATTATAGATTTGGCTGCTATACTCGTGCATACTGAATCCTCCACATATGGGGATCTGTGTCATTACAATACACGAAGCAGCGGTTGGATACGACCAACAAAACTCATGATCTTGCCCATCCCACTAGAGATCCGGAACCTTTGGTGACATCAAAAAGAAAGTCCTCCAAATGGAAGAGACCCTTCGTGCTATCAAAGGAATTAAAACACACGGGAGTGTTTCATATGCTGATCTTTGCATTTTCCCTGGTGTTCATTACCAGAAAAATTTAAAACTCCTGACTTTAAAAAATATGACGGGTGAGGAGATCCTTACACACATTTAAAGGTGTTGAAAAACTCAGAATGCAATTGTTCCAAAAAAGTCTAACTGGAGAAGCCCGTTCGTGGTACACAAGATTAGATAACTCAAAGATCCATAACTGGGAAGAGCTAGCACACGCTTTCCTCACTCAATACAGCTTTCAATCTCAGATGGCTCCTGATCGGTATCAAATTACCAAGATCAAGAAACAGTCTAACGAGTCTTTCAGAGAGTATGCTCAAAGGTGGAGACGCCTGGCTGCCCAAGCTATTCCTTCTATGACGGAATCAGAGATAGTCATGACTTTCATAGACATACAAGAAGCGCCTTTCTATGAAAGAGTTTTAGCCAGAATCGGTAAACCATTTTCTGAAATGGTCAAACATGGGGAGATGGCTAAGATGGGATTGAAGTCCAGAAAAATTCAAGACCTAGCTGCCCTTAAAGCTGTTGCTGATCACATCCAATCCGGAAATTATGGAAACAACCCACGTAGGGTCCATAAAAAGAAAGAGGAAGATGTTTCCCTGATACTACAAGGTCAAAAAGGCAGTCAGAACATGTCTGTTCAAAGGAGAAACTACACTCCCTTTCAAGCACAGTCTGCGAAACCTCCAATACCAAAAGGTGGAGAAGTCAAATGTCCTCAGTGTTTACACCCTTGGGGGGATACCCTCGAGAACATTCTCAATCTTCCGACAATCTGGAAGAAAATTACGCATCTTCTTCCATCAAAACCCTAATGGGACGGGGTTTCAACGTTGCTTCGAATGTGCTTATCATGTCGGGGCACCTAGACATGATACTCGGGATTGTTGGGCCTTGAAACACAAGATCCAAGACCTGATAGACAACGGTGAGATCGTGGTCACCAAAACTGATCAGCCTCACGTTCAAGACAACCCTCTTCCTCAACACAAAGAAGAAGAGGTCAACATGATCAACTGGAGCAATGGACAGAGTTCCAATTTTAGTTATGAATCCTCCCAGACCCTCAAAGACGGTGTTGACAAATGGGATTATGCCAAGTTCTAGTTCACAATGGAACAAAAGATGAAAGCTCTATGCAAGCAAATTGAATAATTGACAGAACTGGTGACTTATTAGCATCAAGTGACATGTCAATTAATCAGCCAGGAGCATGCTAGTCTCCTACCTCTTGTCATGAATATTCCCTCGTCACTTTTAGAAAATGAAATGCTGGAAGACAAAGTGACAAAGAGAGCAAATGCCAAAGCCTGTCGGGATTTTGCCAACAAAAGGGAATTCACCTATTTGGGCCAACCTATGGAGGAAATCCTTCAGATGTTAATCAATGAAGGAAGGATCAGTTCCCTTTTACCTCCAATCAACCCCCGATTCGGTATAGACAACTCGATGGAGTATGTCAATATCACTCCTAGTCTCATGGTCATTGACAAAGCGAGAAGAATGATGGGCACTCGCCACCTCATCCAAAATCTAATTGACGGTGGTGTCCGCTTCTTAGCAGAACGGCGATCTTGTGTTACGTGCAAAGTGAGAATACAGTCCTACTAAGTGGAAGAGTGTGATAGCAATCATATCCATCAAACCGATGGGGCTAACAAATTACTCACAATGCCAACAATTCAACTCAAGGAAGCAACAATCCTTTGAAAGTGGCGCTCTCGAGCGATCAACTTGTCGTGCGAGCACAATATCCTATTGTTAGCTTACATGAAAGTTTCGTGGAATTATGGAGAAGGTGAAGGATCCACCTCACATACAAATGCTACGAGTGTCGAAGGAAAATCCATTATATCTTCCCCAACGGGTTATGAAGCCTACCACCAAATCAAAGGGGAAAATACCCATGGAGAAGATTGAAAAATTCCTCCGCACTATGGGTCATCACGAAGCCAAAGTGGTTTTAAGCTTGAGAGAAGCTCCACATCGATTTCAATTTTGGACTTAGTCCTAACTTCCGAGGATCACCGGAAGATCTTACTAAAGGTTTTGGAAGAAGCCTATCTACCAACATCAGTTGATACGGAAAAATTTCAACATCTGGTTGATCACATTTTCAACAACAATCTGATATTATTCACTGATGATGACATACCGCCCGAAGGGACCGGTCATTGCAAGCCGTTGCACATTGCGATCTTGTCCTCCGGATACATGCTAGCTGGAGTCTTGATAGATGGAGGTTCATCTCTAAATATATGTCCATACGCTACCTTAGTGAAGATGAATATCAATCTCAACCGAATTCAGAGTAGTCATACTATCATCAAAGCTTTTGATGGAGCTCATTGGAATTCGGTCGGAGTAATTGAACTGCCAATCAAAATTGGTCCCCATACATTCTGCGTATCTTTCCACGTACTCAAGATAGATTCGGGATACAACCTGCTCTTGGGACAACCTTGGATTCATATAAGGATCCCCTCCACTCTTCATCAACGGTTGAAATACATTATCAACAATAGCACGGTCACGGGCCAACCCGAACTGAACAGTGTCCTCAACACGGGGACATGCCATTCATCAATGCCAATGTAGATGTTGAACTGATCAGTTTTCATGCCTTAGAAGTAAGCAATACCCAATACCATGTTATTGGAATGCCATTACCCGAACCCAAGATTTTTGCCGAGGTAATGTCGGCTACTCAAGAAATGATGTCATTGGGTCATAAACCGGGACAAGGGCTGGGTAAAGATTGCCAGGGTATCAAGTACCCAATTCAATTAACCAGGTAAACTAGAACAGCTGGGTTAGGCTATTCTGCCAGTTCTGGTCATAGGAATCCTCATAAGCATCAGCAGATTCCTTCAGCCTCAACCATGCAGCATTTATCTTCGCCTTCAAACTCTGAGTCCGCACAACCTCCTGTAAAGGTGCCAGCCAATGTAATGGCTATGTTATTTTCCAAACCGGTACCGATGAAGGAGAAAGAAGTCTTTGTTCTAAATCCCGCAGTGGAAGACGAGGAACGAAGAATCAAGCGAGACGTCATCCGAATGATGTCAGGCATACGCATCATCGTTCATGACGAACATACAAACAGATACACCCAGGCATTTATGATGCCTTGCGGACATAATGGCCATCATCCGGACGAGGAGGATGATGACAATCCCTCCATCACTGCGGTCCACCCGGACTTTGCCCTTGCCAATTGGAACAGCACTCCTTGCATTGGTCGTCAAGGGTAAAGCGGGCAAAAACTCTTTCTGCCATGAAGATATAATAACTGCTTAATTTTCTGTACAGTATTAGCAGTTTATTTTGCCAGTATATACTAACATTGTGTATGTCAACACATTTAATATATACTAAGTGAAAGCATATTTTGTTTCAGGACTCTGAATTTAGATGTGCCTGCACTTGCTGATATTGTGCCTCTTCTCCACAAGGATTGTACCTTTGATGTAGAGATGAATTCAGCCTTGATGGATATACATGATGACATTGAGGTGCCTCCAGAAATTCAAGAATGGGTCAAAGACAAACCTAAACCCAACCTTGACCAAACCACTTCTTTCAATCTCAGAACCTTAGAAAGCCCTAAGTTAATCCAGATTGGTTCAGACCTTACCCCAAACTAAAGGAATGACATGGTTACGCTATTAACCCAATTCCAGGATGTGTTTGCATGGTCTCATAAAGAAATGGTAGGTTTATCCACTGATATTGTCCTTCATCGCCTTCCCATTAAAGAGGGATTTAAGCCAGTCAAGCAAAAGCTCAGGCGATTAAAACCTGAGTGGAGTTTAAAGGTGAAAGAAGAAATTGTGAAACAATTTCAAGCTGGCATCATCATGGTGTCTACATATCCCGAGTGGATATCCAACATTGTGCCCGTGCCTAAACGGAGGGAAGGTACGAAGTTTGCGTGGATTCTGGGACTTGAACAAATCTTTCTAAAAGATAGCTTTCCCGTGCCATTTATCCACATTCTTATTGACAATCATCGCCTTGAATACGACATGTACTCCTTTCTTTGATTGCTTCATGCGGGGTATCATCGGATCATGGTTCTTTGAGGAAGATCGTGAAAAAACCGCTTTCATCATGCCTTGAGGAACCTTTTGCTATAGACGGTTGTCATTCGACCTCATCAATGCCGGAGCCACCTATCAGCGAGCTATGATGGATCTCTTCCATGACTTAATGCACAAAGAGATCGAGATCTATGGGGATGACATCATTGTCAAATCCCAGAAGGAGGATGACCATCTAGACCATCTCAGAAAATTGTTCAACAGGTTGCGTAAAATGCGCCTTTGGCGTTAAATTAGGCAAGTTGCTAGGATTTCTAGTAAGCCACAAAGGGATTGAGCTGGATCCTGCCAAAATCCAAGCCATCACGAAAATGCCCATTCCTCAAACAGAAAAGGAAATACGAGAATTTTTGGGAAGAATCAACTTCATTAGCAGGTTTATCTCTCAACTCACAGCAATCTGTGAACAAATCTTGAAGCTATTAAGGAAGAACTCCTCCATGAAATGGAATGATGAGTGTCAAAATGCCTTCCTTACAATCAAGAAACAGCTAGTCAAAGCTCTCGTGTTGGTACCACCCAGGGATGATGTTCCCCTATTCATGTACATATCCATAAGTGAGATAGAATTGTTATGTTATTATTATCGGTTCAGTTTACTTCACAACTATTAATCCGTTGTAGAAGTGATGTACAAAGAAAACATTTATTTCTTTCAGCTAATTATATTTCTAATTGTTATTACTTGCTGGGCACCCAAATGCTCATTCTTTCTTTAAATTTAAATGTTTTCAACTAGGCATGATCAACTCGAAGGTTCAGACAAGAACAAGTGAAAAGGAAAGCAAACAGAATATGTTTAATGGTATCTTTTGTAATAGTTAGACTGTATTAAGATAATGATATGTATTATATATCATGTAAAGAATGTAGTAAAGGTTACGTACTTAGGATTAGACTCTGATAAAATGTAAGTTAAGTTTGATATTTATATTATTGTTATTATTATTAGTATTATTTCCGCTCATAGAAATGGTATCGTAAAGCACCGAGTTCGGGTTTCAAGTACCTGAATTTGGGGGCTTTACACCTAACATAGGGGATTTTGTACGTATAACATTTAGATGTTTGTGCACAATACATGGTACAAAGGGCTGATCCCCCTGAGTACGTTAAGAAGAGTCTATACAGTCTAATGAATGTTAAGGTTAAGGTAATAATACCTAAACACCGTGGACATAGTTCGTGGTCTTAAGACCCTCAGATAATTAAAGTTCAAACTTGTTTTCTATTTTGATTCGTAGAACAAGTTCTTTATTATTCGTTGTTCGTTGTTCTCTCTCATGTTGTTATTATACTATCTTTATGCCAGTGAGAAATTGTTTGCTCACTCTTGCAATTAAACAATGCAGCTAAAGTCGAAAGAGGTGATGATCCATCTACTAGCAAGGGAAAGGGCAAAATGTCTTAGTGATGAAGAATTAGTTAAAGTTTATTTAAATGCTTGAAGTTTTAAGACTTGTTTTATTTTATAATGTATTTCGCAAACTGATGTAATAATTTTAAGGTTAGATTACCTGGGATTTATTTTAAGATTATGATGTAACCCTTTAATGGGAGAGATTATTGTTTAAGTTATTTAAATTATGTCTTTATCCTTTGATTATGGGTAGTTAGATATAATAGTTTTTGATAAGTGAGCACCAAATCCTGTGGGAATGAAGTACCTGGATTTGGGGGTGTCACAGGTTGGTATCAAAGCTTTAGGTTATGAACCTTAGGTGGGGAAAATCTTAGGAAGTAGCCTTTAAGGAAGTCAGAAATCATAGAGGTGTTTAACTCTTATCGGGTTTTAAGGAGTGGATTAAGGCATCCATTGAAACTAAACAATAAAAGACATTATGTGTTATGTGTTAATAACTGATGTGCTCGCGAGTATCGAAAATACTAAGTAAAACTTAAAATATTTTGTTGTCAGGATGTCTGACGAATGAGGATCCAGTCCAGCTAGGGAGGTGATACCTCAGGTACCTAGAGATGACGAACCCCGGGATATTCATGTAGTGCGGGAACAGTTGATCTAGGAGGATGAGCATGTGACCAATCCCGAGGAGGATAGTCCTGAGGAGATAGAGGATGATGATAATGAGGAGGATCCTGTAGAGTTTCCACCAAACTCCGTATCGGCTGAGATGTATGATGCTTTGTATGATCGTAATATAGAGTTACAGGATAATGTTGAGGAGCTGAAGGAGATGGTTGAGATGCATCATGTTGCATTGGAGTAGAAGGATGTGGAGATTCAGGAACTTGATTCAAAACTCGGAAACACAGAATGGGATCTAGTTTATACCAAGGATCAGCATGAACACCTGTTGGCAGTGAACGAGAAGATGAAGACTGACATGGAAAAGTTGAAAGATGATTTCAAAGAGGAGTCAGCTAAGCGTGCAAGAGCAGAGGATGTTTGGATGAAGGCGACTCAACGTGCAGACCGTGTTGAGGCTAAAGTTCAAGTGAAGAAGGCCAAGATGAAGGAGATGGATTATGCTTTTAATTCTGCGATTGATAGGGCCCAGGATCGAGTCTATTATTACCCACCTCAGTTTGAAGACCCGCCATGGTTCATGATGGATCGTAGAACGGCGTACCATATCATGGAGGAAGAGCGTTGAGAAGCCTTACGACGTCTTAATATGCCTAGATATAATAAGAGTGATGACAGTATGAGGTTAATTATGTGAGTAAATAAATTGTGAATCCCTTATTTTAAGATAAATAAAGGGATAGTATGAGTATATAATCCTGAAACTGGTTTAGTTCAGGAAAGTGAATGTTTATAGCGGTTATGCTATTTTGAGGATGTTCTAAAACTTTATGAATGAATAAAATATTAGAGTTTATTTAAAATGTTATGTGTTAAAGCTTCAATTTTGGAATGTTTAAGTTAAACTTTAAATACCCAAGCAGTGGAGTGATGAACTAATAAGCGTATATTTTAACAGAAAAATGCCTCCTAGAAGAAGACAACCACGTCAGTAAGCACCTCCTGAGGAGTCTACTAATAATAACAACGAGACCAACGCTAATCCGGTTCAGCAGTTGGTAGCTCTATTGACGGGTGCACTTGTGAATCAACCGCAAGCTCAAGTCACGACTTTCAAGGAATTCAAAGCGGTTGGACCGCCAGAGTTTCAAGGGTCTATGAATCCAGTGAAAGCCCAAACATGGATCATGGAAATGGAGAAGGTGTTCGACGTTGCTAGAGTTAGTGAAGATCAGAAGACTGCGTTCGCAACATTCATGCTGAAGTCTGAAGCTAGTTACTGGTGGCAAGCAAATAAGGTTCGTGGAGGACAAGGAGTGATAGCGTGGGATAGATTCAAGGAAATATTTTTCTAAATGTACTTTCCAGCGAGTTCTCGGAATCAGCTGGAAGTGCAATTTCTTGAGTTGAAGCAAGGAACAATGACGGTACCAAAATATGCTGCGAAGTTTAATGAGTTGGCAAGGTTTGCCACTTATCAAGTCAATACGGATGAGCGTAAGGCGAGAAGGTTCGAGCAAGGATTGAAACCCTGCCTGTATAGCAAGGTTTCAATGTTCTAGTTAAATATATTTACGGCTGTACTGGAAAAGGCAATCATCGCAGAAGGTGGAAGCGATGCCTTGACCAAGTACAATCAAGAACAAAAGAAGAGGAAGAATGATAGTGAAAATAAGGCTGGTGGAAGTAATGTTGGAAGCAACAATCAGAAAAGGAAGTGGAACAAGAATTCGACTACAGGAGGACAACAGGGAAGTCAGCAGAAGAAAAAGTTTGAAGCTTGTGCTACTTGTGGAAAGAACCATATTGGGGTATGTTTGAAGGGAAAGCGAGTATGTTTCAACTGTTTTCAGGAGGGACACATTGCACCGAACTATTTTAGCCCAAAGAAAGGAGCATGTTTTACCTGCGGTTCAAAGGATCACATGGCTCGTGATTGTCCTAAAAAGCCAGCGGGGAGTGCAAGTGGAGGAAGGGAACAAAGAACGGTGGTGGTGCATTGACTATCAATGGACACCTTTCGGTCAGCCGACCCATCGCAAGAACTTTCAATATGACCGATGCGCGGGATGCGATTCGATCTAAGGATGTGGTGTCAGGTATCATTCCAATTAATGGTATTAATGCTTATGTACTGTTTGACTCGAGTGCTACTTATTCATTTATATCCGATGAATTTGCTCAAAACTTAGATTTGCCTCAGGAAGAATTAGATTATCCTTTGAGCATAGAGATTGCAAATTGGGAAGTAATTCTTGTTAGGTTCATATATAAGAATTGTAGAGTGGTTATAAAGGGTCAAGAAATGAGGGTAGACTTGATACCAATTAGACTGGGGGAGTTTGATGTTATACTAGCAATGGATTGGTTATTCAATTACGGAGCAGTAATTGATTGCCAAAGAAAGTGTGTTAACCTTATGACTCCGTCAAAGGTTGTGTTCTATGGCAGCAAATTACCTCGACAAGCAAGTTGTCTGACGGTGATGCAAGCCAAGAAGTTGTTAAGACAAGGATGTGTAGGATACTTAGCCTACATAGTTGATACACAGAAGAAAAGTGCGAAGTTAGAAGAGATACCGATCATAAGAGATTTCGCAGACGTATTTCCAAACGATTTGCCGGGTCTTCTGCCAGATCGACAAATTGAGTTCGTGATTGATTTAGTACCAGGAACAGGTCCGATATCTAAAGCACCATACAGGATGGCCCCGGTGGAGATGAAAGAGTTGATGGTGCAGCTGCAAGAATTGCTCGACAAGAAGTATATTCAACCGAGTGTATCGCCGTGGGGAGCACCAATGTTATTTGTTAAGAAGAAGGATGGATCGATGCGGCTCTGCATTGACTATCGAGAATTGAATAAGGTTACGATTAAAAATAAGTATCTGTTACCAAGAATCGATGACCTGTTTGATCAACTGAAGGGTGCGAGATATTTTTCAAAGATAGACTTGAGGAGTGGTTATCATCAATTGAAGGTGAGGTCGGAGGATGTACCAAAAATAGCGTTCAGGACTCGGTATGGTCATTACGAGTTTTTGGTTATGTCTTTTGGTTTAACCAATGCACCTGCAGCATTCATGGATTTGATGAACAGGGTGTTTAAACCATTTTTGGACAAATTTGTAGTGGTGTTTATTGATGATATATTGGTATATTCCAAAACCAAAGAGGAACACGTGGAACATTTAAGAGTGACGTTGGAGACATTGAGAAAAGAGAAGTTGTATGCTAAGTTTTCAAAATGTGAGTTTTGGTAGGAACGTGTACAGTTTCTCGGGCACGTTATTGATAAAGACGGAATTTCGGTAGATCCATCAAAAGTTGAAGCTGTAGTAAACTAGGATCAGCCAAAGACATCGTCAGAGATAAGGAGTTTCTTAGGGTTGGCAGGTTACTATAGGCATTTTATTCAGGACTTTTCTAAGATCGCAACCCCGTTGACGAATTTAACCCGGAAGGCAGTTAAGTTTGTTTGGACGGAGAAGTGTTGTAAGACCCCGAATTTTATGAAATAAAAGTATTCAATTTTTCTTATAATTACTATTTAGTAAATGGTTAAATTGATAAAAGTTAAAGTTAAGGGTGATATATGAAAAAAAAATTCAAAATACGCAAGTGGTTATAAAATATTCATCGTTGTCGGGGAATATTCGTTTAGTCGTGGAATATTCTTTCCGTGGGAATATTAAATCACGGCAAGACGTGACCATTTGTAGGTCCCATAATGTAATAATCAGCATCGGATGAAGAAAACGACAAATTTGAGTTTTTATAAATAACGGCAGATAGTTGTTACCAATTAACAATCGTTGGAATACTCGTGGTTAAAATACGATGAATACGTGAGTTGCACAAAAGTAGACACTCAGATTGCAAGACAATATTTTTTCAATTATTGATTCTTACGTGAGAAGGCACTACTCAATAATTGTTACAGTAATTACTGTTCAATATTTTATTTTATTGAATCAATAATTGTTGCGTTGATATTTTATATTATTGTTGTTTTAATAATTGTCACTACACAGTATCTCCATTATCAGATCAATAAATCATATTATTTGAATAATATTATTAGATAGCATTATTGGCAATGTCTAGAAAGTTCTGTCAAGGAGAGGTTTGGTCACCTAATTGTGCGCCAGAAGAGGAGAAATCCTTATCTGAAAGCCCCTCTTTTCTGAGGAACCGCACCGTTGTCATTATTGTGATTACGTAATATTATTTGTGAATAATTAATTATTGATTTATATGATAATAAAATATTTATTTGATATGGATATAAATGATGGATTTATTTATGTGGTTATAAATGAAGGAATTAATGTTGAGGTATTTTATCAAGATTTTATCGGATTAGAGCTATTAAAAGATCAAATCGATTGTTCTTACTGACTTTATTGTGTGAGTTATAATTTTAATCGACTAGTTGGATCGTTGTGATTTTTGGATATGTTATACATATATAAGTTTAGTATATGTTCACAAATTTTGAACCGTTAAAAATGAACGAATGATTTGTTATGAATTTTAAGAGGTGACTGATTCGGAAATTAGGTTTATAAATGATTTTGGTGGAAAATTCTAGAAATGGATGGGCCCCACTTTTGGTTATTGGGGAAGATGGCTGATTTTTGGTGGATGGAATAGTAGCAGGTAAAGCCATCAGTAAAGAAGTCAAGTCTCGCTTTGCTGCGTGCTAACATTTTCCTATAAATAGAGGGCTAAGTTAGAATTGAAAATCACACCAGAAACATAAGTTTTCTCTCTAGATTATCGAGTGTATTTTGTGAGTATTTAGATACTTGGTGAGTTGCTATTCATCAGTGCAAGTTTCCTTCAGCATCATATCCGATATCCAATTAGAAATACTGCTCTTTGAGGTAAAGGATAGTAAGGGATATTAAGGGATGTTATATTCTTCATAATGATGTTATTCTTTCAATATCATTATACTGACATATTGGTATGGATCTTATTGTGGAATTTCTACCTTTTTGAGTTGGGGTTACTATTCACGATATCAAGACTATTCACGATACCAAGACTATTCATGTATATGGCACTATTTACGTATATGACATTATTTACGTATACGGTACTATGTATGAATACGGAGTACTATTCACGAGTTACTATTCATTAGTTACTATTCACGAGTTACTATTCATGAGTACTATTCACGAGTTACTATTCACGGGTTACTATTCACGAAAAAAATTGGTTTCTTTTCCTAACCAAATTATCGTTGATTTATGATTGTTGCTCTTGAAAATAAATGCAGTTGTTGATCATATTGTTTTTATTATCATATATAATATTTTTATAACTCTTTCACTTCAGTGTAAAGATGGGTAGATTATTGGTATGATCGTGATTATGGGTTCTCTTTGGCCAGTAGTGCAAAGATGAATTGTTATTTGGTATGATCATGACCATTGAATTTATAATTGAATATCTTTAGCTTAAGTGTAAAGATGAATTGATTAACATGGTTATAATTATTGTTTATATAAATTCTGAAATGATTATATATTTCTTTGAGATATGAATATATTTGGTCATCAGATCGCAAATATGAATCTGTTGATGAATATATTTGGCTCAGTAGTGCAAATATGAACTCGTTGAGGAATATCTTTGCCTCAGTAGTGCAAAAAATGAATTATTGATGAATATCTTTGGCCCAGTGTAGTGCAAAGATGACTGTTGTTGAATATCTTTGGCTGTGAAAGTGCAAAGATGACTGTTGTTGAATATCTTTTTGCCTGTAGTACAAAGATGAAATGATAATGAATATCTTTAGCCTGTAGTGCAAAGATGAATTATTGATGAATATCTTTGGCTCGTAATGCAAAGATGACTTGTTGTTGAATATCTTTGGCCTGTAGTGCAAAGATGATTTGTTAATGAATATCTTTGGCTCGTAATGTAAAGATGACCTGTTGTTGAATATATTTGGCCTGTAGTGCAAAGATGACTTGTTGATGAATATCTTTGGCCCGTAGTGCAAAGATAAATTTATTAGTATGATTATGAACATGAACTGTGATTTGGTATAACCATGATCTTTGATGTTTCAGGTGATGAAAATTATCTTTGTCCTGGATGAGAAAAGGAATTTAGAACTACAATTACGATTATGAGTTATACATGTGATTGTGGACAGGAATTGTTGATTGATGTTACAGGGATAAAACATTGTTGGTGGACTTTTAATATGGAAAAGATAATAGATTTTATGGTCTATTTGACTCTTTTAATGGATTGCTCGTTCCGCTGCAACTATGGTTGAAAAGTTTTATCATCTACCATATGTTCTAAATCTCTTATTTATTACTGATGAAGGCTATTGATAATTTAATTATCTTTAGTCATGATATTCTTTATCGAGCTAGTTGTTTCACCCTTTTGCTTCACAATTCCTTTCGTGTAATAAAAGTGTAGTACTGGTCGAGTGGGGATAACAGGAATAGAAGCGGTGGTCTATAGTTGTTGAGGTTCTCCCTAAATAGTATGAAAATAATTTTATTGAGACTTTAGATAAGTGTGTCGTATTATATACGTCATTTGATATTTAATTTTGGTGAACCAAGAATAGGGTGAGGTGAACTCAACTTTGGAAGGGTATTTTGTCACTATCATACAAGATGTCTAATGACATACAAACTCGTGTTATCATCATAAAGACGTGGTTGCACATCCACTCATGGAGTATATCTACGAGCACTACCTAAATAATCTTAGTGTTTGTTTGGAGTATAATTCTCAATTAGAGACAGTGGAGATAATTATATGTCAAGAGAAGACTCACCATTGGAAAGAAGATGATAGTAATCTTCTCATTTTTCTTTGGGGTCTATTGGGTCAACCAAAGATAATTCTGTGGGCATATGATATCTATCATAACCTAGACGCATGGCCTCCCATGTACGAAGGTTTCCTTGAGCACTTCCCAAAGATTCTAATTTTTAAAACAGTTTTTGAATATACCTTTATGTAAGGTGCCATTGTGACGTGCTATCCAAGGTTGGGATGTGAGTCACAGTTGGTATATATTTGTATCAAAACTTACAGCATTTGTGTTGTTGTATTTTGCACGATAATTGTTGTAATAAAGTTGTAGTTGTTTTCTGTACCATGTATTTGGCGACTCAGAATGGGTTGGATGGAATGGACCTATTTTGGGGTCGTCACAAGTGTGAAGAAAGTTTTCACGAATTGAAGAAGAGGTTAAGTACAGCACCTGTGTTGTCATTGCCTAATGATACAGGAAATTTTGTGGTGTATAATGACGATCGCATAAAGGACTCAGTTTGTGTGCTTATGCGTAAGCAGCAGAAAGTTGCATATGCATCACGTCAGTTGAAAGATTACGAGAAGGGGTATCCGACTCATGACTTAGAGTTGGCTGCGGTGGTGTTTGCCCTGAAGATTTGGAGACATTATCTTTACGGAGAGAGGTGTGAGATATATACTGACCATAAAAGTCTGAAGTATATCTTTACACAAAAAGACTTGAACATGCGACAAAGAAGATGGTTGGAACTAATCAAAGATTATGATTGCGAGATTTTCTATCATCCCGGAAAGGCGAATGTTGTTGTTGATGCCTTAAGTAGGAAGGGACAAGAGAAGCTAGTGTCGGAAATGGCTAAGATGGAGTTGGAAATTAGATATCCGACAGAATCCGATGAACAGTTGTTCTAGGTGGGAAACAGTTCAATGTTGGTAGATAAGGTGAAGAATGCACAAATTCAGGATGAAGACTGCGACAAGATAAAACAGAAAATAGCTGAAGGTGAGGAAAACAAATTCAAAATCGATTCGGAAGGGTTACTTCGGTTCGAAGGGAGAATTTGGGTTCCGCAAGTACCAGAAATTAAAGAAGAAATTCTGAATGAAGCTCACAACTCACGATATTCAATTCACCCTGGGAGTACAAAGATGTACCAAGATCTTAGACATCATTTTTGGTGGCCAAATATTAAGAGGGATGTGGCTGAGTGTGTGGCGAAATGCTTAACATGTCAGAAAGTTAAAGCTGAGCATCAAAGGCCAAACGGATTGTTACAACCGTTAGAGATACCAGAATGGAAATGGGAGCATATCACAATGGATTTTGTGGTAGGTCTTCCAATGACCCAACAAGGTTATGATGCTATTTGGGTGATTGTCGATCGATTGACGAAGTCGGCTCACTTTTTGACAATCAAGATTAGATTTACCCTAGATCGGTTAGCAAAACTGTACGTGAAGGAAATTGTGTCAAGACACGGTGTACCTGTGTCCATTGTATCAGACAGGGATCCACGTTTCACATCTAATTTCTGGAAGCGTTTACAAGAATGTTTGGAAACACAGCTGAGAATGAGTACACCGTACCATCCTCAAACCGACGAACAAAGCGAGAGAACTATCCAAACACTAGAAGATATGCTCAGAGCATGTATAATGGATTTCAAAGGAAATTGGGATGATCATCTGCCATTGGTGGAATTTGCTTGTAATAATAGTTATCACGCGAGTATTGGCATGCCGCCTTACGAAGCGTTATACGGCAGAAAATGCAGAACTCCGTTGTGCTGGGATGAGGTAGGTCAGCTATTGGGTCCAGAATTGGTACAGCAGTTTGTCGAGATCATTAAAGTGATTCGAGCAAGATTAATAGCTGTACAAGATAGACAGAAGAAATATGCCGATCAGCACCGACAAAATAGGGAATTCGATGTTGGTAGTTATGTTTTCTTAAAAGTATCTCCCTGGAAGGGGAAAATTCAATTTGGCAAGAAAGGAAAATTGAGCCCTAGGTTTATAGGACCTTTCAAAGTTCTTCGACGGGTTAGCGAAGTGGCGTACGAGGTAGCTTTACCTCCGGAGTTGGAACATATTCATAATATTTTCCACATCTCGGTGTTGAGACCATATAAACCTGATTATAGACATGTTATAGAATATGAGCCCTTACAGTTTGAGAAAGACTTAACATATGAAGAAGTCCATGTTCAAATTGTTGACAGAAAAGAGCAAGTACTGAGGAATAAGGTGATACCTTATGTTAAGGTAATCTGGAGGAACCACAATGCTGAGGAAGCTACGTGGGAACTTGAAAGCATTATGATGAAGAATTATCCTCAGTTGTTTGCTTGCTTTTGTATAGCGATTATGGGGACAGAATCTTGTTAAGGAGGGAAGAATGTAATGAATAAATTTTTCGAGTTGTGATTCTGGGGACAGAATCCTTTTAAGGATGGAAGGATGTAACAATCGAGAAATTTGTAATTTAATTTAAATATTTATTGAATTAAATAAATATTTTAAATAATTTATTTATTAAGAAAAATAAATAATTGATGAATTGTGGTGAATTAATTTAGTAACTAAATTAATTAATGTTACTTTGAATAATGATACTTTTATCTAATAGATTTAATTTAAGGAAGTAATTAAATTAAATCAATTGCTTAATATTTAAGAAAATAATTAAATTAAATGAATTGTTTAATTTAATGAAAATAAATAAATTAAATAAAGTGATGTGTCTAATTTATTAATTAAATTAGATATATAATTATTTATTAATTATAAGATATAATGATAATAAGAATTTTATTATTATTATAAGTTATTTAAATCAGCTAAATTAAAGTTATATAAATTAACTAAATTAAAAGTGTGACAAATGGAGACTATATAATATAAAAATAATTTAGTTTATAAAGTGGTTTGGTAGCCAAACAAGACCTTATGGCCTTTGGCATTATTCAACTGGCATCTTTTTATTTTTCTAACTAAAAGACTACATGGGGGAGTGGCCATGTTATTTCTACGCATTTTTTTTTCTCTTAAGGCTAGTTATCAGTATAGTGCAGAGAAGGTTTGGAGAGAAATAAACAGAGTATTGAGAGTGAGAAATTGAGAGGGGAATCTCTGAGATTTTAAGAGGAATGAGGGGATTGCTAAACCTTGTTATTATCTTTTACTAGCATATAATCAAGGTGTTTAGAATGTATAAATATAGTATGACAAGGTGTAGACGTTGAATTTGGGAGAAGTTCTGTAGAATTGGGTATTTTTGGCCAAAACAGTAGTCTGCTTTTGAGAGCTCAGAAACGTAAAAACTAAATCGGTGCATCGCATGTGCCCGCTAGCTAGCTTATATTTGTATGCAAGCGCTGATAGTGATAATGAGATATTACTTCATGACATTGAAAGTAGCCAATCATGACAAAGTGAAGTCTGCTTAATTGCAGGTCATGTGTAGCGAACTTGTATTGGTTTAGCATGCATGTTAATAATGTTAAGACACAATATAAACTACAATAACAGATTGTCATGCGTTGTTATATAAAGTGTAAAAGAATTTAAGTGATTACTTGAATAATATATGTAATGAACCAAATGTGATGTTTTCAAGAGTTAAATATAAATGATAAGGTTTATAGTGTGATTTCAGAATCATTAAAGTGTTAACTAACGTGGTTAGGTTCTAGGTTAGGGTTATGACCTAAATGATGGTTTAAACCCCAAAGCTAATGTATATACAATTAATTGTTGTTGCAATTTTAATGATGTATGTAGGGTAATTGGAGATTATTTTACACTTGTGTAGCTTACAAACAAGGCAAGTTCTCTAACTCTACTTTCATAATTGTGCAAGTTTCTAAACCTTAACTCCTTACAATTGAGCAAGCTTTCTAACTTCATTCTTTTCATATCGAATGCAAGTTTCCATTCCTATATTATTATTGTACAAGTTTTTAAAATTGAGCAAGCCTAATCTATCTTGAATATGTTTGTGCAAGCTCTTGTAACCTAATTCGTTACATCGAGCAAGCTTTACTTTCCTTATTATCATTCAAAGCATATATTGTTCTAACACATTGATTCATAGAAGATTGTTTTAAACTCCTTTGAATATAGCACTTGGCATGTATATCATGTTATTCAGTTATATATACTGTTGACATCCGATCTTCGATTTTAATAGTCTTGTTCAGTTATACATTCTAGTATTAAACCTTTATTGATGGAAATTGAATAAGTGTTCTAAAATTCTAGAAACACTAGTAAGCTAGTTCCAAACTAAACTTTCTTTAGTGCGGAAATTCTAAATTCAAACTGAGACGAACAACCCTAACATAGGGGATTTTGTACGTGTAACGTTTAGATGTTTGTGCACAATACATGGTACAAAGGGCTGATCCCCCTGAGTATGTTAAGAAGAGTCTGTACAGTCTAATGACTGTTAAGGTTAAGATAATAATACCTAAACACCATGGACATAGTTCGTGGTCTTAAGACCCTCAGATAATTAAAGTTCGAACTTGTTTTCTATTTTGATTCGTAGAACAAGTTCTTTATTATTCAGTATTCGTTGTTCACTCTCATGTTGTTATTATACTATCTTTATGTCAGTGAGCAATTGTTTGCTCACTCTTGCAATTAAACAATGCAGCTAAAGTCGAAAGAGGTGATGATCCATCTACTAGCAAGGGAAATGGCAAGATGTCTAAGTGATGAAGAATTAGTTAAAGTTTATTTAAATGCTTGAAGTTTTAAGACTTGTTTTATTTTATAATGTATTCTGCAAACTGATGTAATAATTTTAAGGTTAGATTACCTGAGATTTATTTTGAGATTATGATGTAACCCTTTAATGGGAGAGATTATTGTTTAAGTTATTTAAATTATGTCTTTATCCTTTGATTATGGGTAGTTAGATATAATAGTTTTTGATAAGTGAGCACCAAATCCTATGGGAATGAAATACCTGGATTTGGGGGTGTCACAAAACTGACTAGCATTCCTCTGTAAACAGAGAATATTTCAATTTTATGTGCAAGTAAATAGAATGGAAGAGATATATAACAAAATTGAAATCACAATATGCGTTCATACCTCTGCACAATGCTTTAGCTTTCCATTGTAGAGAAATCAAGATTCATTAGTTGGAATAAACAGAAAAGGACTCAAGGTGATGTAAATATAACTAAAAATGTAAGTATCATACTCAAAGCTGATTACTAATATTAGTTCACAAGTTTAATGGTCTAAACCAAGACAATCATATGTATTTAACAAGAAACAACAATGCATTATTGAGCGCAGAAAAGGAAATCATTTCTTCAATTTATGGGGATCTCACTAGGAAAAAGCATCTGTAAAATCATGAAAGCATCATATTTTTAAAACCAACCCACTTTCAAAGCATGTGCTAGATCATGAAAATAATCATGCTTTACATCACCCCTCAACTCAGAAAATAAACATGAAGATGTCATTTTCATGTGCAAGAGAGATAATAAACATTGTTTGCAAAACATAAACAAGCTGCATCAATTCAAATTCCAACAACTGCCAAAAGATTTGGGAGAAGGAAGTTAATGTCCAATCAAAAATCTCGTACTTTAGTGCAAAAGGTATAACCAACAGAGTAGAGAAGTTGATATATTTAATTTGGAAGGAGATTTCACATACAAAAACTCGTAGTCTTTAGAATAAAATCCAGAAGTAAAACATAACTTCATTAATAAATTTTAAAATTGCTATAAGGAGTCATATAAGTAAACAAATTTGAATAAAATCCAGAAGTAAAACATAACTTCATTGATGAAGAATTTGTTATCGCAAAAAGATACAAGTATTGTGAGACCCCGGATTTTATGAATAAAGATTTAATCTTCTCAAAATATTTTTTTGAATATTATGGTGTGGATTTGAGATAGTGTTATAGTTGTGGGTAGTATTTATAAATTTTGAAAAGTATGCCAGTTGTTGTATAATATTCGATGGTGGGGAATATTCTTTTTTGTTTGGGAATATCAAATGACGACAGTACAATCATTTGTGGACCTTATAATGTAATTATTGTCGGATTGAGAAAGCGACAAAAATATTTTTATGAAAATAACCACAAGCAAGTTTTACCGTTAATACTATTGGACTACTTGGTAGTAAAAAATGCGATGAATACGCATTGGTTGCATAAGAAGCATTACCAGATTGATTATTGATGTTTACGTGATAAGTCACTCAATTTTGTTTTATTGGTATTATTAATGTAATAAAATGAAAAACTTTTTATATAAAATGTAATACTTTTATAAAGTTATTCTATAAATAGAATATATTATATTCTATTATGCATAGTGTTGCATAGTGTATCAAGATAGTGTTTTACATAGTAAAATCTTTTATAAAGTTATTCGTTTTATTAGATTATAAATAGAATATATTATATTTTATTTAAAAGATTTTGCTTTAAATATGGACCGTCGATTAAAGTAAATCAACTGGACCGAATTCATGAGTGAGTTACTTATGCGAGTCCATTCTTATATAAATAGAAGTTCATTCCTTCATTATTTCTTACTTAATTCACTTTGAAACTCTAGAGAGAGAAATTATAGAGAGTTCTTCTTCTATAATCTTGAGCGTATTTCTTTAGAGTTTAAGAAAGCTTTTTAACAGAGTGCAAGTTTTCTTCGAGTATATCCTCGCTTCTACCAAGTAGGAATACTCTTCTTTACGGTAAGTGATATTATTTGTTGTACTGGTAAGGGGTATTATTTCTTTCGTCTTCATGAAGAGAACTTTTGCTATTCCATTCTTTATCATTATGTTAGAATAACCTGTTTATACGAAGTACCACATACATGCTAAAATTATTCTAATATTCCATTCTTATTATTCTGTTGGAATAACCTGTTTATGCGAAGTACCGCATACATGGTGAAATTCTTCTAATATTCCGTTCATTATTATTCTATCGGAATATCCATCGTCGTGGCGCTTACGCTGTGGGACCGGGTTCCATTATTTATTATTCGCGCTTAATATCTCGTCTGCGTGTGCGTTTACTGTGGGACTGGTTCCATTATTTATTATTCTGTTAGAATAACCTGTCTGTGCGGTTTATCGCATGATGGTGAATTCTTCTGTTATTCCATTCTTTATTATTCTGTTGGAATAAGTTGTCTATGTGGATTGCCACATGCATGGTGAATGACCCTTCGTATTCATTTCTTATTAAATTATGGAAATGAGCTGTCTATGTAGATTACCGCATGGCGAGTGAAAATCCATTGCAGTTTCATATATTCTATGATACTTTTTTGGTTAAAGTTTTAGCTTCTATACTCCATGAAATTAGTGGAATATCCTTGATATTTGCGCTTCATCCAGTATCTTTTCATGGAAATATTCTTCTGAGCATTCTTGAATTTTACTCCACAAAGCAGTATCATGTTGACAATTTGGACGTTATTGGTTCCTGAATAAATTAATTCTTGAACTTGTTTTATTGAATTATTATGTCATTGTTATCATCCTCATGTTTATATTATGTTGAAAGTCATATGTGGCCTGTAGTGCATAGATGGACTTGGTATGATTACGACTGTGGATTATTCGGTAGATAATCATGACCGTAATGTTACAAATGATGTGGAAAAAGTCCTCATTGGCCCGTAGTGCATTGATGGACAGTTGTTGGTATGATTATGGCTATGGATTCTCTTCGGCCAAGGGTGCAAAGATGAATTGTTTTATGGCATGATCAGAACCGTTGATGAAAACACGATTATCTTTGTCCCGTAGTGCATGAAATATTAATTCATGGATGTGATAATAATGAATATCTTTGGCCGTAGTGCAAAGATGATTTAATGATTACGAGCATGAATTGTGATTTGGTATAACCATGATTTTTGATGTTTTAGGTGAAGATATGTGATGAAAATTATCTTCGTCACAGGTGCGAAAAGGAATTCGTAATCACAATTATGATTATGAAGTTATTCATACGACCGTGGATAGGAATTGTTGATTGATGTTACAGGATAAAACATTATTGGTGGACTTTTAACATGAGAAGATAATAGACCTTATGGTCTATTTGACTCTTCTAATGGATTGCTCGTTCACGCAACTATGGTTGAAAAGTTTTATCATCTACCATATGTTCTAAATCTTTGATTTATTATTGATGAAAGCTATTGATAATTTAATTATCTTTAGTTATGATATTCTTTCTTTGGGCTAGTCAGTGCTCACCCTTTCTACTTCACAATTCATTTCGTGTAATAAGAGTGTCACGAATTCGAAATGGGATAACAGGGGAATAAAATAGTGGTCTCTAGCTGTGTAGGTTCTCCCTAAACAGTATAGAAAAGTGTGTTGTATTCTATACAACATTTAGTAGTTATATTTGGTGAATCAAATAGAGTGAGGTGAACCCAACTTTAGAAGGGTGTTTTGCCACTATCATACAAGATGTCTAATGACATACAACCTCATATTATCATAAGTCAGGGTTGTGCACATCCACTTGCTAAGTATATCTACGGGCACTACCTATATGATCTTGAAGTTTATTTGAAATATAATATTCACTTGGAGACAGTGGAGATAGTTATATGTCAAGAGAAGACTCACCATTGGAAAGAAGATGATAGTAATCTTCTCGTTTTTCTTTGGGGTCTATTGGGTCAACCAAGGATAATTCTGTGGCCATATGATATCTATTATAACGTAGACGCATAGCCTCCCATGTACGAAGGTTTCCTTGAGCACTTCCCAAATATTTTAATTTCTAAAACAGTCTTTGACTATACTTTTATGTAAAGTATCATTGTAAAGTTGTGGTCGAGGCACCATGAGAGTTACATACTTCTAATGGATTGCTTGTTCCGCTGCAGTTAAACTTGATGTTTATTATATTTTATCAGTTTAACACAGTTGAAGGCTAACGATAAATTATTTCGCATTATCTTAGTCATAATATTTCTTACTGGGCTAGTTGAGCTCACCCTTTTGCTTTCATTGTTCTCTTCAGGAAATGAGAACGTAATAGGGACTAGTCGGGGAATAGAGTGATGGTCCTAGATGGTGCATTAGTAGTCCTCACTATTATGTGAAATAGTGTGATAATAAATGTAATGAGGACTCCATTGCGTTTGTATATTGTCTAGATGACAATATTTGTATTAAAACTCACAGCATATGTTTAGTCGTATTTTACACGACTGTTGTATAAATGAAGTTGTATTTGAATTTTGTACCATGTATCTGGCGACTCAAGATGGGTGATGTATACCTAATTTTGGGGGCGTCACAGTTGGTATCAAAGCTTAGGGATATGATCCTTGGCTGAGATGTGAGACAAGAACTAGGAGGAGAGAGATGGGGAATTCCTTCGCTAGTATGACCTACCTAAGTTTATTTGGTATTTAATTGGTCGATCATAGTATAGGGATAATATGTGATATGTTAATTAACCCTTGTTTTGTGACAGTGTTTGAAAATGGCATATGAAAATTATGAGATAAGCAATGAAGCACATGAGACCGTTGAGTCAGCTCAACCAAAAGGTAACGACCAACAACACGATAATAATCATACCAAAGGGCAACGGACCATCTGAACAATGATAACCATCGGGGAAATTATCATGCCAAGAATGGTAACCACTTGATTGGTAATCATGGCCAAAATAATAGAAGTGGAAATTTTAAGAAGAGAAGGTCATTTAGATCGATTTTGTTGTATAATGAAGTCAAGTCCAATTTGGGACTTGTGGTGGTACCAAAAGCGCGACACTGGACAAAACAAAGTAAGTGGTTTTTGGGAAGAGCGTTTTCGTGACTTCTCAAAAAGCGAGTGACCCGAACGAAGTTAGCACGGTTAGTTAATTATAAATTCTTGCAAGTCTATACCTTATTAGATACTGGCTCTACCCATTCTTTTATCTCTTTTGCTTGCGCTCAACATTTAAATTTGACTTCGGAGAAATTAGACTTTGACTTATTGGTTGAAACTTTGATAGTAGAAACTTTCGTTACCTCCAATATTTATAAATCTTGTTTAATTCAAATTGACACTTTCACGTTACGTGCCAATCTTATCTCTTCGAAAATACTTGCCTTTGATGCGATTTTAGGAATCGATTGGTTAACTACCCATCATGTTTTTCGTAAGGTTGTTAGCTTTCATATTCCTAACCAACCTGTTATGCGAATTCAAGCAACCAAACCACAAAAGTCAATCATTGTCATATAAAGCCATAAGTAAAGAGCCCCGGTCCTTTCGTTGTTGACTTCCTTGTATGTAATGCACCGAAGCCAGACTTTCGATAGGCGACGTCGTGAATGACGATGGCAAGTTGATAGGTATCAATGTGATGTACTATCCAAGTCTTGGATGAGGGTCACAGTTTTGAATGATATTTCTATTGTTAATAAATTTCCTGACGTATTCTTGAAGACATCTTAGCCTACCCCTAGAGCGTGAAATCGAATTTTGTATTGACCCTAGTACAAAACCCATTTCTAAAACCCTCAAATATTTCTTCAACTAAAACAAACGTATAACGTGCCAAAGACGTTGGCTCGAGCTGTTGAAGATTACGATCGTACCATGCAATATCATCGTGGAAGTGCAAACGTGGTAGCTGACGCGTTGAGTAGAAGATTGATCAGATGATTCTGAAGTGCGAATATACGAACCCACGTGAAGATAATGAATATACGAGTAGAATCGACTTTAATCGATAAAGTTAAAGTCGCTCAAGCTACATACTCGGAGCTGATGAATGTGAAGAATTAAGAAGGTTCAAGAGGGCGTTATTCTAGAAGCAAGAATCGATGAAGAGAGGAAATTTCAACCCTCGATTTAATTGACCCATTAGAAATCCTCGATCGAGTAGGAACTGTGGCTTATAGACTCGTTTTACCGCCAAGTATGTCGCGTGTTCATAACGCTTTTTAACGTATCGATGTTACGTAAATATGTGGACTAATTCGAACCACATTATTAATTTAGAACCGGACGAGATAGCGGATGATTTAACATTTGAGGAGATACGTGTTAAAATAAGAAGAATCGTATTCAACACTCAAAGGTTATACCTCAAGAAGTAGAATTTGAAATGAAGTCGAGGTATCCTCAATTGCTCAAAGATACCAAGACGCACGTAAATTTCGAGGCGTAAATTCCATAAGGAGGGGAGATTGTGAGACCCCAGATTTTATGAATAAAGATTTAATTTTTACGAAATATTTTTTTGAATATTATGGTGTGGATTTGAGATAGTGTTATAGTTGTGGATAGTATTTATAAATTTTGAAAAGTATGCAAGTTGTTGTATAATATTCGATTAATTTGGGAATATTCTTTTTGTTTGGGGAATATCTCAGACGATTTAAGACAATCATTTGTGTACCCCACAATGGAATTATTATCGGATTAAGAAAACGACAAAAATATTTTTATGAAAATAACTGTGAGACCCCAGATTTTATGAATAAAGATTTAATTTTCTCGAAATAATTATTTTTATATTATGGTGTTGATTTGATGTAATGTTATAGTTGTGGGTAATATTTACAAATTTTACAAAGTAAGCAAGTGGTTGTATAATATTCGATTGGTCGAGGAATATTCTTTTTTTTGGAGAATATCCATACGACGGTACAATCATTGGTGGACCCCACAATGTAATTATTATTTCGGACAGAAAACGACACAAAAAATACTTTTTATGAAAATAACGGCGGAAGTTTTACCGTTAATCTGTTGAAACACCGGTGTTAAAAAAAAGAATGTCGGCGTGGTCGCACAAAGAGCACACCAGATTGATTATTGATGCTTACGTGAGAAGTCACTCAGTTATACTCAATTATTGCTACAAGAATTGGCCGTGATCATATTTCTCATATTATTGATTCAATTATTGTTACAAAGATATCTCGCATAATATGATATATTGTTCAATCGAGTATTCGGGACACTTTTCGTGTCGGAGTACTATTCATGAGTTACTATTCACGAGTTACTATTCATGAGTTACTATTCATGAGTTACTATTCACAAGTTACTATTCACGAGTTACTATTCACCCGGTTAGTATTCACTCTGGTATTGTGCATTCGGGTATTTGGGTACAATATTATTCCATGAGGAGATGTGTTAATTTTTCAGACCGTCGGTTGAAGATATAATAGTAAGTAATTATGGACCGCTGGTGGAGTTATAATAGTAAATCAATATGGATCGCTAATTTAAAGTTTTAATAGTAAATCAGTATGGACCGTTGTTTTAAGTTTTAATAGTAAACCAATATGGACCGTCTGTTTAATAGTAAATCAATATGGACCTTTCATGAATTAGTTACTATTCATTCTATTTTTCTATAAATAGAAGCGCATTCCTTCATTATTTCTTACAAATTCATTGAAACTCTAGAGAGAGAAATTATAAAAAAGCTATAGAAAAGTATTCTGCTCCTTCCCTACTCTTATATTCAGTTTCTTTTACGGTAAGGGATGTTATTTGTTGTACTCATGAAGAGAACTTCGTTATTCCATTATTTATTATTCTGTTGAATAACTCAGATACGCTGAGCTACCCTATACATGGTGACATTCTTCTAATATTCTCATTCTTTATTATTCGGCTTTCGGAATATCCATGCATGCGCTTTCACGGACCGGTTCCATTATTTATTATTCGTTTGAATATCCTCGTGCATGCGTAGCTTACGCGCGGACCGGGTTCCATTATTTATTATTCGTTTTAATATCACATGCATGCGTTACGCGGACTGGTTCCATCCTTTATTATTCTCGTTAGAATAACGCCTGCATTTGGCCTATCGCATGCATGGTGATTTCTTTTATTATTCCATTCTTTATTATACTCAGTTGGCTAAAACTTTGACTTCTATATCCATGAAATTAGTGGAATATCTTTGATATTTGCGCTTCATCCAGTATCTTTTCATGGAAATATTCTTCTGAGCATTCTTGAATTTTACTCCACAAAGCAGTATCATGTTGACAATTTGGACATTATTAGTTCCTGGATAAATTAATTCTTGAACTTGTTTTATTGAATTCTTATATCATTGGCATCATCCTCATGTTTATATATTTTTGAAAGTCATATGTGGCCTCAGTGCATAGATGGACTTGGTATGATTATGATCGAGGATTATTGATTGTAATCACGACCGTAATGTTACAAATGATGTGGTAAAAGTCCTCATTGGCCCGTGCGTAGTGCATTGATGGACAGAGTTGTTGGCATGATCATGACCATTAATGAATACACAAATATTCTTGGCCCAGAGTAGTGCATGGATAATTGTGGTCGTGATACTAAAGAATAATATCCTTAGCAGTAGTAGCAGGGGTGATTCGATGATGTGGATTATTTATTATTGTCGAGTCACAATGATAAAAGTGATGAAAAACCTTTTAAATCATAAAAGATAGTAGATTTTATTCTCTACTTGACTTTTTAATGGATTGCTTGTTCACCGCAGATTAAACTTGATGTTTGTTATATTGTATCGGTTTAACACTATTTAAGGCTAATGATAATTTATTCGCATTATCTTAGTCATAATATTTCTTCTTTGGGCTAGTTGAACTCACCCTTTCTTTCATTGTTCTCTTGTGAAATGAGAATATAGTCGGGATTTAGTCTGGGAAGCGGAGTGATGGTCCTAGATGGTGCATTAGTAGTCCCTCACTATTCGTGAAATAGTGTGATAATAATTGTAATGAGGACTCTTTTTGAGTTTGTATACTCTCTAGTAGACAATATTTGTATTCAAACTCATAGTTTATGTTTGTCGTATTGTACACGACAGTTGTATTATTAATTGTATTTGAATTCTGTACCATGTATCTGACGACTCAAGATGGGTGATGTATACATAATTTTGGGGGCATCAAAGTTAGTATCAAAGCTTAGGGATATGATCCCTGGCTAGGATGTGAGAATAGAACTAGGAGGGGAGAGACGGGGAATTCCTTCGCTAGTATGACCTACCTAAGTTTATTTGGTATTTAATTGGTCGGTCAGAATATAGGGATAATATGTTACATGTCAATTAACCTTTGTTTTGTGGTAGTATCTGAAAATAACATCCGAGAATGTTGAGAATAGCAATGAATTGAAGCACAGGAGACCGTTGATTCTCCACAAATCAATAATCAGGACAATATGCAACAGGATGGCGATAATCCTCCTATAAACAACAACATTGATCAATTGACGAATGACGGTACGTTTAGGAGCTTTTAAGAATTCATACAACATCAGGCGAAGGCGGCTCCTATTTATAATGCAGGAGGAAACAATAGCAACCCACGGTTGGTCACCGCTAAGCAAATTCAAGGAGCTGGGACCACCGGAGTTTTTGGGAAAGCCAGAACCACTTAAGGCAGAGACGTGGTTAAAGCAGATCACCAAGATATTTGATGTCTCGGGATGCTCCGAGGAGCAAAAGGTTCCCTTTGCCACCTTTATGTTGCGTGAAGAGGCAGATCACTGGTGGGAATTTGTAAAACGTACCCAACCTGACGCACTCAAGATGTCTTGGGAGAAGTTCCAAGAGCTGTTTAATGACAAGTACTTTCCCGAAAGCATTCGTCACATGAAGGAGGTGGAATTTATCAAGTTAGAGCAAAAGAACATGACCGTGTCGCAGTATGAAGCCAAGTTTGCCGAGTTATCCCGATTTGCGTCCCACTTGGTTGATAATGAAGAGAGAATGACGCAGATGTTTTTAAGAGGTTTGAAGCTTCGAGATACGCCAATATCTTATTTCTCATAAACCGTGTGTTTGTATTCAGATGTTGTCAATAGGGCTCGATTAGTGGAGCAGCGATAACGAGTTAACGCAACCAAAAGAGAAAGCAAAGAAAAAATGATAATACTGGTGATGATAATACCATCAAAGCGGTGATAATAAGCATTCAAGGAATCAACATGCTGAAATGGTAACCACTTCGGTGGTAATCATGGTCAAAACAATAAGAATGGACATTTCAAGAAGAGGAGATTCAAGAATGATGGAAAGACGTCAAGACCAAAGACCCGTTGTTAAGGAAGGAGAACCACCACCCATCATATGCTTCAAATGCGGAGGAGGGACACATCATCAACCCAAAGCGCGATGTCATAGTCAAAGCATGATATAATTGTGGGAGAAGGTCACTTAGCCCGATTTTTGTTCGCTCATCAAGACAAGTTCAACTAGGATGGAGGCACCAAAAGATGTCTCAGGCAAGCCAAAGCCGGTAGTTTAAGAGAGAGCATTTTTTTTCGTGACGAGGAACCTGAATAAAATTATCACGGGTATGTTAGTCATAAACTCTTGCAAAGTCTATACCGTGTTAGATATCGGTTCTACTCACTCTTTTATTGCACCTAGTTGTATTCAATGTTTGAAGTTAACTCCGGAGAAGTTAGACTTTGATATATCTGTTTAAACTCAGTTGAGAGAAACCTTCGTTACCTCCACTATTTATAAATCTTGTTCAAATCAACACTTTCGCGTTACCTGTCGATCTTATCTCTTTGAAAATACTTGCCTTTGATGTGATTTTTGGAAACGATTGATTAACTACTCATCATGCTTTTTGTAAGGTTATTAGCTTTCATACTCCTAACCAACCTGTTATGCGAATTTAAAGTAACCAAACCACTAAAGTCAATCATTGTTATATCAAGCCATAAATAAAGAGCCCCGATCCTTTCGTTGTCGACTTTCTTGTGTGGAATGCACAAGCCCGATTTTTTCAGAAAGCAACGCCGTGAATGACGGTGACAAGTTGATAGGTATCAATGTGACGTGTTATCCAAGTCTTGGATGAGAGTCACAATTTTAATGATATTTCTATTGTTAATAAATTTCTCGACGATTCTTGAAGACTTCTTAGCCTACCCTAGAGCATGAAATCGAATTTTGTATTAACCTCAAGTACAAAACCCATTTCTAAAACCCTCAAATATTTTCTTCACCTAAAACGAACGTAATGTGCCAAAGACGTTGGCTCGAAATATTGAAGATTACGATCGTATCATTCAATATCATCGTGGGAAAAATGAACGTGGTAATGACGCGTTGAGTAGAAGATCGTATGAATTTACGAGTATGATGTTGTTAAGACAAAGACTCATTTCAGATAACTTACAAATGAGGAGATAGAGTTAAAGACTCTAGGGACCCACGTGAAGATAACTAATATAACGATTAAAATAGACTTGAATCGATAAAGTTAAAGTTCGCTTTCAAGCTACATACTAGAAATGATGAATGTGAAGAAGAAGGTTCAAGGCGTTATTCTAGAAGCAAGAATCGATGAAGAGAGGAAATCTCAATCCTCGATTTTATTGGCCCATTTGAAATCCTTGATCGAATAGGAACTGTGGCTTATAGACTCGTTTTACCGCCAAGTATGTCGCGTGTTCATAACGCTTTTAACGATCGATGTTACGTAAATATGTGGACTAATTCGAACCACATTATTAATTTAGACCGGACGAGATAGCGAGAAGATTTAACGATGAGGAGATACGTGTTAAAATCTTGGATAAGAAGGATGTATTCAACACTCAAAGGTTATACCTCAAGAATTAGAATCGAAATGAAGTCAAGGTATCCTCACCCTTCTAAGATACCAATTACGTACTTAAAATTTGAGGCTTAAATTTCATAAGGAGGGAGATTGTGAGACCCCAGATTTTATGAATAAAGATTTAATTTTCTCTAAATAATTTTTTTTTATATTATAGTGTTGATTTGATGTAATGTTATAGTTGTGGGTAATATTTACAAATTTTGCAAAGTAAGCAAGTGGTTGTATAATATTCGATTGGTGGGGAATATTCTTTTATCGGGGAATATCCCGATGACGACGCAGACAATCATTGTGGACCCCTACAATGTAATTATTGTCGAGAGAGAAAACGACAAAAATACTTTATGAAAATACGGCGGAAGTTTTACTGTTAATAATCGTCAAAACACCCTTGTTAAAAGTACAAGAATATGCGTGGTCGCAAGAAGAAGACGCAGATTGATTATTGATGCTTACGAGAAGTCACTCGCTTATACTCAATTATTGCTACGAGAATTCTTCGATCATATTTCTCATATTATTGATTCAATTATTGTTACAATATCATCTGCATAATATGATATATTGTTCAATCAGGTATTCGGGACACTTTTTATGTCGGAGTACTATTCATGAGTTACTATTCACGAGTTACTATTCATGAGTTACTATTCACGAGTTACTATTCACCCAGTTACTATTCACTCTGGTATTGTGCATTCGGGTATTTGGGTACAATATTATTCCATGAGGAGATGTGCTATTTTTTTAGACCGTCGGTTGAAGATATAATAGTAAGTCAATATGGACCGCTGGTGGAGTTATAATAGTAAATCAATATGGATCGCGGGTTTAAAGTTTTAATAGTAAATCAAGATGGACCGTTGTTTTAAGTTTTAATAGTAAACCAATATGGACCGTCTGCTTAATAGTAAATCAATATGGACCGTTCATGAATTAGTTACTTATTCATTCCATTTTTCTATAAATAATAAGCTCATTCCTTCATTATTTCTTACTTAATTCATTTGAAACTCTAGAGAGAGAAATTATAAAAAGCTATAGAAAAGTATTCGCTCCTTCCTTACTCTTATATTAGGTTTCTTTTACGGTAAGGGATGTTATTTGTTGTACTCATGAAGAGAACTTCGTTATTCCATTATTTATTATTCATTGGAATAACTCAGATACGCTGCTGCTACCCTATACATGGTGACATTCTTCTAATATTTCGTTCTTTATTATTCGCTTTAATATCCTCCGTCTGCAAGGCGTTTACGTGGGACCGGGTTCCATTATTTATTATTCTCGTCAAATATCTTATCTCGCAATGCTTTTTACTGGACCTAGTTCCATTATTTATTATTCTCTTTTAATATCCCGTCAGACGCTTACGTGGGACCGGTTCCATTATTTATTATTCGCTTAATATCCTATCTGTATGCGTTTACTTTGGGACCGGGTTCCATCCTTTATTATTACATTGAATAACTCGCTGTGCGAAGGCCTATCGCATTTATGGTGATTTCTTTTATTATTTCATTCTTTATTATACTCGGTTGGTTAAAACTTTGACTTCTATACCCATGAAATTAGTGGAATATCTTTGATATTTGTTGCTTCATCCAAAGATCTTTTTTCATGGAAATATTCTTCCGAGCATTCTTGAATTTTACTCCACAAAGCAAAAGATCATGTCGACAATTTGGACATTATTAGTTCCTAGATAAATTAATTCTTGAACTTGTTTTATCAATTCTTATATCATTGTCATCATCCTCATGTTTATATTTTTTGAAAGTCATCTCGTATTCTGTAGTGCATAGATGGACTTGGTATGATTATGATCGAGGATTATTCGGTGTAATCACGATCGTAATGTTACAAATGATGTGGTAAAAGTCCTCATTGGTCCAGAGTGCATTGATGGATGCTTGTTGGTATGATCATGACCATTAATGAATACACAAATATTCTTCGCCCGTGAAAGGCATGGATAATTGTGGTCGTGATACTAAAGAATATCCTCGGTCAGTAGTAGTGCGAGGGTGATTCGATGATGTGGATTATTTATTGTCGAGTCCCAGCCGATAAAAGTGATGAAAAACCTTTAAATCATAAAAGATAGTAGATTTTATTCTCTACTTGACTCTTTTTTAATGGATCGCTTGTTCTCACTGCAGCTTAAACTTGATGTTTGTTATATTGTATCGCTTTAACATCGCTTTAAGGCTAATGATAATTTATTCGCATTATCTTAGTCATAATATTTCTTCGAGCTAGTTGAGCTCACCCTTTCTTTCATTGTTTCTTGTGAAATGAGAATATAAATTTGGAGACTAGCCTGGGAAACGGAGTGATGGTCCTAGATGGTGCATTAGTAGTCCTCACTATTCTCGTGAAATAGTGTGATAATAATTATAATGAGGACTCCTTTTTGAGTTTGTATACTCTCTAGTAGACAATATTTGTATTCAAACTCATTAATTTATGTTTGTCGTATTGCATACCACTACGGTTGTATTATTAAGTTATATTTGAATTCGTACCATGTATCTGGCGACTCAAGATGGGTGATGTATACCTAATTTGGGGGGCCACAATAATCATGAAAGTTTTATCGTTAATACTATTGAACTACTCGATAGAAAAAAATGCAGAATGAATGGCGTGGTTGCATAAGTAGCACACGATATTGATTATTGAAGCTTACGTGATAAGTCACCGCTTTTGTTTTATTGGTATTATTAATGTAATAAAACGTAAAAAACTTTTTATATAAAATAGAATACTTTTATAAAGTTATTCTATAAATAGAATATATTATATTCTATTATGCATAGTGTTTTATATAGTAAAATTTTTATAAAGTTATTCATTTTATTAGATTATAAATAGAATATATTATATTTTATTTAAAAGATTTTTGCTTTAAATATGGACCGATCACGATTAAAGTAAATCAATCTAAACTGCTCACATGAGTTAATTCTTATACAGATCCATTCTTCATAAATAGAAGTTCATTCCTTCATTATTTCTTATGAATTCACCGAAACTCTAGAGAGAGAAACTATAGAGAGTTCTTCTTCTATAATCTTGAGCGTATTTCTTTAGAGTTTAAGAAAGCTTTGAAGCGAAGTGCAAGTTTTCTTCGAGTATATCATCGCCTCTACCAAAGAGGAATACTTCTTTTTACGGTAAGTGATATTATTTGTTGTACTGGTAAGGGGTATTATTTCTTTCGTCTTCATGAAGAGAACTTCTGTTATTCCATTCTTTATCATTATGTTGGAAAAACCTGTTTATGCGAAGTACCGCATACATGGTGAAATTCTTCTAATATTCCATTCTTATTATTCTGTTGAAATAACCTGTTTATGCAAAGTACCACATACATGGTGAAATTCTTCTAATATTCCGTTCTTTATTATTCGTTTAATATCTTGTTCTGTATCGCTTACTGTGGGAATTGGTTCCATTATTTATTATTCGCGCTTTAATATCCTGTTTTGTGCGTTTACGCCGGACCGGTTCCATTATTTATTATTCTGTTGGAATAACCTGTCTGTGCGGTTTATCGCATGCATGGTGAATTCTTTTGTTATTCCATTCTTTATTATTCTGTTGGAATAAGTTATCTATGTGGATTGCCATATGCATGGTGAATAACCCTTCGTATTCATTTCTTATTAAATTGTGGAAATGAGATGTCTACGTGGATTACCGCATGGCAGGTGAAAATCCATTGCAGTTTCATATATTCTATGATACTCTTTTGGTTAAAGTTTTGGCTTCTATACTCCAAGAAATTAGTGGAATATCCTTGATATTTGCGCTTCATCCAGTATCTTTTCATGGAAATATTCTTTTGAGCATTCTTGAATTTTACTACACAAAGCAGTATCATGCTAACAATTTGGACGTTATTAGTTCCTGGATAAATTAATTCTTGAACTTGTTTTATTGAATTATTATGTCATTGTCATCATCCTCATGTTTATATTATGTTGAAAGTCATCATGGCTCTGAAAGTGCATATAGATGGACTTGGTATGATTGTGACTGTGGATTATTCTAAGATAATCATGACCGTAATGTTACAAATGATGTGGAAAAAGTCCCATCATTGGCCGTAGTAGTGCATTGATGGACGATTTTTGGTATGATTATGGCTATGGATTCTCTTCTACCAAGGGTGCAAGATGAATTATTTTATGGCATGATCGTAACTGATTGATGAAAACACGATTATCTTTGGCCCGTAGTGTATGAATAATTCGTGGTCGTGATACTAAACAATATCTTTGGCCCGTTGTCAGGGGGATGATTTGATGATGTGGATTATTTATTGTCGAGTCTCGTGATAAAAGTAATGAAAACCTTTTAAATCATAGAAGATAATATATTTTATTCTCTACTGACTCTTCTAATGGATCGCTTGTTGTTATTGCAGCTTAAACTTGATGTTTATTATATTTTATCGCTTAACACCATCAAGGCTAACGATAAATTATTCGCATTATTTTAGTCATAATATTTCTTATTGGGCTAGTTGAGCTCACCCTTTTTGCTTTCATTGTTCTCTGTGAAATGAGAACGTAACGTAGACTAGACTAATGGGAATAGAGTGATGGTCCTAGATGGTGCATTAGTAGTCCTCATTATTCTATGAAATAGTGTGATGATAAATGTAATGAGGACTCCATTGAGTTTGTACATTTTCTAGATGACAATATTTGTATTAAAACTCACAGCATATGTTTAGTCGTATTTTACACGACTGTTGTATAATTAAGTTGTATTTGAATTTTGTACCTTGTATTTGGCGACTCAAGATGGGTGATGTATACCTATTTTGGGGGCGTCACAAGTATGATGCCTTATCTTTTGGTACATGTTAGCATTCATTCTGTTCTTTCCTATATTGACCTGAAATAATGTCAGTCATAAAGATAAGCAAAGATCTTATATGCGATGTAGCTGTTAAAGACTTGGATAATCACAGCAAAATCAGAAATTTTAAATAGGAAATTACTAAACTTTTATCAGTACTCTCAATTACTCATTACCAAAGATAAAAACCCCACAATTATCCTAAATAAATTTTCCAGAAAATACACCAGGGTAAATATATTATCTCACACAAAATCCATTATCAGTTCATCCCGCTGTAGAAGATTCTATTAGCAATTTGGTTAGAAATCCATAACTCCATAGATTATTTATTAGGTTATTTTGTCAAACCCAATTCGCAGAACATAACAAAGAAGGGTTTCTTGAAAGTAAAGCTTACTAGAGGGAATAAAGTAAAGCTTATCTAGGGTTGCTTGAACTGATTCGGGTCAATGGCAGGGGAAGAAATCGAACACAGCTTCGTTCCTTTCGACCGAATCGGATGAGGGAAAGGGGTTTACTTTGTCTGAAAATGTGAGAGAAATAAGAGGGGCTTGCACCGAATTTGGGGTTTCGCTACTTTCGCCCTAGATTTGTGGCTTGCACCGAATCGGGTAAGGGGCAGGAGCTCTGAAATCGACCTAGATAAAGAAATTTCGTTACTTTCGCATGCATTGTTTGAGAAAAGGAAAGAAGGAATTCGACCATGGCTATGAGCTCACAAAACTCCTTCGCCTTTCGACCTAGATAAGAAAGTTGTTCAGCTTTTTGAATGAGGGTTGGCGGTTGAATTTCATTTGAAATGAGAGAGACGCTATTCTGTGGTAAGTGAAAGTGAGGAGAGATAAAATAATAAGAGTTGGGTTTTATAGGTGAGCAAAGTATGCACGATCGTGTGCCCCACTGATTGACTGTATATATATATATATATATATATATATATATATATATATATATATACACACACACACACACACATGTGATACTATTTATAATTATATAATATGTACCTTTGAGCCTTAACATGTAAGCTATTAACATTAGTGTCAAAAAGAAACAAAACACCTAAACGGAAAAATTTATTTGATAAAAATTATTTGCATGTAAAAGTATTTGATAAAAAATATTTGATAAAAATATTTGCATGTAAAAGTACAAATTTATTTATCCTAGTTAGAAAAGAAAAAAAAATTATCACCAAATTGACTCAATTATAAATTTAATGTCTGAATTTGAAAAGATTTTTAATTTTATAATTTTTATAATTTCCTCAATTGTATTTGTTATTAATTATATAAATTTTTTCCTATTAATTACAAAAATAACTAAATAACTCTTTTATTTTTTAATTTCTACCATGTATTTTTTTGCTAAATTTTCCGATTTTATTATAATTTTCTTTCATTTCCCTCTAAATATATTTCACATTTCCCTTAATTTTAATTAGTATATTTTTGAATTTTTTATTTTATAAATGACTTAATTATAAATAAAATTTTATTTGATATTAATTACAAAAAATAATTAAATTTTTTTTATTTATTTTCTTGTTTTTGGCACACTTTTTAAATTTATATTATACTTTAAAATATTTTTTTCATTTTCTTCATAAAAATTTTCCTATAAATCAACATAATCACTGTTACGTCACACAAAGGCGCCACATCAGCTTTTTAACGGATAACTCAGCTGCTTAGGTGTACTGTTCTGTTTAAAGTCAAAGTTTTTAACGGTTTTTTTTAAACTTTGTGTTAGTAAAATTGAGTACAGTGAGTTGACTATAAGAAAAAAATTCGATTATTCATCCGTAAGTTGACATATATAAGTCTAATCGATTTGAAAAATATTTAATCACATGATACATGCATGTACATAAATGTATTTAAAAATGTTTTTAAACATGTAATGGTTTGAACATGTAACGCCATTCTTGGGTTTTTATTGAATGAAAGGACTAATTACTCACTTTTCACTTTTTATTTATATTTGCAAAAGAGTTGTGTATTAGGAGTACTATTTTTTTATTGTCAAATTATAATTGTGACGTGATAAAATTATCAAGTTATTACATACATAATTAAAAGAATTAGCAGTAATAGTTGTAAAAGTCCTAGAATATTTAAAGTTGTAAAATGTATAAATTTTTTTTTTTGCAAAAATAAAGTCGAACAGACCCGAATGCTCGTGAGCATCACGTGCAACAGAAAATCACACGCACAAGGAAGCCACGCACTCATCGTCAAACCCTATCTCTTCTTTCTATTTCTTATCTTTCCGTCTGTCTCATCGCCATCGGTGCCGTAATATCTCCCCCCATTCCCCCTCATCAACCCCTCAAATTCCGTCGTTGATATCTGCTTTCTTTTTTCTCTCATGAAATTCTCCAATTTTTTGACACCTAGGGTTTCTAAATTCGCCAAACTGAGCTGGATTTGATGATTTGTCTCGCACAGAAACCCTAGAGAAAGAGAGAGTATTTGCTCCCTTTCGCTCATCAAAAGCCATGGAAGGATCTGTGGATGATCTCGGAACCCCACCCGAATCGTGGGAGGTGGCCGACTTGGACGCCAGCATGACCCGGTTGATGCTCTCCAATCGGGATCCTCTCGGTTCCTCGAACACCCCTGAACTTTCCGATGCTGGTTTGGGTTCTGCTGCTGCTGCTTCGGGTTCCGAAGATTTGGTTAATTCGGTCGATCAGTTTCTTCGTGAAGCTTTGCAAAACCCTCGAGAACGGGTTTCAGGTGAATGTTTATTTACGCTTTGATTGTTTAATTACTAGTTCAGTTGCAGTTGTTTCATCTATCTGTAGGATTTACATTAGGATTTTTTTCTAATGTAATCACAAGGTTTATTCATATTATTCTTTGTGTATAGATGCATAGTACCAATTTATTCTAATCATTTTAGGTTTGATACATAGCTGAATTGACACTACTCAAGTGAAGACTAATAAACAAAAATAAAAAAATTGGTCCTTCACGGCAGTAACTGTTTTAGGTGATACCAAATTGTAGGTCTTTAGAAATCTAATATGTAGAGGTCCTAGAGGAGAAGATTTTTGCACTAAATTTCAATTAAAACACTTTTGGGTGTATTAATGGCATGATTTTGTCACTTCTAAAGCTCTTGCGAGCATGGTTCGAAATTGTGTTCAAGGCGTAAGCCTCGAGGCGCGCCTCAAAGCGTAATTTGCTATGGCGAGGCTTAGGCCTCAAAGGGAAATACATAGGCTTGCGCCTCATTTGGCTGGGGCTTACGCCTCAGTGCGTTTCGCCTCAAGGCGAATCAAGGCTTAGGCCTTGATCTGAATTAAACCCCCCCCCCCCCCCCAAAGAAATTGTGAATCTGATAGACTCCACGACATGCTTGCGTGATGTGGTTGTCGCCCTGATCGTTTCTAGCACAGTTATTGGGGGAATTGCTTGCAACACCTTAACACCTCGTCTATATGTAGACGGTAATCTTGGTACAATTGCTCGCATTCAAAAATCTGCGTTGAATGAACACTAACGACACCTTGACCCTTCGCTTATATTGAAGCGGTAATCTCGGTACAATTGACGATTGATGCGGTAGAAGACGCCACACACAACTATGAATTGTTGTATGATAAGTCAAATTGAATCTCAAAGAAATAACTAAGAATTACTTGGGAATTCTTCAAAGAACCAAAAGTAGAGAATAACCTCTCAAATATATTGAATAATGAATAATGTGTTTGATTACATCAACTTGGACCTCTATTTATACTACTCAAAACAATCCAAATCCTAATAACAATAGGAACAAATTATTCTAATCCTAATAGAAATTACAAATCATAACCCTAATTTCTACAAAGAAATAGAAATCAATTTGGAAAATAAATTCATATTTCTATAAAACAATAAAAACCTTATTTACAAAGTAAATCTAAACTGGAAAGAAATCCTAATTATAATAGTTTGATAAGTATCTGGAAAACAAATCCCTAAAAATTAGGCTAATAGAATCTGCCTACTATTTTAAGAAAAAAATCTTTTTCCTAAAATCTCAAAATCCTTGCCACGTTAGGATCTTATACCGCGTGAAACTTGTTTCTTTCCTTTGCATGTAATTTGATTATGTAAAGTTATAAAGGCCCACATAATACTAGCTTTAATTTCCAAGCTTGATGGTTATAAAGCATATGATAATATGTTGCCCACATGTGAATAACTTGCTGATCAGGATTGTATCAGAATCTCTTTTAACTGTGAAACAAATGTTAATCTATAGTTGCTTTAAGGATTATATGAAACTTCAAAATGATAGGTATTCTTTTGGTTGATGAATGGAAGGGCACTTATATGCAAAACAAGTGAAGGAGGTGAGATAATCTGTCACTCGTTCATTGATTGTGAATGTTCTAGTAGCACTCATTCATTTTCTTAATCCTTCTTTTGAATATTAAAAGACATACTTTGGCATAATATTTTTTAATTTTGTAAGTAACAAATTTTAATCTTTGATACTACAATATGATATTTTTAATTTTATTTATCTATCTATTATATAATTGATAATAGGCGAGGAATAAAATTAACTATCTTCTCAAGGCGTTACCACATGTAACTTTTCTTTTTCTCTCCTACATTTTATTTTATTTTAAAAAATTCTCACATTTTATCACGCATTTTATAATTTAATTTCTTGTATATACGTTATGTGTATCACAAATACTAGTGGATTTAAATCTTAAGTGGCGAGGAGCGAAAGACGCAAAAATGTAAAAGAAAAGGACAAGATTGTAGGAATAGGAATAGCCCTCCTCCCATAAGAAGATGCGGGTTTCATTTGGTTATTTATGTCTTTTATGACCTTGATTATAATGATGAATTATTTTATGATTTTATTAGCATTTTTTTATAATTTTTTGGGGATTTTTAGGTTTTCAAATCGAGGCTTACACCTCGCCTTGTCCGGAGAAAAAACGCGTTGTACGGCTTTTAGTTTTTTCGAACATTGTTTGCGAGTTGCAAATTAAGAAAATTATAAGAGCCAAGAGAAGAAGAATAAGAAGAAAAAGAAGAAAAAGAAACCTTTTTGAAATAATAACAAGTTAACTATAGTTACTTTAAAAATTTCTATACAAAATACTTTTTTTTTGGGGCAATTATGTCTAATACTAAAGTAAGTCTACACTTGTAATGAACCGTAAAAAATCTTCCTATCTATTTTTATAAACGTAGTTTTCATTTACCTGTGTACTTTTTGAGTTCTAGAAACCAAAATTTGGGTTGAAATCTAATACATAGATGTGTCTGTCTGCATTAAATCTTGTTGAGAATGTATGCTTTATTAACTTTGCAAGCTAAACATTAAATTTATCATCGAAGTATTTTTCGTAGTTTTTTTATTAAAAATATGTAGGTTGTGAAGCCTGAAAAAGTAAGGTTAAGGAACACAAAAGAGCCAAGAGGATAAGAGTAAGAATAGAAGGAAACCTTTTGAAACAATGATACAAGTTAACTGTAGTTACTTTTTAAAGTTCAATACAGAATACTATTCTTTTTTCTTATTTTCTTTTTTGGGTAATTACGTCTAGTACTAAAGTAACTCTAAATGTGTAACGGACTGTAAAAAATCTTCCTATCTTTTTCTTCTTCTTTTAAACGCAGTTTTCATTTCTTTTCATTTACCTTTGTACATTCCAAGTTTGGATTGAAAATCTAATACTCAGAGGTGTATGACTGTATTAAATATTTTCCTGTTGAGAATGTATGCTTTATTAACTTTGCAAGCTAAAGATAAATTTATCATTGAATATTTTTGCTTGTTATTATAAGATATAGGAAAGATAAGTACCTTTACGGATCATATTGCTCTGTAGGACTTCTAATCCATTTCAAGAACTCACTAGTTCCAATATAATTGATGTTAGTACGAGATCTCTTCATACCCTTAATTCTGTAGTGCGGAGTAAATATTTGATTTTACTTTCTCATTGTATTTTACCTATAATATACAACTCAAAATGGTGTCATATCCAGACCTACTTACAATTACATTACTAAAGATAATATTTGTTTTTTTTAAAAATTGTCATTGCATAGTGCCATCCCACTTTTGAAGATGCTGGGAGTTATATACTAAATATCAACCAAATTTGCCGATAATGCTCAAATTGTCTGCTTTCAGCCTTAAACATCGGTGTGCATTCTTGAAATCTTGCACATTCTTCAATTGATTGTATTGTTAGCTGTTTTACTACTACATTCTAATGTTTTAATCCTTTACCTACATCTGTTTCATAACATAGGTGTTCCATGAAACCTCTTTTTCACCTAATACCTTAAAACCAGTTATCCAAGATTGAAAAAGTCTCAATTTACTGCGGTAACAATTGAATGAATGACCTATAGCTCAGTTTTCCCAATTGCTCGACTTGAAAGTGTGAACCTACGTAATACAGTTTTATACTATTCATACCTTTACTTTTTCACATAGATAATATATTGATATCTTTTCATATGCAATCTTTTGACTTGATATGTAAGAAAACATGTTCTTTTTATTCTAAATCTTTTTAGTTCGGTCCACAACCCATAATATTAGTTTGTTATATTATTTGGAGATTTCAAGGAAGTCATTTAACCAATATTTGGTGAAACTAAACAACTATTCATGTTTACCCCTGTCATTGACCCCAAGGCCCACGAAGCCACTCAATTGACATAAATATCATATCACAAATAAAATGTTTGTTTGTTTTAATTTTTTTACGAGTAAAGGTCATAGTTGTCAAGTCGAGTCGGTAGCCAAGAGCTAATCGACTAGTTGACTAGGCGCCCGACTGGTAGCTCATAAGTCGACAAGTCATTCCTATGTATATTTTATACATGTAAATTTTTTTACATATATTTTACTTCAATTACATTAAATATAAAAGAATTGCTCACAGATATATTATTATTTCACAAGAAATACTCTTAAATACCATTAAAAGAAAAATATGTTAACATTTCACATTTAAATCTCATTTACAAATAATACACATTTATAGAGACCTAAGTACTTAACTGAAAATCAAACTAATGAGTAGGACTAATACTGAAAATATGGGAATCCAGGGGTTAAAATTTAAAATCAGAAAACTTAGAGGTGATTATGAAAGAAAAGCAGGGACTTGAATGAAAATTTTGCAACTTAAGGAACTAGATCTAAAGTTTAAGAAAACTTTAGGGTACTAAACTGAATTTGGCCTAGATGTTTTTGACATATTTTCTGACGCTAATTAACAGATCAGTGGCAAGGGCAAGATGTGTATGGAGTATGGACGAGACTCGATAGAGGTAGTGTCGAAACTAACTACAATGGTGGTGATGGTGATCGACTTTGGCGATGGCGATGGAAGCTTCCGGCAACGGAGATCTCTTCTTTTCTTCTTCCTTTTTTTTCCTTTTCATTTCCTTTCTTTTCCATATCGTGCACCTTTTCTTCTTGTTAATTAGTCGGTTAATTAGCGACCAAATCAAGCGTCAATCTTGGACGACTAGGCACCTACCAATTTTTCAAATCGCGTGATTTAGATACGGAACCCAAGTCGAGTTCTCGACTTGGACAAGCACCGACCGGACGACTTAATAGCCCTGATAATTATGTATATCAAAAAGGTAGGGGGCACCACCCAAGCACAAAAGAGTAACAAAAATCTAGCCAAAACCAGTCTCGCTAAATACATCGCACACTAATTCATCACCAAAGGCTGAACTCTGAACAAAAAGTTGATAAATCCAGGGAACGGGAGAATTCCCCCTACCGCTGCAGGCCATCCGGAGTGCAATTGGAACGCGCTTCCCAAAATGCCAGCCCAGGCCCGGGGTCAGCATAGAATGAAAGGGACATCCCTAATGTTATGTTGGCAAAACCAACTTCATAGGTTGCGGGCAGGAGGAGAAAAGTGGAAGTGGGGACTGTGGTCGAATTGGAATGTAACTAAGAAAAATTAACTGAAATATTACTTTATTTCAGTTAACTTTTTAGGTTTATTGTTTTATTTAGATAATTATGGAGGTTTAGTATTTATTTGGGTTGCTAGTTGAATTAACTATATTTATTAGGGTAATTAGAGTGGTAAACTATTATATTTGGGTTAATTTTGTTTCCATCCTTTTCTGCAAAATAATAATAATAATAATAACAACAATTATTATTATTATTATTAATTCCACCTCCATTAGCTTCGTTTAAATTTTGGATGGCATAAGGGTCATGGCACAAAATTGCATTAATTGTACTGCAAGGTATTGAGATGCTATATTGTTAAGTGAAGTACCATATCTTCACAAAATGATAAACTCGGGATACTGACTTGCATTTTAGTCAAATATGAATATTAGAGGAGTATAATAATGATGCTTTTATGGCCAAATTAAAATTTTATATTGCCTATGTTAGTTATTATAAAGCTTTTTTGCTGGTTCAAAAACCAAGCTGCTTTTTTATTGGAGCTTGATTTTAGTAAACTGTTGATCTAGACCAGGTTGAATCTGGATTTAAGCAGATTAACAGAGCTGTGAATGTTACAATCGTTATTTCCTTTTAATGATTTTTTTTATTCTAAAAAACTTCAGTTCATTTATTTTAATATATCCTCAATTCTGTTCAGTACTGCGGATGGAGCAAGATGTGGAGAAGTTCATACGTGATCCCACTCGACAACAAATGGAGTTCCAGCAACTGCCAACTTCTTATTTGCGGTTGGCTGCTCATCGTGTAGCTCAGCATTACTCACTGCAGTCGATGGTTTTATTGGACAATAGTCTACCTGATGGTTCTGCTTCAAGAATTATTGTACGTAAGACTTCCGAGTGTCGGCTTCCTATGATTCGTCTGGCAGACATCCCGGTAAATTTGCCAACAGAAAACAGTGGTGTTGTTAAAGTTGCAATTAAACAGAGGCCACATAAACGGTCTCAGGCTGCCAGTAGTGCAAATTCACATTCTTCAAAGAACAAGAATTCAAAAAGTGTGGAGGAGAGAAAAGAGGAATACAATAGGGCTCGTGCAAGAATATTTAACTCAAGTACATCTAGTGGGGGTCCTGCTGTGAAACCAGAAAGTGAGCCAAGGGTCCAGGATCGTTTCCAGCATGGGTCACAAGGGATATCTAAGATTGAAGAGATACCCATTCCAGTAGGGACTGATGTGAATATTGGCAGGAATTTGGTTAATTCAGCAGGTAGTAGTAGATCAGTTAGCAGCAGGACAGAGAAGGAGCCAGTTGGTAGATTTAAAACTAACAATAGGGTGGCTATCTTTCGGGACCGTGAAGTAGAGCGCAAGGATCCTGATTTTGATAGGAGCTATGACAGGTATGCAGTCATTCACTCTTTTTCACTCCCTCTCCAGTCTGTTGCATATTTGTATTGCTGGAATTATTTTTTTATTTTGAGAGTTCTATCCATAGTTATATGAACAATTTTGCGGCATGAGATCGTTCATTTTTGAATAAAGCCCCTATTTATTACTTTGATTGCTATTTCTACGAATAAATATGAGTTTTGGTGCAACGTTGGATTGTTAACTTACAATATATGGACACTTCAGTCTTACTTCTAGTGTTTGGACTATGGATGGATGACCTTCGTTGGTCACTTGATTGAATATGGGCTGGCTTGTTTACTGGTATTGATAATTTTCACAAAACTACTGAGGATGTTGGTTGGCACATTCTCAGGATGTGTATTCTAGGGCAATGGAGTCTAGCCTCTAGATACAGCCAACTTTACTTGATAACAGTGCTCAGTGGTTCTAAATTTAGTTCTTTCTTGACAACTTTTATCCAATCACAACTTATATCCGGTGCTTAGTTTCTAAATTATCTTTTAATACATAATGATTATCTATCGTAAAAACTACTCGGATCACATTCACATCCCAGTAATTGGTTTCAGTGTTAATTGCATTCCTAGTCCCCATCTGAAACCAAGACATTTCACAAAACTATTTTTCCTGATCTATGGAATTCCACGAGTTCATTCTCAATCTTAGCTCCTCTTGCATTACAAGTTTTTTTAGACCGTGACTATGGTTGTGCATGTCTCAACAAGTATATTTTCTTCGTTTGTTTCCTTTATATGTGAAATCTTTGGGTGTGCATGTCTCACCTATACAAGCTCGGCTATTTGTTTTTTGTTGGTTTTATTGTTGTTCTCTTCCTTTATATGCACTCTATTTTAATAAAATTTCTTATCTTTTTATCGATAAAAAAGCAAATATGTTGTCACTTCAAGCTCCTGCATGAACCCACCCTTTACCGATACCAGTATTGGCAGAAGTTTCACCGTGGTAATTTTGCACCCCACATATTCAAACACGTTACTCAACCTCAATAACGCATACTGAAACCTGAGGAAATGCAAGAAAACTTGTCAGAACCAACTTAAAACATTTCAGTTCACATTGCCAAGTAAAATTACTTTGACATACATGAAATACATACCACGATTTATATACCGGAACATTTAAAACTAATACTTAGAAGCACATTTGTGGTTCTGTTCTTGATCTATGGTTTGAAAAGGTACCTTCTTTATATGTTGTTTTATAAGACAATTGTTAGATATTTATCCGAATCACCAGAGGTCGTGCTTCAAAGAAGCGGTGGTTTTACCGAAATATTAGCGATTGGTTTGGTTTCTTTTAGTACCGTCTAGATAACGAGACACGAATCATAATTTCAAGCATATCAATGTAAAGGCTGTGTATAGGAGAAATTTCATCGTAACAGGAGAAATAACGGTGTAGCAGGAGTAATGATGGAGAAATAAAGGCAAAATAACGGTGTAATAGATAGAGAGTAATAATAGTTATAAAAATTAATAAATAAATATGTATATGTACATACTAACTTATGAACAAATAATACTTTCTGTCCCTAAAATGATGGCAAATTTCAAAAAAATTAAGGTCGTCAAATCAGAGGAGGGAGGATAAATTTACTTTCCATTTTGCCCTTGTATTGATATGTGCGTATTAACTGTTTTAATTGGTTCTTAGTTTTGTGGAGAGAGTGAATGAATTTGAGCCATTTATTTGTGATGTGATTGATTTACATTTTAGTTAAGATGTAGTATGATGGGGTAAATTAATCGATGTAAAATTTTATTTTGTTGACTTGTGTAGTTTAGCCATGCTTTTGAGGACAAACTTTTTTTGTCACTTAAGCAATCCTTTTGGGGATGGAGGGAGTAATTATTACCAAGGTACAAGAGAGGCTGATGATGTAGAGGTGGAGTAGTAGTGTAGGATTGATTTATAACTTAACTTATTTTATTGTGTTTGTGTACTTTTTAGAGCGTTGTAAAAACTTCTTGTTCATTTATTATGCAATATAACATTTGACAATCTGCAAGATGTTTGTGTTATAATTTGGACAATGCTATGTATACTACATGGTGTTTCTATCTAATTGATCCATCTTATTATTTAGATTTTTTTCGTATACTTTTGTTTAAAAAAATTGAAGGCTAACTAGGGTGCATCTCCTGATACCAAAACCGAAATGTACCAACTAAAAAAATCCTTCTGAAGCCTAGGCCGTCATCGCAACTTTTAACCATGGTAGAATTCAAAACTGGACCAACATAATCTGAGTGAGATGTAAACTGGAAAAGATATAAAGAGGGTCCCTATATAAGTTGCAGAGGCATGTTTACTTGAAATAAGCTCCACTCAAGACCCAACACTAACTATCTCTTTCTTGATAGTTGTTATGGTCTCATTCTCCTAAATCTAAACTGCTTTTGTAACTGCTTTCATAACTGCATGACTAACCTCATGAGAACTAATTTCTTGAGTTTATTTTTTTGGTTTGGCGCTACATGTTCCTTTTCTATCTTGTACAGTGGCTCTTTCTTTGATATGGACACACTTAGAAATGAGACATAGCTTGTTCCTGAACAGGAACATCTCTTCCTTTCCGTTACCTGTATTTGCATAAACATACTAACCAGTGTTCAAAAAATCCTTCTAGGTCCTCTACGGTCTCAATTTAGTGGAATTGGTCAAAAGATAAAAAGTCTAAAGAACTGTCTAAGAAATAGCTACAAATATAATTTAAAAATTAATAATGATATTCTTTTTCTATTTAATAATGATAATTAGTGAAGGTTTTAACGATCTATAATGTTTGAAATGAATTTGTTGTCTTGTAAGATTTTTTTGGGTAACTTTTCATTATTTGTGTACAATAAATACTTCATATAATATATACATTTATACGATAAATAAATAATTAAGTAATTCACACAGCCAATGAAGCCTGGAGTGGTTTGTTGCCTAGGTCTTCCTACCGACTTTTAGTACATCGCTATTAAGTGCTGTTGATCAGTAGGAAATGGTCGAGTAAATCTAGTTTCACATTTTGAAATATTGGTGTTTGCTCATTTTGTCCTACATGACGATTTAATGGCTTATTAGTTATTACTTATGGGTTTCAGAGTTGGTAGAAGAAAGGACCAAATCTAGAAATAAATTGAGCTCAGATCGTAAATTGCTACAAATTAAAGTGGAGTGGAGTAAAATTGTAGTGGTTAAGTGCATGGGCCATTTATGTTTCAAAACATGAATTTTAGCAGTTACCCTTTCCAAACATATCAAACTTCATCTCGAAATCCTGCCTGGGTTTAAATATTGTTCTCTGTTTTGATTGTGAATTTGTGATGCTGACGAGCTCAAGAAATGTGAGCCGTATTTTATTCCTGGTGACTGGAGCATTATAGTTTAATGTCTTCCCCAGGTATGCACAGAGATTTGATCCTGGATTTGGGTTCAATGGAGCACCATACACAATACAACCTTTGTACTCTCCTGTGTTAAACTATAGCACCGAATTTCCACAACTTGGATCAGCTCATCGGCCTTCAATCCCTGCTGGACATCAACCTAGACCGCTCACTCAGCATCTACCTGGGCCATGGGCTGCACCTTCGACTCCGACAGGAATTGGGTATGTTCCTTCAGAGACCATGATGACTCCATTTAGTCCAAATCATGTTGGAACGCACTCTGCCTCTGCTTTATACTTGCATTCCTCTCAGTTTCCTTGTCAGCAACCTGGAATGCAGTTTATCCATCCTCATGAACAGGTTCACCAACCCTTTTCACAGGTATGCAGTTTAACTGGCTTTCCTCTTTACTCTGCTTGTACAAGGGAAACCTCATCTGCCTATTGTCCCGTCCCGTAATCATATTGCGACATTTCCTCTTATGAAGTCTACTAGTCTAATTTACGAAGATTTATTTTTTTACTAATGCATGTAGTTTGTCCTTTGAAAGTTTAAAGTTATAACTGGTTTCCTTACCATATTGGTATATATTAACATAATAACATAGTTGTTACTTGCTGGTTGCCAACCTTAATGTTGCTACTAATGCAAAAAAGTAGGCAGCCTGTTCTAACCTATAAAGCCAAAATTATATTTATCTAAGAGGTAGGCCTGTCCGCCCCCTCCGTGTTATTCTCTTTTGATGTACATTGTAACACCCCCTTTTCGAAATAGAAAGAGAGCTTATGAACAAAACATAACATATACAATATATTGAGAGCTCTACACCACAAAAGAATAGTTTCATAACTATTAAATGTCACAAAACAAATCATAATAAATGTCAAATTGACTCGGCATTTATTACAACTCCAAATAAACCAATGTATCACAACCTAAACAAAATATTTAAACCATTTGTATAAAAGGGAGCTCTCGTCACACTTGTCCCTGATCCCCTGATTACCTGTCGGAAGAAAAACACAGCATGAGTCAAATGCTCAGTACAAATAGAGTACAAGAATAATGAACTGAAATAACTAACTCAATCAAATGAACGAAACTGAAATGAACAAAACTAGCACAATGAAATTATAGGCTGAATCAAAGGGCTGGGTGTTATTTCATATCGAGCTCAAAACAAAATATAAATATACCTTGCCAGCCACACATGCAAGTAAAAATAATGCCACACAAGCAAGTCAAAATAATGTCACACAAGCATAACATACATCGGACCGGCCGGATCCAGATGCATGTAAATCGGAAGGCGTGTTTGGCATAAACATCACCAATCAGCAGAACAGAACAGAACAGAAAACTAGGATCGACCCATACGCTTGCCATAACAAAATCACCAAATGACCAACTCCCACCGGAGCACAAAATGGAGACGCCGTGGATTGACCACATGCATGTCCTCTTGGCACCGAGGACATGCATGTGGTACCTCCACAGGTGGTTATAGCTCAGGTATACTCTATGGTATATTCTAACAAAGATACCATGTCACATGCGACACAATATCAACACAAAGGGTGCTAAGTGTACATGTAACACCGAAACAAATATAAATACGAAGCTCCTAAGATACGTTAACATGTACATCTCTAAAAAAAATTAAAATAAATACTAAATATGTTAACCTAATTCAAAGAGTATAAAATTATGAAAGGAGTAATCATGAGAAGCAATACCAAATTTCTAACGAGTAGCAAAACGAACAAAATAAATTTAAAAGTTGTTGAAAGAGTACGAAATTCACAATGTTCTAAAAGGCGTTACACGGGTGGCCAGGGGGGCCTAGCGCCTAAGGGGCTTAGGCGAGATTTTTTATTTTAAGTCAATTTAATATTTTATCTTACATTTATCCAAACAAAACAATAATATAAAACAAAACAATTTATAATTACATTTGACAATCATATAAAACAAATGAATTCATGTTATTTTGAGTTTGAAATTGAATTATTAAAAGTTGATATTGGTCTTGTAATTACATCAGACAATCATATAATTACTCAATTTTAGAATTACAAATATCATATGCTAAGTATGGCTAATATATCTTTAACGCATTAGTTTTATTCATAAATAAGATTGTTATTAAATAATAACTTCAAATTTCAAGAATTCAATTCAATATTAAAACTTAAGAAACTAAACATAAATTTAAGAATTGTATTGAATTAAATTAAGTATTACAAATGTATCATCATTTATATAATTTGAAGTTGGTACAAGTTCAAAAAATTACAACTATAATAAAATTAGGGAAATGTTAAATTCACAACACTTTTTGTTATTTCCACAACAAAAGTGTCGATGTAAATGTATAGCGATGTGTTATTTCCACAACAAAAGTGTCGATGTAAATGTATAGCGATGGTGAAAACCGTCGCTATAGGATCTATAGCGACACTTTTGTTGTAGAAATAATATTTTTTGTTGTAGATTTAACAATTTCCTAAAATTATCTATTTTGACTTGATCTTGTTCACTTCTTGTTTGTGATTTGATATGCTACCACCTGCATTATGAATATGGTAAATCATTAGAAAAATAAATATATAAGATCTGATTTGGGTAGTTATTAAAATTTTAAAAAAACTCTCTGCCTAGGCCCCACCTTGCCTGCCTAGACCCGTCTTTCCCGCCTAGCTCGCCTCGCTGTTTAGCCCCTGGCTCAGGCGCCGCCTAATTTTTCCGGAGGATTTTTTCTTTGCCTTGGGCCTGAGCGAGAGCAGGGGGGCTGGCGCCAGACGCCGCCTAGGCCTCTTTTTAGAACACTGGGAATTCGTACATGAAGTAAGCAATGTGATACCCAAATTATATTCCAAATGAGACTCGTTTAGACAACCTCTGTCCGAACTAATTAAAAGAATAAATTAATTAATTACAAGTTTAATAAAGTCGTAACCTTACATTTAATAGTCATTAACTTGTATAATTCTGCTAATCATTAAGCTTTTCACATATTATTTTACTATTGTAATGTTTCAATTAATCAATTATGTTTTATTATTATATTTTATTATTTTTATGATATTTATACGAGTCACTTGTTATTGGACAAAAGCATTTATTTCAGTTAAATTCTATTAACTAAATTACAAGGCCAACATGTTGGTATATAATTTTTTAATATAAACATCTAAACTCCAGGATATAGCTTTTTCTTTTTCTTCGAATTCCTTACTGCAACATTCAATGACCATTCTTTTTATATATATATATATATATATATATATATATATATATAATATGTATGTACAGACTGTACATACCTGTTTTGTTATATGTATCCAAATCACACCCAAAACAATGTATTATGTAAAAATTCTAGTTCTATAAAATATTTAACTTTTTTTTTAGTTTTAAAAAAACAAAAACAAAAAAATAGTCCGCATTTTAAGAAAATACGGGAGTCCGGAAAGGAACCGGACCCTATATATATACATATACAATTAGTTCAATTTCGTTCCAAACAAGGCCAGCCGCACATGACCTTGACGCCCCCAAATCCGGGTATCTCCCAACCCGACAGATGGTGCTCCACGATACTACAATTCATACAGTCATTCCATTAAGATAATAACAAAATGAGTGTACTTACTATATTTTTATTACATTCGTAATAAATCCTTTCCCAGATTCATAAACCGAATACATTCTTTGTTATTCATAAGTATATTACATACAAATATACTAATCTATTACAGGACGATTAACTGTCCATCTTAGCATTGCCTTTATCTCTCTTAGAACTCTCAGTTCGTTTGGCTTTAGCTGCAATCATATGGTTCAAGCAAGAATGAGCATACTAGCTTAGCAAGTCTAACAACGATCATATGAATATCACATTGAGAATTATATGCTTAACATCCATAACTGAACAATTAACTACTAAGCACTATGAAACATTTGACTAGTACTACTCATTTCATAAAAATGATTCCAAAGTATATATATAATAACTTAGGAATTCTGAACCGGTCAAAAGACCATGAATATACTCTTTTCGTTTTCATACTTGAAAATGATATCCGTCACTAAGGCCATCCATCCGTCTTTACTTACGAGCACTTCTAGGTGATCAACCTATTGTACTCTATGTTGATCAACACTCTTCCGTTAAACGTATTTACGTTTAACATTTGGCAACCTCGCGTGCCCATCGAATAATCGATGAAAATACTTTTGTTTGTTCATAGACAAACTTACCTTTACATCCGTACCAAATACTTGGCATAGGATAGCGTTAACAGTTCTATATTGAAAGACTTGTACACAAATCAATCAATTCTTCAAGACTTGTCTAGCCGAGTTAAAACAAACATCGACTCTTTCTTTAAAACCACTCATGCATCTTATAACATGAATCATAGAAAATTTGGCTAACACGAAGGTTATAAAAGCATTAAGAAAGACTTGCCTTCAAGCGTCTTCGAATATACTATTCAATCAATTCTCAGTCTTTACAGGATCTACATGATATATTCACATAGCACACTGTAATTAGTTACAAACAACTAACTCTATTGTTTTAACCAACTTCTTTCTCTTCTATGTCTTACTTGAATTTATCTCGTTAATAAAGTAAATTCGACTTACTATGCTTCGTTATGGCTTGTTAACGTTCTTACGTTATTAACCGACATTTGATCATTATTGGTGAAGTACCAACGTTGAACATCATTCACAGTTTATTACCTTCTTGCGTTCTTCGTTTAATTCTTATTAAACCATACTAAATCTTCTAACGTTATCACTTATAAGTGATTTAAGGTTGGCCTTATTATGTACATTAAGTACCTTCATATCTTACTATTGGTTTACATTCAATTTAGAATCAAAACCTAACTTGGTCAACTTTTCTACACTGCTGGCGCTGTGGCGCGACATCTTCTTTGTATAGTGGCACTGCGGTGTCACTCTCCAGGGGTTTTGCCCGGACTCAGCGCTGCGGCGCGAGTCCATTCACTAATTCTCGCGTTGCGGCGTAAGTACGTTTTTGGTTTCTCTCAGCAGTACTAGGCGCCGCGGCGTGACAATTTAACATTGGGTTGGCGCTGCGACACCGCCCCTATGCACCAGATAGTTATGATAGTTGGTTTTTCCAACGAAATTCCCGACTTCATAACTTATTCGTTTTATATCCGAATTGGCTCATTCGAAAGCCCACAATTCACAAATTACATATTCTAGGTGTTCATATAAGAATTTTACATTTTCGAATCCGTTAACTCGAAATTCACCTTTCAGTTCATTTTGAGCGTTTGTTTATCGTTTTCGAGCGTTCAATACTCGCTTTCTTCGTTATAAGTCGGAATTCGACGATTCTTGAGTCCACAACTCTTGAATACCGTATCTCACGTGTTGACATTGAAAACCAACGTTTTCAAGTCACACGACAACTTTTGACCCTTAATCCGAGATTTTTACGTTTTCGACGTTTAACGTCTATTTTCGCAAAATTCGCCATAACTTCGTTACTCAAACAATATGCACCTACCCTAGCCATGATGGTTTTCAAATCGTTCTATCACAACTAAGCTCACGTTCATAACTTTCTACGGTTTTAACTTACGTAACCCTTACAAATTCTGTTCGATCATGACTTGTCAATGATTCCATTATTAATAGTCATCCTTATTCCTCCTCACTAGCATGCTCCACCGATCTACGATTCTCTACGAGAAAGAAATCGAAAGAGATGAAGACTATTGTATACGAGAATATTACCTTTGCCGTTCTTCGCGTTTTTGATAAACGTCTAATGGTTTGCTTGGAGGTAGATTGATTATAAGTTTCTAGCTCTCTCTCTCTCAATATAGGTTGGACAATCTTTGTAAAACACTAAATAGCCAACCTAAGCTTTGTATTTATAAGCAATCCAAATGGAGGGCAAAATGGTAAAGAGGTCACCTCCTTACTATTCCACCTCCTCTTCAACTTAGCCACCAAGTAATCACTTTACTTGGTGGCCAAGTGGCCGGCCCACCTCCTTTATAGGTCATCCCATGGGTTGCTCCATGGGTTTTACCTATCATGTGACCCGTCGGTTCGACCCGCGGTTCGTTTTCTTGGGTTGGGCTCGACTTAAATTAAAGTTGGGCCTTGACTTGGGCTTACTTAATTCTTTGGGCTTGCTATTAATCCAAGTCCAATTGTATTATCCAAAGTCCTTAACTCAAAATCCAGTAAGAACTATTCGTATTCTACGTGTGTAACTCTCGTATTCTCTTCGTCTAATACTCATACGATATTCGTATTATACGTCGTACTATTCTTCTTACCATACTCGTATTCGAACTAGTATAATACTCGTATCTCATACGTATAATAACCTAAATGTTTATACGCATTACATTTCCTTTTCGGAAATCTCTTTCACTAACCCTTAGGTTTTACGTCCACAAGCGAAAACTTTGTTTGCCATAACGGAATTATTATCAGATATTTCATTATATCTTCATATTCTATCATTACGCGTTTCTCGGAATTTCGAACCTAAGCTCCGAACGAAATCGGATGAATAGTGTTTTTACAGAAAAATTCTCGAAAAACTTTCCTTTTTCGTCTTGATAATTCAAAACAATTAATCCTAGCACATAGCCAGAATACTAATCACATCCACACATTCTAGGTCATAGAACGACCTTCAAACATCTTACTCACATAATCAATTAAATTCATTTAATCCACATAATCAAATAAAAATTTAATTCATTCAAAATTCGAAATTCTCGGGCGTTACATGACCGTTACTATAATAGTTCTATATATATAACCTATAGCCTATCATAGCCGATCATATATATATAAATCATTATCAATTCCTTACTGTCAAATCAATCATGTACACTATCCCCAATTCTTAATTGTGAACTAAAAAAAACTAAAGACATAATAAGCGATCATATACAGAAAAGCAAACCTGATGCTCCTTATTCTTCCGTACACGACTTCTCCCACAAATATAATAAGAGGCATCTTCTTCACCTTCCTTTTTTTTATATCAGATGAATATGGTTTGAGTACCCTATTGGTTTGTGTTTTAGTTATATATTATCAATATACATATTATTAATTCTCCTAGTTTTAATAGGATTTATTACCCACATATAAATTAAATCCAATTAGTTTTAAGGCCCAAATTAATATAATCCCTTAATTATTATAGTACACAAATTAGATACAATTTGAACCAAACATAAGAAAAGTCCAATTAAAATATTTAAAATATAGGTTTAAATGTTATTTATTTTATTTTATTTCTTTGTTATTTTATTTTTCTGGGTATTGCATACATGTTTCTTGTGGGTCAAAGTTTTCCCACACTGATAATTAATTCAGATCCTTCTCCAAAAGTGCACGACCAAAAAAAATCTCGCCATTTTCTCGTGGTTAGTAAGAAATCAGATTTTACTATATTTATTAAGCATGGAATGTATAATTTCTGAACTTCTGTGTGTTTCACTATTTTGTGTTGTTAATTAGACTTTTATGGTGTTAAGTTTCTTTTTTACAAGTGTCTTTTGTTTTTCACGCGTGTTATTTTGCAGTCACATCAACAGAAACCTGATGCAAGTTTTGGATTAGCCCGGCTCCGTTAAGGGGCTCTGGGCCATGCCTGCACCTTGCCAAGCTTTAAACGTGGGGAGATTTTCTTTAAATGGCTGGGTGCAGGCATAAAGCACCGAGTTGGACTGGAACATACGGATCAGCCGTGCAATCAACCTATTTGATCTGGTCCATCAGTCTCGGTTTTTGAACAGAGCCTCTTGCATATATGTTGGAGCTCGTTGGTAGTGGCAAATTCTTATGTTTGAATAGAACTTTGCCACTGATGATGATGAAGAGTGAATATAGGTAAAGATTGATCAGAGCTGAGAATGGACACTTTCTTTGGGTGAAGGTATTGACAACCTTTTCTCGTTTTCAGTTGTAAAATTAGTTTTTTTTCTGTAAAACTAACAAAATCGGAGTTTTTTTTTTGTAGTGCATTTGTTTATCGCGTTTTCTTTTTACAGTTGCATGTCAATTGCTTTTGTGGTCTTCTTACAGCAGTGTTTGAATTGCAGCCACCTTTTGAGTTGTGGATGTTTCGATGCAGAGGATGACAGTCTTCTTTCAACAATGCTCTGATTGGAACTCATTTCATTAGTGCGATCTAAAGAAATTAAAAGTACATGATGTATATGGATGCTTGTTTTGGTTTTGACAGATCTATATGTTACTCTTATGTTTTATTTTAACTTCTGCAGATCCTTTCTGAAAATGGATTTGGTGATGGCGGTTTTAAGTTCATTTTCTTTCATTAATGTTACTCTTAGGCAAAATGAACCTGTGCGATTTGGGGTTCTTTATTGGTAGCAGCACTATTTGAACATCACTATTATACCAAATGTTCAATCCTCCTCTACATGGAGGTAGACCTGACAAGCTGCCGGGCCGGGCAAACGACGGGACGGGTCAAAATAGTCCGAATTTTGGTGGGTTGAAAATGTGAGCCCTGTGACCCGGCTTGAGTTGGCCCGGCCTGGTCTGCGGGCTTTTTCTTTCAATTTTTTTTTTTTTTTTTGCAAAATCTTGCTACATCAGAAATAGTAATAATAATAAATATTAAAAATAATAAAATAATTAATAATAAACAATATTATAAATAATAAATGTTTGACAAAATGTTGACTAGTGGTTAACAGAAGCAATACTATTACTCACTTTTACTAAGAACAAAATGCATTTGAATTTTTATTCTTTTTTCAGGCTGTCAAGAGACAACTGGGATCTTTTGATGAACCATAAGCAATCAAATATTCCAGCCTAAGGTACACAAACATAGATGAAATCTGTAGATGAATCCAGAGTTCTAATGAACTGTTGCTACCAGATTTTCAAATATATATAAACGGAACAGTAGCTACCAGATTCTACTACTCATAAATCATAATACCACCCTTCGTAAATATTTTAAATTTCAAGATGTCCCAGTGCCAAATAATTTTATAAACATTTGATTTTCTGATTAAGTTTTATTACATGATTTTCACCTTGTGATGAGTAGATTCATACCAAAATTACAACATTTTTCATTTCATGTTAAAGCATTAAAATAATGTCATGACCAAAATAAGAATTCAGATAAACAAGAAACTGGAAAGATTAGAGGTGCTGATCATTAAAAAAAACGATGGAAATTATAGGAGGAAAAAATAAGAAACCTCACGAAAAGTTTTTTAACCATAAAATACAGAAGGAAACTTGGTACAAATAAATAAATCAGATAATGTTCTACAATTATAAACTCATGAAAAAAATATATTGAAGATTGCATTAAAAACAAATAGTTGTAGTTCAGTTGATTTGAACTCTTATTTATTTACTTACAAGTCTTGTGCTCAAGCCTCATAATCCACAAATAACAACATTTTATTTTTAAAAAAAAAAAAAAAAAGCAGACCCGAATTTGGGCCACCATGCAGGTACAAAAAACAGACGGGCAAAAAAGGTCCGGATTTTATTGGGTTAAAAATTACGACCACAATGCTCAGACGTAGCATGTAACGGCCTTACCATGCAGGCTTGGGCCATGTTTGTCAGGTCTACATGGAGGGGAACTATATTATGATATGATCAAGCATTAAATTACTCTATAGGCATGATAAATAGATTGTATATTAAGCTTGTATATATTAGACACAAATTTACTTGTGATGTCGTAAGGTTGTAAATGATAATCGAAAAATTCGTATCCGTCCGCATTCGTATTTTTAAAAAAATCGATATTATTCGTATTCGAAAAAATGAATATATCTGTATTCGGTTTGCAAATAAATAATTACGAATACAGATATAGGTGTATTCGTATTAGTTTAACATTCGATAGTAAATATATTAAATGAGATATTGATTTGGATTTGTATCAAATAACTTGTATATATATATATATATATATATATATATATATATATATATATATATATATATATATATATATATATATTAATTATTATATAATAAGCAAAATAATTTTTTTAAAGTGGCCTTCCTTGTATGATAATTAGTTATCACTATTATGAGAAAATTATTTTAAGAAAATGTCATTTCACTTCTAGAAAGTAGGAAATAATACTTTTATAATAATATTAATAAATTGAAATAAATTGATTGAAGTATAGTTAATGAATTTTTACTATTATAAGTTAAAATATTTAAAATGTATCATTTAATAAGAAAATTATATACTAGAGGAACAAAATTATAACTATTAGCTTGTTATAAGTTTTTTACTTTCAAAACTTACTTGCAATGTTGGGAGGCGGGAACAATGAACAATATAATTTTATTGTTAAAATGTGTTGTCCGAATTAATTTAGAATTAATCTAGAAGGGGTTGAATAATTAATTCACGTTTATGAATTTTCGGGTGGAGGGAGTATTTATCACTTCCATTTGCCCAATTATTTAGAAATTAGAAGCCCAAAGTAAATTTTGGATCAATTTAGATTAACTAGTTGTAGTTGTCACATATACATTATAACTAACATTCTCCATAAATATAATGAAATAAAATATACTTTTTATAACTATATTATGTATTATGGATAAATTATAAATAAAAGTCTCCATAAACATATTATTAAAGTTTTAAGAAAAAATAATTAAATATTCAATGTAAACTTTTGAATTTAATTATAAATTATAAATATTCATACATACTATAATATTACTCCATACACACAAAATGTACATCTACTTATTAATGAACATCTAAATATTTATAAACAGAGCTTTCATTTGGAAATTTAGGATTTCAAAAATAAAGAAAACTTATTTGAATTGTAATATAGAACATTGATTATTGTTTTTAAATATTTATTAAAAATAAATAAATTAATAGACATCTACTTATTAATGAACATCTACTTATTAATAGACATTTAAACATTACTCCCTCGATTCCATAATAACTGTTTTTTGAGCTTCATGCACACGAATTAAGAAATTTAATACTATTATTTAAGAATTAAAATTTGTATAAAACTTATTCATTACCCTTTTATGGAAAGTTGAAAACTATTAATACGAGAGAAAATTTGTTAGGAGAATGAGAGAAGTTAGGGGTAATCTAAGAAAATACATAATTTATTCTCTTAGAGAGTTGTAATTGACAAATAAATTGGAACATTTTTTCTTCTTCTAAAAAGACAGTTATTATGGAACCGTGTGAGTAATAAATAGAGCATTCATTTTGAAATTTAGAATTTCAAAAATGACGAAAACCTATTTAAATTGTAATTTAGAACATTGATTATTGAATTTAAATATTTATTAAAAATAAATAAATTAACATTCATTCATTAATAAACTATATTTTAAAAATCATTATTTTTTTAATTCTAGTTATAGCTAGGGCTGTAAGTATTAACTGGAAAATTCGTATTCGTCCGCATCCGTATTCGAAAAAACGGATATTATTCGTATTCGGTTTAAAGGTATTCGCAAATAAATGGATACGGATACTACTGTATCCGGATCCGTATATATTCATTTAAACCCCTAGTCGTAATGTTAGATATTCAAAATTAGGCTGAATGACACTTCTGTCCCTCCAAGTTGTCACTCACTTTCAAAGTCGTTCCTAAAGTTCATTTTTCGTCAGTTAGGTCTTTTTAGCGTTTTCGTTCCTTCTACTCAATTTGACCCTAACACGACTTATTTTGATAAAATTTTGACTCAACCTGATTTAGTTTAATCTAACCCCAATTTTTAATATTTAAAATAAAATAAATATTTTTAATATAATATAATAAAATATTATTTTTTAAATAATAATTATACTTAATATTTTAAAATAAATTATTATTTTTAATATTTTAAAGCATAATATTATCTTTTAAATAAAATTAAAATAATAATTATATTAAATGTTTTAAAATAAAATATTTTTAAAAATTTTTAATTTTTAATATTTCAAAATAAAATATTATTTTTAAAATAATTTTAAAATAATTTGAAAATAATAATAATTTTTAATATTTTAAAGTAAAATATTATTTTTAAAATAATAATTTTTTATATTTAAAATAAAATATTATTTTATAAAAGTTATAAAAATAATTATTATTCTAATTGAAATATTAGAAACTTTGATTTTTTAAAAAATGAGTAAAGTTTCATAAAATATAGATTCAAAAAAATTACATAAAAAATAAAAATTTATTTTTTAAAAAAAGTAGATTTTTTTTTCATTTTATAAGCAAAACTTTATTTTAAGAATTTATTTTAATATCGTCACCATTATTATATGTGGGAGCGGATCAGGTGCGGGATCCCGCACCTTATTAAAATACGGACCTTTTTTTTTTTTTTTGCTTTTTTTTAAAACAACTAAAAATAAAAATAAAAAATTATGGAATTGAAATTTTTTCATAATACAATGTTTTGGGTGTGATTTGGGTACGTATAACAAAAAGTGGTGGTACAGTCTGTGCAGACTGTACCACCATTTTTTGGTATAGATATTCAAAACACGTCCAAAATATTGTATTATGGAAAATTTTCAGTTCCATAATTTTTTTTTTTTTTTTTAGTTGTTCTACAAAAAAAAATAAAAAAAATAAAAAAAATGGGGTCCATAGTAGTAATAAGAAAGTGGATCCACTTTTGATCTATGTCCTATTATATGTATTCTTAATATTATAATGTTTTAAAACAAAAACTAACAATTAAAATTAAAGTACAAGAAACAGTAAACGATAAATAAAAAAAATCGATTACATTTTAAAAAAAAGAAGTTTTGAATCTATATTTTATGAAACTTTACTCATTTTTGAAAAAATTGAAAGTTGCAAATAATTTTTCCTTAAAATAATTATTATTTTCAAATTATTTTGAAATATATTTTATTTTAACTATAAAATAATTATTATTTTTAAAAAATATTTTATTTTAAAATATTAAAAATAATAGTTATTTTCAAATTAATAAAAAATTAATTAATTTTAAAACATTAAATTTAATTTTTTAAAAAACATTTTATTTTAAAATATTAAAAATAACTATTTAAAACTAATATTTTATTTTAAAATATTAAAAAATAGGGTTGGGTCAATTTGGGTCGGGTTGGGGTTAAATCGGGTAGAAGGAACGGAACAAAGTGCTTGCAAGCCATTTGTTGGTTGCTCAAATAATCTAGACATCACAAAGTGCTTAAGTGTTAGAGAGATTAAGTTGTAAATAAGTCACTTCCATAAGCATAAGCGCGAAAAGAAGAAGCTACTTATCAAAGACTTCTAAAGTAAGACTTCTTCTCCAAATATCTTCTATCTCTATCATGATAGGATGATAAGAAAAGTGGGATTAAGAAACATGAATGAGTAAGTAATGAACTTAAGCCAATTAAGTTGGTAATAAGTCATTTAAGCTAGCATGAGTTATAAACTTATGTGAAAATAATATGAACTTGTAAGAAGTTTATTACGAGAAATGAAATGAATGTAAAAGAACTTATATGATTATATGTATCATGTATACCTAAGTTAAGTTATATGTTGAGAACATATGAGAAATGATGGTTAAGAAACTTTAATTGTCATAAGTCATAAATAATCAAATCTTAAGTAGTTTATAATTTGACAAGTTATGAGCTCTTGAAGAATAAGTCCAAAAAAAAAATCCAACCATGAATATAAGTTGTTGTATTAAGGATGTTAAAATGTTCACATGATGAATGGAAGTCATTTGTAATGTTGAACAAATCATAAGAATGAAGAATTGCCAGAATTTGCACGATTGGACGATAAACGTCGAATACGTAAAATTCTCTGAATTAAAGTCAAATTTTGTGTTGGATCACGAAACCATTGTTTTCCAATAAAGACAAGTCATAATTGGCATTTAAGAGTTGCGAACTCGAAAATGACCGGATTCCGACTTTGAACGAAGAAACGAGCGTTGAACGTTCACGAACGTTTATCGTTTACGTTAAAAATGAACCAATAGGTGAATTTTTAGCAAACAAAGTCAAATAGATAAAATTCTTGAATGGTCATGTTGAGTACGTAATTTGTGAACCGTAGGCTTTTGAACGAGCCAATTCGGACTTATAACGAAGAAGTTATGCGTCCGGGAAGTTCACAAAATTTCAAAACTGAAATTATTATCGGTACTGCACAGAGTTCAGCCATGGCTTACGGAAACGATCAGCAAAGCATATCGCAAGAGTTCTCTGCAGTATGAACCTTAGTTCAATAAGTGGCCCAGCAGCCAAGTCCGGTCGGAGATGTGATAAGGCTCATTATTGCGGTATGAGATGTAAGTATAAATCTCGTGTAGCGCAAGACTGGGCCTCAGAACAAAGATAGTAAGAAAATTTTCTAAGTGCAAAGAAAAGAAATGGAAGTAAACATAACTTAAGGGAGGTAATGTAACATTGTTATACTTTGTTAAACCTTAAGGAATGTAATGTAAAGGTTAAGATAGCCTAGTCAAATATAAATGCAATGGTAAATGACAAACCGGAACGAATAGTAATTGAATCTAGTACACAATTAGATTGAAATAAAGAGTATGATATAGTCATATACATACTTGATTATATGTGACCTAATGTAAGGCATTATGTGATCATGTATTGTAGAGACTTGAACGACTTGAATATAAAGTTAAAACACCGTAGCAGACGCTAAAGGCAAGTATTCTAACTCTTGTTTCAGTTCAATCTGAACAAGTTTTTGATGTTCATGTATTCTTTCACATGAATTGAGATATGTTGAAGTTAAAGTAAGTTCCTTTGGCTAGACTTGAAATATTGATAATCTAATCATGTATTGTCAATGGTTGCTATCTTTTGTCAACTACTTGTATGGTTTTCAACAGAAGACTGAAATGTTAAACAAATGTTTGGTTGGTAAAACGATAGGCACGTGAGGTTGCCAAATGCTTAAACGTACATACGTTTAACGGATGTAGTGTTGATCAACATAGAGTACAATAGGCTGATCACCTAGAAGTGCTCGTAAGTAATATCGGGCTTACGGATTTACTTCCGGGTTGTCCTTTTCCAATAAAGAATGAATACTCGAGGTCCCTGACCGGAGTGAATATTTTACTAATACTGTTGTTATTGTAAAAAAATTTGAAAGAAAAGATGAAGTGCTATTTTGAATTATCAATAGTACTTCATAACTATTGTTCAGTTATCGAAGATATACGATTTGTATGTGTCAAGCATGTTGTTATTAAATTGTTATACTTGCTAAGCTAGTTATGCTCACTCTTGCTTGAACCATATGAATACAGCTAAGACTGAACGTCCCGAAGGATCAGGAAAAGATAAAGGAAAAGCTAAGGCAGATTTCTAAGCTGTTTTGTAATAGTATAGGCCTATTGTTGTAATGTAACTGATATTATGACAAAGAACCTTTGTAATGGGTTTAGAACTTGGAAAATGTAAATATTACTTTAAATATATAGAGGGTATATTCGTTCTTTGAGACTTTTCAATTGAATGAATGTATGAATGTTGTACAGTATAGCACCATCTGTCGGGTTGGAAGATACCCGGATTTGGGGGCGCTACAAGTTGGTATCAAAGCCTAGGTTATAAAACTTAAGGGGGAAAGTAGAACCTTAAGTCATAACCTTATGAAAGAATAAAGATGGAAAGTAACCTTATAAAAATGCATTATATTATGTTATGTATTTCTATTATTTTACTGACGTGTACTAATCAAACTATATTGTTTTATTGTAGATGTTAGGAGAAAATGATATGTATAGAGATATACATGTAGTAAGCGAGGATTCAGTTAATCGAGTAGAGATACTACCAAATCTCATAGCCGTAGAACCAGAGTTGGTGACCATCGAGTCGGGAGACTCAGACGACTTAGACTACATGTCTATATTTGATGGCATGCTAGAGGAGGAAGTGGACGTGATGTCCTTTGACCAGGTTCCACCTACAGAGATCCAGGTTCCACCTACAGAGGAAATGTCTACGGGGGAATCAATGAAGGCACTGTTTATGTCGGTATTGGATAGGAATGTCCATTACTGCCAAGAGGTTAAGGAGTTGAAAGAGGAACTCCGAGCTGTCCGTGAGGACAAGACTAGTATGGAAGGAATGTGGGAAGAGGAACACAATGATAGAGTCCTAGCTATGGACAAAGTCCGAGATTTGAGAGGAGAAGCCTTTGAGCTCAAGCAGGAGCTAAAGACTAAGAAGCGGAAGTTGGAGAGGATGTCCTATATTCATAGGAGTTCTCATGTAGATTTCAATGACAGTAATGGATATCGTGTAGAAGAGATGGAATCTGGCCATACCATCGATGAGAGATGTTATCACTTGGGTTTGGCCAAAGTCGATTTTGAGAATGCCTTACTACGGCGAGATGTAATCTAGCAATAGCTAGAGTAGAATAGATATGTAAATATTATGTATCTAGTAGTGACGTAAAACCCTCTTTTGTATAACAAAGGGTAGTCTTTTGTAAATCCCAATTTTTGGAAAGTAATTGCGGGATGGTAATGTAATCAGCTAAGGCTGAGTAATGTAAACAATGTAGTGTTATACTACAAGTTATGAATCAATATAAATCTTTTTATGGAATATGTTGAGTAATGAGTATGAGTTGTTGTTTTATTACAAACAATAACAAACCAACACGAATAAAGTAATAATGATGTGTTGTTTTCTTAACAGCAAAATGCCGCCAAGAAGGAGACAACAAAATCGTAGCGCTTAATGTTAACCAACCGGAGGGTGGTCCAAGTTAATCCAATGCGGGGAGTTCGTTAATCTTTTAACTATTTGCATTTAATAAACGAGGGCTAATGTACCAGTAATTTCACGGAGTAATCTGAGCTACTACTTTTAAGGATTTCAAAAGTGTAGGTCCATGGGAGTTCAAGGAACTACGGACCCTATAAAGCCAGTACATGGGTAAAAGAAATCGAGAAAGGATTTGTAATAGCAAATGTTGAGGAGGGTCAAAAGGTTGCCTTTGCAACCTATTTGATGAAGGAGAGGCCAACTTCGGTGGGAGGCAAACCAAAGCTAGGGCGATATAGAAATCTAACGTGGGAGAGGTTCAAGGAGATTTTCTTGAGAATTATTTTCCCCACAGTATGCTGAGGAGGATGGAAATGAGGTTTCTAGAATTGTGACAAGGGATATGATAGGTTCCTCAAAGATGCCGCCAAGTTTAATGAACTGGCACGATTCGCTCCACATTAAGTGGACACTAAAGTGAGAAAGGCTAGAAGGTTCGAGCAGGGCTTGAAACCCTGGCTCTATAGCCGCATCTCTGTGTTCCAAAGTACTTCCTTTGGAACCATACTAGAAAAGACAATAATTGCCGAAGGTGGGAATGAGGCTCTTAGCCAGTACCACAGAGATAAAAAGACCAAAGGCAGGGTTGATGGAGGAACCAAGACCGAGGGAGCCAGTGGAAGTGGCGATGGTCAGAAGAGAAAGGGCTTTAACTCGGGAATACTGAGGAGGCGAAACAAGGGGACTCAAGAGGAGGATGGAGGCTCAGAAACTGCTGGAAAGACTCACTTAGGAGTCTGTCTCAAAGGTAAGGTGGTATGTTATAATTCAGGATGGGAAGGGCACATTTCGCCTAACTGTCCCAATCCAAAGAAGAATCACGGATGCTTTGTATATGGATCAACTGACCACATAGCAAAGAACTGCCCGAAGAAGGGGATAGAAGGAAATAAGGGACCTAATAGCGGGAAGTTAGCTATTAGTGGTCCAGCTCAGCCGGGGAAATCAATGGCCCGCACCTTTAATATGACGGTCCAAGATGCGGTGGCATCAGGGGATGTAATTAAGGTATTATTCCGATCAACAATATGAATGCATACGTGCTATTTGATTCGGGTGCTACTTGTTCGTTTATAACATGTGATTTTGCTAGACGACTAGAATTATTTCCCGAAAAATTGCCTATACCTTTAAACATTAAGGTAGAAAACGAAGAGATAATTCATGTTGAAGATATTCATAGGAGTTGTTGCGTAGATGTACGTGGTTGTAAGTTATCGATAGATTTAATACCGATAAAGTTAGGAGAATTCGACGTAATTCTGGAATGGATTGGTTGATTAACCATGGAGCAATTATAGATTGCCAAAAGAAATGTGTGAGTATCAGGACGTTGAAGCAACCTCCTGTAGTATTTTACGGTAGTAAATTGCCGGGACGTCCGTGTTACCTTACGATGACACAAACTAGAAAACTTTTAAGAAAGGGTTGTGTAGGTTACCTATGCCATGTTGTTGATACCCAGAGAGTGGGAGCAACCATGGAACAAATACCTATAGTAAACGAATTCATGGATGTATTTCCAAGTGAGTTAGGGTTCTTATCACGGACAGAGAGATCGAATTTGTGATAGACATGTGCCGTGAGCGGCAAGACTGGTCTCAAGGGAACCATATCGTATGGCGCCTGTGGAAATGAAAGAACTAATGGTTCAGCTACAGGAGCTATTGGACAAGAAGTACATTCAACCAAGTGTTTCGCCGTGGGGAGCACCGGTGTTGTTTGTCAAAAAGAAAGATGGATCGTTAAGGCTTTGTATCGACTATCAAGAGTTGAACAAGTTAACGATAAAGAATAGATACCTATTGCCCAGGATCGATGATCTCTTTGATCAATTAAAAGGGGCAAAGTATTTTTCTAAAATATATTTGCGGACGGGGTATCATCAGTTGAAGGTTAGGAAGAAAGATGTACCAAAGACTGCATTCAGGACTCGTTATGGTCATTACGAAGTTTCGGTGATGTCATTTGGGTTGACGAATGCACTTTTTTGCATTTATGGACATGATGAGCAAGAGTGTTCAAATTATATTTGGACAAGTTAAATGCGTGGTGTTTATCGATGATATTCTAGTCTATTCTAAGACGCCGTAAGATCATGCCGAACACTTAAGATTAGTGTTGGAGACACTAAGGAAGGAGAAGTTATATGAAATTCACCAAATGTGAATTTTGGTGGAAAGGTACTGCTTTTTTGGTCATGTCATTGACCAAGAGGGGATTTCAGTGGATCCAGCGAAGGTGGAAGCAGTAATGAATTGGGAACAACCGAAAACGCCGACTGATGTGCGGAGTTTCTTAGGGTTAGTCGGGTACTATCGAAGATTTATCCAAGATTTTTCGAAGATAGCTACCTCGTTGACTAATTTAACAAGGAAGACGGTGAAATACGTATGGACGGATAAATGTGAAGACAGTTTTCAAGAACTGAAGAAAAGATTAAGTGAAGCTCCTGTTTTGTCATTACCAGATGACACAGGAAATTTTGTAGTGTATAGTGATGCTTCGCATAGAGGACTTGGTTGTGTGCTTATGCAGCATGGCAAAGTCATTGCGTATGCATCTCAGCAGTTGAAGGATTATGAGAAAGTTTATCCTACTCATGATCTAGAACCTGGCGTGATGAGTGTTGCCCCTAAAGATATGGAGGCATTATCTTTATGGGGAAAAATGTGAGATATATACTGGACCATAAAAGTCTAAAGTATATATTCACCGTAAGGAGTTGAATATGAGAGAGAGAGAAGATGGTGGAGTTGATAAAGGATTATGATTGTGAAATCTGTATCACCTGGAAAAGCCGATGTAGTTGCAAGGCGCCTTAAGTAGGAAGGGTCGGGAAAAGTTGTCTATGTTAACGGCTCAAAAGGAGTTAATAATGAGAGATGGCTAGGATGGAAATAGAAGTGAAGATGCCGAGTGATTCGGGCAATTACTCTTTCGATGACGGAGATGCAATCTACCATCGTAGAAAGGGTCAAGGAGGTACAACTCAAGGCGGATGAGTGTAACTAAATGAAGAAGCGGTTATCCAGAAGGAAGAGGTTAAGTATAGTCTTGATAATGAGGGATTATTAAGATTTGAGGAAGAATTTGGATTAGAATGAGACGGAATTAAAGGAGCAAGTGTTACAAGAAGTTTCATAGTTCGAGGTACTCGATACATCCCAGTAGCACTAAGATGTATCAAGACCTTCGATGAGTTTTTGGTGGCCAAACATGAAGATAGAAATAGCGAGTATGTGAGTAGGTGCTTAACTTGTCAAAAGTTAAGGCCGAACATCAACGACCCAGTGGTTTATTACAGTCATTAGAGATTCCAGAGTGGAAGTGGGAGCATATCACGATGGACTTCGTGGTGGGACTTCCGATGACGCAAAAAAGGGTACGATTCGATTTGGGTAATAGTGGACCGGTTGACGAAGTCGGCTCGCTTTTTGCCAATTAGGGTCAAGTATAACTTAGACCAGTTAGCTAAAATTTATGTCAAGGAAATCATTTCCAGACATGGAGTACCGATATCGATTGTGTCAGATCGTGATCCACGATTCACATCGAACTTTTGGAGGAGTTTGCAAGAGCAGTTGGGAACACAGCTGAGGTTAAGCACGGCTTATCATCCATGTAATCGATGGGGAGAGAAAGAACAATTCAGACGTTAGAAGACATGTTGAGGTCTTGTGTCATGGATTTCAAGGGTAGTTGGGATGATCACCTACCACTAGTAGAGTTTGCATATAACAACAGTTATCATACAAGCATAGGTATGCCACCGTATGAAGCTCTGTATAAGAGAAAATGCAGAACACCTTTGTGTTGGGATGAGGTGGGAGAACGCCGGATGCTAGGACCAGAATTGGTGCAGCAAACAGCGGATGTGGTAAAGTTAATTCGATGTTGACTCATAGATTAAATCGAGAGTTTGAGGTGGGCTCGTATGTGTTTCTAAAGGTATCTCCCTGGAAAGGAAAGATACGCTTTGGAAAGAAAGGAAAGTTAAGTCCAAGGTTTATAGGACCTTTGAAGTATTAAAACGGTGGGAGAGGTAGCTTATATGGTAGCATTACCTCCGGACCTAGAAACGAATACATAACGATTTCACGACGATTCGTATTATGTCCATATAAGCCGGACTATATGCATGTAATCGAGTATGAACCGATTCATATCGAGAAAGACTTAACCTATGAAGAGTCACCGATGAAGATCATTGATAGAAAGGAACAAGTTCTGAGGAACAAGGTAATACCATCAATAAAGGTAATATGGAAGAACCACGACGCTGAAGAAGCAACGTGGGAACTAGAAGAAAAGATGAAGAAAAATTTTCCTCATCTATTTGATTAAAGTAAGACGAGATTCTGGGGACAGAATCTTTATAAGGGGAGAAGAATGTAACGACCGAGAAATTCGGATCTTATTGTAAAATGATTTTATTAAGTTAAATAATAATAAAATCATATTCCATGTGTTATCAAGATGGTTGATTGTATAACCTATTGATGTTAGAATATCGTAGTATTTGGGCTACGTGGATGAATTAAAGTGTTTGAATTTTCAAGACGAAAATAAAAGTTTTCCGAGAAATTTTCTGAAAACACTATTCATCCAGATTTGCTCAGGATATAATTTTAAGTTTAGAAATACGTAATGATGGAATAACAAGGTAAGATGGATTATGTAATAAAAATCTAGTTATGGAAAATGTAATAAATCGCTTGTGGACTTAATTTATAAATGTTAAGTAAAGCGAAGTGTTAAGAAATAAGTAATAATGGTATGATACGTTGGTATTGTACAAAGTAATGAAAACGAGTATAATACGAAGTATTATACGAGTTGGTATGAATGATGAAATACCGTATATAAATTCTATAAGAATTAGAATACGAAAATATATCAAGAAATGTTAATGGACTTGGATGATTGATTAATAATTAGGGACAAGTCCAAATGAATTAAAGGGAGAGGCCCAACTATTATTAATGAACCAATAAGTGTTTATTAATGTAAAGCCCAAAGGATTTATTAATCCAAGCCCAAAACTAAAGTCCAATAAATTGGTTGACCCATGGGGCAAACCATATTAATATGGTTGAATGTGTGGTGACCAAGTGATGTGGTGATCAAGTAAGTGTGATGATCAAGTAGGAGTATTGACCAAGACTAAAGAGTAATGACCAAGTGTAGGATTTAAGTTGTGCCTTGCTAGTAATGAATAATAAGGAGGTGGGATGTTTTAAAGACTAAACTACCCTAACCTTGGAAATTCTATAAATAGAAGAAGCTTGCAAGCCATTTGTTGGTTGCTCAAATAATCTAGACATCACAAAGTGCTTAAGTGTTAGAGAGATTAAGTTGCAAATAAGTCACTTCCATAAGCCAAGAAAAGAAGAAGCTACTTATCAAAGACTTCTAAAGTAAGACTTCTTCTCCAAATATCTTCTATCTCTATCATGATAGGATGATAAGAAAAGTGGGATTAAGAAACATGAATGAGTAAGTAATGAACTTAAGCCAATTAAGTTGGTAATAAGTCATTTAAGCTAGCATGAGTTATAAACTTATGTGAAAATAATATGAACTTGTAAGAAGTTTATTAAGAGAAATGAAATGAATGTAAAAGAACTTATATGATTATATGTATCATGTATACCTAAGTTAAGTTATATGTTGAGAACATATGAGAAATGATGGTTAAGAAACTTTAATTGTCATAAGTCATAAATAATCAAATCTTAAGTAGTTTATAATTTGACAAGTTATGAAAGCTCTCAAGAATAAGTCCAAAAAAAAATCCAACCATGAATATAAGTTGTTGTATTGAAGATGTTAAAATGTTCACATGATGAATGGAATTCATTTGTAATGTTGAACAAATCATAAGAATGAAGAATTGCCGGAATTTGCACGATTGGACGATAAACGTCGAATACGTAAAATTCTCGCAATTAAAGTCAAATTTTGTGTTGGATCACGAAACCTTTGTTTTCCAATAGAGACAAGTTATAATTGGCATTTAAGAGTTGCGGACTCGAAAATGACCGGATTCCGACTTAGAACGAAGAAACGAGCGTTGAACGTTCACGAACGTTTATCGTTTACGTTAAAAATGAACCAATAGGTGAATTTTTAGCAAACCAAAGTCAAATAGATAAAGTTCTTGAATGGTCATGTAGAGTACGTAATTTGTGAACCTTAGACTTTTGAAGCGAGCCAATTCGGACTTATAACTTAAGAAGTTATGCGTCAGGAAGTTCACAAAATTTCAAAAAATCGAAATTATTATCTGGTGCACAGAGTGAAGCCATGCATGGCCAACCCTAAAGTAAAAGACCCCTGCATCATGGCAAGTATGAAAGAATCGAGAGCATACTGCAAGAGTTCACTGCAGTTGTGAACCTTAGTTCAATAAGTGTGAGCCTTGGCCAAGTCCCGTCCGGAGATCTGATAAAGGCTCATGGCCAGCAGTATGAGATGTGGTATAAATCATCTGCGCCAATGACACCAGGTCTCGTAATAAAGATAGTAAGGAAATTTTCTAAGTGCAAAGAAAAGAAATGGAAGTAAACATAACTTAAGGAAGGTAATGTAAAATTGTTAAACTTTGTTAAACCTTAAGGAATGTAATGTAAAGGTTAAGATAGCCTAGTCAAATATAAATGCAATGGTAAATGACAAACCGGAACGAATAGTAATTGAATCTAGTACACAATTAGATTGAAATAAAGAGTATGATATAGTCATATACTTACTTGATTATATGTGACCTAATGTAAGACATTATGTGATCATGTATTGTAGAGACTTGAACGACTTGAATATAAAGTTAAAACACCGTAGCAGACGCTAACACTACAAAAAAAATGGGGCTTCAGCAACAACCGATTTTCGTTGTTAAAGGTGCCAAATTTCGTTGCTAAAGGGTTTTGGCAATGACTTTACTGTCGTTGCGTCTTTCGTTGTGCAATGAGTGTTGCTAATTGTTCCGCAACGAACGTATTTTTTTCGTTGCCAAAAGTAATACATTTTGCAACGAAATTTGGCTTTCGTACAGAGACATCGATCATTTAGCAACAAAATGTATTGTTGCAGAATAATTAAAATGTCGTTGCTAAAAACTCCATTTTGTTGCAAAAGGCTGCTAATTGGCAACGAAATGAACTCTTTTTTTTTGCAACGACCATGCATTTTCGTTGCAATTGACACCATTTTGCAACGACATTTGTCGTTGCAGTATATTATGAAAATTGTTGCCTAAGCTTGCTTTCGTTGCGGAATGTAAATTTTTTAAAGAACGATTTTCGATTCTTGATTATATTATTTGGCAACGACATTATCTTTGAATCAAAGCAACGAAAATGTTTGTTGCTGGTTATTTTTCAATAGCAACGAAAGTCGTCAATTAGCAACGACATTATATGTTGCCGTTTTTTATATGTACAACGAAAGTTGATATGATTTACAACGATAAAAAATGTTTCCTTCTATTTTAGTATTAACAACAATATCCTCTTTGTTGTTATTAAGTTAATTTTGCGTTGCCAAATATTATATTTTTAATACCATTAGCAACGAAAATTTGTTGCTAAATGTATAAAAAATTGTTGCTATATTAAAACTTGTTCAATGCTTTGGTAACGAATTATATTGTTGCCAAATCAAAATTTAACATTCTTTTTGTATTGGCTGGCTCAATGTCCCGATAGTAAATAATGGCAAAAATACGAAAAACTAAAATATTATTAACTTAATAAAATCATCCAGTACATAATCATTCATTATCTTTACAATTAACCATCTAAAGCTACCACAGTTCTTCAATCAAAGTATATATCTACATATATAGAGAGTACACTTCATAATTTCGTCCCTTGTCTTCCGTAAACGTAGCACGAAAATTTGATACCCAATATTGTAAAACAGGTTGTAGAAACAGTCTTCCTGCACATTTTAAAAATAATAGCAAATCAGAAAAATAAAGCAAATAGGTCACCAGAGGCACTTAGTGCCAAAATCAATACACAAAGACAATAGAGTTGCTACGTGGTACAATGTCAAGGATTGGCTCCTATTTCATAATACTTTACAATACCACCAATTTCTTGTTAAATTTGAGTGACTAAACAATAAATATGGTTGGCACATCAATGCACAATCAATCTCCAACCTGATTATAGCACAAGTTGGAACAAGTACTCCACTTTCCATTGCCAAAAATATTTCCCATTATTGCATTCAATTTAATAAGGAGATGGGTTATATTCAAAAAGCATGCAAAAATACTTGAAAAATGATATCTTGTGAAAAGCATTTATAAATATATATTCATGGAACAACTTAGCTGTGATAACATGTGGAATAAAAGTTGCTCAAATTTTGTGGAGCACCAAGTAATATACAGTAGGAGATAAGCCTACATATTAATAAGAGAGGTACGAGATATATACCTAAAGATTATTTGTGAGAGTAGAATTTCCGGCATCTGAACTCCCTTCCAAGTCTTCAGCCTCACGATTGCCAAGGCAGAAGAAATTCAAATAATCTTGAGGTTCATACGTATTTCTCAAGCCCTGCTTCTTCTAAAGCCTTGTAAATTACTTCATACATCATTTGCATAGTATTATGCTGCAAACAATTTACAATATCATCAAGTTCAAAAGATGTGACAGAACATGTCCTTATAATGTCATCCCCTCCCCTCGCAGACCTAGTATTTTGTGGCTCAATCCTAGGTTGCTAGTATGAATAACAGTTAAAAATGGACGGTACATAGTTTAAAGGCACGACTCTCAAAAGAAATAAGAGCTCTCTATGCGAATAAAAGAAATTTGAAGATCACTAGACAACTTCAACTACATTCTCTTGAATAATTTACAGTATCAATAAACCATGAAGTCAATGTATGCCTCGTTATAATCTGTATGTTACATTAATTCTGTCTAGTGTTTTATATTCATCTTAACAACTGTATCTGTTAAAATTATAATGCCCAAGAGGTATTGATCTAAGGACACATAATACATCCCCAAGAGGTGATGGCTTGATTTTTCATAAAAATAACTATCTCAATATAGTAGGGAAGGCTAGAATTACATGTGTACTTATCTTAGATTAAGATTTTCGTAAGGAGACTTCTATGCACTTATACACAACAAGGTCTGACAGAGTTATAGTGCTTTACTGAATCCCACATTTGGTTTACCAGACAATTCATCACCTCTAATTGCATCAGTACATACAGTGGGAGTCTTCACCAAAACTATGACATATAATCGGTCTACGACTCCACAAAGCTACTCTTCTTCATCTTTAAAGCTGGAATATAATTATAGAAAAACACGTATTATCAGAAGAAAGTGCTACCTTAGTCATTACTCTTAAACAATATTTGTAGCATATTTACATATATTGCAAATTTTAAAATTTGAATTGCACCTCCTGAATGATTAGGAGTCTATTACAAAGAATAGATGCTTAACAATTTTGAGTCTTATTATAGTTGAAATTCACCTGCCTAAAAAGAATCCTTTGGGTAGCAGTACTTGTAGGAACACCCTCCGGCCACATTGGGATGACAATGTATACACAAAACCTCTCATTTGCTCTAATTTTATTTGCAATTTTAAGAGAAACTTCCATCGGTATTAAATTGTTTGCACCTACAGATAAACGAAAACTCTCATAATTTCTTTTTGTTATCATTTTGTTGAGATACATTTTGTTACATTTTGTTGAGATACTAGTGGCCTCTGGATATCTATCCCATATTATTCATAATTAAATTATGAGGGAACCATTTAGATGGTCCTATAGCCTATAGGGAATAAATAGGAAAACTGAGCATGTAAACATACCCTGAAAGTGAATCTGGAGAGGAATCCATGTCTGGCTGATATGAATAATTCAGTTCTTCACCACCAAGATCAAAGTCACCCAACAATTTAGAGAAGGAGAAGTCTGGACCCAAAACATCTAAGTTGGGCAAGTCAAAGTCAAAATAATCCACTTCCTTTTCAGTCTCAGATGCTGCCTCACAAGTGATTGATTTATCCTTGGGGTGATTTTCTTACCAAATGAAAGATGGGAGATTACATGGGACATGTTCATCTGTGAAGCATCAAACAAGTGGGCTCCTGAAAGAGCTGAGATTACAAGGTTTCCTGGAACCTGCGGTGCACACATGTTGAAGATCATTAACCAGACCAACATATGTAAATTAATGTAAAACCTAGATCCTTAGATAAATTAACTGTAGCTACACAATATTTCGCTCTGGATTAGTATAATCCAGTGAGGGTATAGGCTTAAAATATGCCAGCATAGAGTCTGAAACAAAAATAATCTGATCATGCTACTACTGACTTCCGTTTATCAATAAATTGTACCTTTTTAACGCGTACAAAGCCTTCAACTCTACATCCTCCTGTTAATGGTGCAAGTCTTTTTGCATCATCTGAAGTCTTGCCAGATTTGTCCTCCAAAGCGATCTTGTGAGACTCCAGTGAAATAGGTGCAACTAGATTTTCCATAGTCTGCAAGAATGGAAATCTTGATGTAATCATGTCATATTCTCCATAAGAAGGGAAACATCATTTGCAGGTCATACATAGAGAGTAACAAATTATTCTTTTGTCTGAAAGAATACTCCATCCATCATGAGTCCTACACCTTTTTGTGTGTATTAAGGTCTGCATAAATTTTATTAATCACAATTCTTGTTATATATTTTAATTATAAGAAAATATTTTCTAAATAAACTATGTCTAAATGTTTCATAAGCCAATTGCCATATAAATTACAAAAATAGGTCAACAAATCAAAAAAAAAAACTTTTTCAAAGAGAGCTAGTGCATTATTGAGTCACAGAAAAAAAAAAATTTCCATACCAACATTATCTCTAATATTGAGTTTTGAAATTTGACGAGCTTCTCAACCAATTGTGGGTGTATAGCTAAGGGAAGCGATACAAAGTGAGTGTAGTCAAGAGTTGGGCTTTTAATTGCCTGTTGAAATAATATGCATGTAAGAACTAAAGTATTCTTGCTCAAAGGAGAGAAGCTAATGACACTAGCAAGGTTGAGATAAAGAATTTCAAAAAGAAATGGCCAAGTGATCGTAGAAAACAGACTTAGGGCTCACCTATAGGTCTCAATCCCACACTTAGGGCTCACCTATAGGTAAAGCATTAACTGCAGAAATTAATATATTGGAAGATGTATATTTTTGTCCATAAAGTAATTAATATATTGAAACAATGTAGAAGTGATTCAAAATAACTAAATTAGAGGATGGTGACTAACCTCATTAATCAGGACTTGTAGTTTTTCTAAAGCTCTAGCTACACTCTCTGCAGAAATACCTTCAATGACTGCAACAAATAGTCATATGAAGATTAGTCAATAAGAGAATATTAGGAAACACTTAGCTGTTGTATTCGTCCCAACAGAAAAAATAGAAACGGGAAATTCATGTAGATGAGCTGCAAAAGTACAGGAAAAGGAACTTAACACCCAAAAGGTTCAAGGTAAACATGCCCACTTTTAAAGGCTCAAGATACATAAGAAACCATGCATTTCAGCTGCCATTTTATAATACTTAACTAAATACATATTTAGTAGAAATATCAAATATAGATATAGGCGCATTCTACTTAGTCCATCACATAATCAAAGAGGGATAACTAAAGGCCAAGGGGAATACAAGATTGTAAAGGGGATAATTAAAGGCCGATGGCTTTGTTAAGATGACCACAGAGTAACAGAAGTGTGCAGTGTGATTATCAACATATAAAGAGAATACAGGAAAGCTAATCAATCAAAGATATTTCAAGAGGGATGGATATGCTTAAAGAGAAGAAGAAAACTACCAATTTTTCAAGATTCGGCTGGACCATTACACAACAAAGAATATGCCTTTCTAATGCACTTTCAATTTCTGAGCCCCTGAATAAAAAATAAAAATCAGAAGTTCAGACATTGTAGTTATATACAATTATACTCGGCTAACACATAAAAATTGCAACTTTTTGGCTGTTTAACCCCCAAAAACCTATTCTCAGATCCATTCAACATGAAAATAACAGGCTCCATTCAACACTGAATTTGATCAGAAAATTAACCTGACCTCGTCACTAAACCCTTCACAACTTTCTACTGAACTCTTACGAAGTTCCTGAGGTTAATATTTGACAATTTTCAAGGAACTTTCTATTTTTGGAACTGAGGTGAAGTACAAAAGCACGAAGAAGTTAACAATGCCATAAACATGTGCGCCAACAAAACACATGTAACATGAAAACTTCTATATGATTGAGATGCCCATGTTGGACATTAATCTTCCACTGACTCTATTATTATGTGAAGTAATGATATATCAATACTAAAACCCACTCCCCTTTGATTCTATATGAAACTAGCATTACTAATAAAATATCTAATCAAATCTCATTGTCAATAAGTGAAAAAACGCCCATGGTACCGAGCCACCAACTATATCTAAGGAACAACCATATACACAACCATGACAGGATAACACTAATCTTATAACTTTCAAAATTTTTGACAAATATGCAAATTTCAAGTATTTACTGTAAGGCCTCACAATTCATATAGATTAATTATAACATCCACAAACAATAATTAACAACTATAAATGTCAAAAAGAAATATTTATGGCCCAATAACTAAAAATGAAAGTTCAAAAAAGTTTTATGGAAAAAGTGTAAAACGATTACCAGTTCCCAGAAACACCATCAACCAGTTCATTAATCCGGTCACCAGTAATACAGGCAGCCTTTATAACCTCATCACCAACATCCAAATCAATAGCTTCCAAAGCAGCCAAAGCATTACTCTGTATCTGGATTTGTCCCTTGTATTGTCCCTCCCCTCTAATGGCACTCAAGTCCCTCTCAAACACCACAACCTCAAACCCCTTCCTCCTCGCTGCCAACGCTAAAATAAGCCCTCCAATTCCACCGCCCGCCACTAGTATCTTCAACTTCTTTTCCTGCGGCGAAGAATTCTCACCAATTCCACCGCTTTGCTTCGCCGCCACAAGTATCTTCACTCCGTTCGCCAAATTATCTGCCCTACTGATGCTTCCATTCTCCTCAGCAGCCGCCTAGTCGTCGGCGCCGCCGATTTTCCTCCCCTCTTCGCCGCCACAACTGCCTTCTTCTGGGCCGCCTTCTTCTTGCTCGCGTCAGACACCATCTGTCTCACAGAAACAATCAAACTCCAAGCCAAAACGAAACCCTAGAACAAAGAAAAATTGGATTGAAAAAACAACTTACCTTAGAGATCTGCGAGTAGTCTGATATAGGAATATATAGATCTAGGGTTTTGTTTCAGATTTCTCCGATCTGTTTGCACCGGCTTGTGTGTTTCTCTCGAAGCCGGAAGACGAAGGCACGAGATTACAAGAGGGGAAACACGCTGGGGTTACGATATAGACGAAGGCTCGAGATATTTATTATTATTATTATTTGTTATAAAATTCTAGCGAAGTGTATAAAATATACTCTTATAATTGCTCTAATAATAATTTATAAACAAGCAAGAGAGGATAAAATAAGAGAGAAAGATGGAGAAACTTTTCGTATTAATTCTTCAGAGAATTCTTCTATCAAGTTATCTCTTTTCTCCTTCAGGATCAATCCTTATATAGGCAAAGAAAGGAGGATGAGGACAATAAATGAGGGAACATGGAGAGGGAATAAAGGGATAAAGGGGAGAGGAAAGAAAGCAAAAGAGTAAGTGTTCCCTCATAATTGAGGGAATCAATCACTTTACAATACTTCCCCTGATTCCCTACTATAGAAGATTATGTCTCATTAAAAATCTTGTTAAGAAAACCCAGTGGGAAAAACTTAACGAAGGAAAAAGAGTACATATCTTTTACATAAATATCTTAATCGATCGCCTCGTTAAAACCTTGTCGGGAAAAACCCATTGGGATAAAAAACCGTGACTAAGGAAAAAAATACAGTCTTCCCCTCAAAAGGATTCATTACTCTTGATGAAATGTTGTCATAAGTCTTTCATCGACACACATTAGATCCTTTTAGAAGTTTTGCAAAAGTTGCATTTGGTAGTGACTTTGTGAATAAGTAATTTGGAATATCACATGATCGAATTTGGTGCATATCAATATCACCATTCTTTTCAGCTTTCTCAGTGTGTGAAGAAGAATTTAGGTGAAATGAGCTTTGTTCAATCTCCCTTGATGTACCTTCCTCTAAGTTGAGCAATACGTACATCGTTATATTCATATAGAATTGTATGAATGTCTTTGATTGATGTTAATCCACATGACTTTTGAATATGCTGAATAATTGATCTCAACCAAACACACTCTACTTGCTTCATGTATATAGCGAGAATCTCGGAGTGATTTGAAGATGTAAATGTCATGGTTTGCTTTGTGGATTTCGGGATATAGTCATGTGTCACAATATGTAAATACATAACTTTGTTTGTGATCTTCCATTGTGTGGATCGATAAATATCCCGCATCGGCATATCCAACCAATTGCGACTTTGAATTTCTTGGATAAAATAACCCAAGATCTATACTTCCACGGAGGTATCTAAATATGTGTTTGATCCCATCCCAATGTCTCTTAGTCGGAGAAGAACTGTATGTATCTTGCAAAGAGACAAGCAAGAGAGGATAAAATAAAGAGAAATATGGAGAAACCTTCAATCTTCTTCCATGGGACTTAGGCATGGAACTTGAGGTCCAAGAACTTTTTCTATCAGACTTACGCACGGAGCTTCAAGTCCAAGAACTTCTTCCATTGTACTTAGGCATGGAACTTGTGTCCAAGAACTTCTTCCCGCTTTTAGATTTGAAATGGATCTTTATCAACTTCTAAAGATCGAACAAACCATCTGGGTAGTCAAAAGATGAGCTTTATCCATATGAAAACAGTGAAAATCTTTTCAAAGATATGTATATTGATGAGCAAAAATTCCGGATGCTAAATGCTCCACTTGTATTCCCAAATAGAATTTTGTCTTTCCAAGATCTTTCATTTCAAATTCATCTTTTAGATAAGTAGCAGTTCTTGTGAGTTCTTCAGGAGTACCTACAAAATTCAAATCATCCACATATACAATAATGATGGAAAAAATCACTTTGTGATATCTTAATAAAAACACATGGACATACATGATCATTTATATATCCATCTTTTATTAAATATTCACTAAGTCGATTATACCACATATGACCAGACTATTTCAATTTATATAATGAGCATTATAACTCGATTGAATATATGTGATGGGGCTTTTATGATTCAGCCATTTTCAATCCTTCAGGGATTCTTATGTAAATCTCACTTCAAGTGAGTCATATAGGTATCTTTGTCACAACATCTATCGACGTGTTTTCAAACCTTCCATGGTTTTCATACCTATCAAAGCTTAAAAGTGACTCTATCCATTACGTCTTTGGAGAGTCTCAGATCTTGATAATCAATATCGATTTTTGTGAAAAAAAAACCCTTGAGCTACAAGTCGGGCTTTATATCTCATAATTTCATTTTTCTCATTTCGCTTTCAGACAAATACTCATTTGTTTTCAACCGGATTACACCCGGTGATGTTTGAACCATGGTCCAAATATATACTTCTCTTTTCAATAGAGATTTTATTTCCAACCGGATTTCACCAGTGGTGTTTGGACCATTGGTCCAAATACTTCTCTTTTCAATAGAGATTGTAGCTCTGTTTGAATAAAGCATCTTTATATTTTGGCCAATCTTTTCTTTTCCGACATTCTTCCACGTTTTGTGGTTCGGGATCCGTGTCGGGAATCAAAGTAATATCTCGATGCTATATAGAAAGCAAATATATCGTCAATCATGACTTTGCTTGATCCCATATTTTCTCATCATGTACATAATTTATTGAGATCTCTTGGTGTTCATCTCTTATCCCTTTATTGAGATTTTGAACCTCTTCCGGGCTATTCCACTCTTGGAATATGTGTTTCTTCTAGAGCGATTTGTACCTCTTTCGGGGCTATTTTCACTCTTGGAATAAGTCTTTACTTACGGAGTGGGTATTCCTTCGAGGATCCCCTTATTTGCTTTTAATTTTGTGGCATGCGTACATCTTTTGCACTGTTGGGTCTTCCACGCTTACACGGCGTGGTTTAGATTCTTCTATTACCTTATTAACAATTCTCCGGAATTGATTTTTCAATAGGTATTTCTATCTTTCTTTGGAGTATTCACTGCGGTGTATGTGATTTTATCACTTTTCTTGCATCATTAAATGCATCTGGCATTTGATTTGCAATATTTTGTAAATGAATAATTCTTTGAACTTCAATTTTACATTGTCCTGTATGAGGATCAAGTGAATTTAAATCTGATGCATTCCATGATATTTCAGAGGGTTTTTTATTTATTTATTTAAAACTTTCCCTCCACCTAATGTTAGAAATACAGATTCATCAAAATGACAATCTACATAACGTGCAGTAAAAACATCTCCAGTTAAAGGTTCAAGATATCTAATAATAGAAGGTTAATCAAAACCAACATAAATACCTATTCTTCGTTGGGCTCCCATTTTAGTTCTTTGTGGAGGTGCAATTGGAACATATACCACACTTTCAAAAACTTGAAAGTGTGATATGTTGGGTGTCTATCCAAGAACTAATTGTAGAAGAGAAAATTTATAAAGAGTCGTTCGTCTTACCCGAATGATGACTTCAGCATGA